>CAAE01014243.1:92818-125993 GCA_000180735.1 Tetraodon nigroviridis | reverse complement strand
TACGAGCTCGATGACAGTGGGACAAAAAAGGTAAAATCACTGCTGAGAAAAAAAACACCTCCAGAAAATAATTAGAACTTATTATGAATATTCTTTTCACAAATTTAAAAAAAAATGGGGGGGAGCAAGCAAGAATACAAAACTGCCACCCTTTTCTGGAGGGTAATCGTTATACTCAGCGATTTCATTTGCAACTTTCTGTCTCCAGGGAAAGACACAGGCACAACTGCTGATACTGGAGAGAGGGTTTGACCCAGTCAGCCCCCTCCTGCATGAGCTGACCTACCAGGCCATGGTTTACGACCTTATCGATATCCAAAATGACACCTACAAGTAATGGCATCTTTCATAGAGTTCATCAGACCTTTCAGACGGACAGTGTATCTGGCTATTGAGCATTTGGGATATTATATTTATATCTATTTTTTAGCTAGCATATCTTTAACTGTATATGGTATTTTTAATTAGGTATAAGTCTAAAGATGGCTCTGAGAAGCAGGCTGTTCTGAATGAAGAGGACATGCTCTGGGTTAGGCTGCGGCATAAGCACATTGCTGAGGTTTCAGAGTAAGTAAGCAACATCTGAAGGTTTCAGTTCCTCGCCTCTTAGTAAAATTGTAACCTTTTTTTTATGATTAGACAAATTCCTAAGATGGTCAAAGAGATATCTGCAAGCAAAAAGCAGCCAGATGGAAAGGTACAGTTCTTTGAATTCCGCCGGTTAAACCGATACTCAATATTTACTGTTGAATAATGTAATTGAAGCAATATTGCTTTCATGTCAGATTACGATTCGCAATTTGGCGGAAATGATGAAGAAGATGCCCTCAATCCGTAAACAGCTGACCGAGGTATGTATGGCCCGTCCGAATTAATTGCTTAAAGGAAATTTGGCAATTAATAGTTGTCAAAATGGACAGCGTTTGTTTCGATGAAGGACAGGTAACGGTATTGTTTATTTTATGTTATCCTTTGCTTTTTTTTAATCTGAATTCTAGAAAACTGCCCATCTGCAGCTGGCTGAGGACTGCATGCAGTGTTTCTCCAATAATGTGGAGAAACTCTGCAAAGCTGAGCAGGTCTGCTTCTGTCATATTTTTAATATTAAACACCAATATCATCCTAATCATAAGTAGAACGGTGTATTTATTGACCTTCCTGAACTTGGATGTCAGACTCTGCAAAACTGATGCTTTTGATTCTGTAAAACAGCTTTCCTTTTAAACTGTCTATGCAGGACCTTGCAGTGGGTTCTGATGTGGAGGGTCTGAAGGTGAAGGATCCAATGAGGACCCTGCTGCCTGTACTGCTCTACCCCTACAGCACCCAGGACAAGATCAGAGCTGTGCTGCTCTACATTTTCAGCCTCGGAGGTTCACCCCAACAGCATACTCTTTTCAACTCATGAAACATTTGCAGTAAAAGTGTTTAGATGTTCACAATATTTGTCTGCCAACAGGAACAACAGATGAGAACTTAAGCAAACTCATCCAGCACGTGACTTCGATTTGTTGACTTGTATGATATTTTTTTTCTCTGTTGCTTGGTTTTATTTCTGAGCTTGCTGGTGATTACTTTTCTTCTTTACAGCCGAGCCTGTTCACGCGCAAACCGAGCCGACGGGATCGTTCCCAGGAAGAAACCTACAATCTTTCCAGATGGACACCAGTCATAAAGGATGTAATGGAGGTTAGTGCAGATATTAGTGGGGTTTTTTGTTATTCAGTAGCAGATTTCCATTTGGAATGATCCGTTTGTGCATTTTTATCGTGAGATCACATTCATTGCTTTGTAATTTTATTTTATTCTGCACACAAGCAACCACTTTAAATCCAGCAGAATGGATTTAAAGTTGCTATAGATGGGATGTACTGGAAAGGAAACAAAAGCTTCAGCAGCAACACGATATATCGTATGCTTCAGCAATCACTGTACAGATCAAACTAGGTCATTGTGAAGAAAGAAAAGAGTGAAAAAACAAAACAAACAGCGGTTATCTGATGCAGGTCACCTGCAGCGGTCATACTACATGTGTGGTGTTATGTTCTGCATGCTTTGTTTATCATCTTAGTATGCCTAAATAGCAACAGTGCATTATTTGTGTTCAAAACCGTGGCAATGACACTCAACTACCATCCCTATTCTTCCTCTAATGTTTTCTTTTTGTACGTTAAAGTGTAAAGAGGTTATTGTGATAAGCGAGACACTGTTTTGAGCTGCAACAAAGGTTATGTCACTGTCAGGAGATGGCCTTTTGAGACATAAAGTGCAAAATAATTAATGGCACAGATGACATTTCTTTTTGAGGCTTTAAAATAAAGAACTTTTCCCCTCAGGATGCTGTGGAGAACAAACTGGACACTAAAGACTGGCCTCACCAGTCAGAGTGTCCTGCAGCCTGGAATGGATCGGGCGCTGTCAGGTACTGTAAATGTAGTCGATCGGGAGCAGACTGTGTTAAAGTGACCTTCACTCCAGGATACAAATTAGATTTATATAGAAATTCACTCGTTCTGTCCTCACAGTGCTCGACAGAAGAGCAAAATCACACAGGAAGAACGTCGCTCAGGCTCCCGCCTCATCGTCTTTGTTCTCGGAGGGATCTGCTTCTCGGAGATGCGCTCTGCTTATGAGGTCAACCAGGCAGTAAAGTCCTGCGAGGTCATCATTGGTAAGAACAGCGTGGCTGATCCTAGTTCGTCTCTGCCTTCTGGAGCCTGCAGGAAATGATTTGTGTCAGTTTTAAGGTTCTGCTCTTCTATTTGATTCCAGGGTCTTCACACATTTTGACCCCCACCAGCCTCTTGAATGACATCAAGGCTCTGAGCAAAGGCCCCATGGAGACGTTCACGATCGAGGAAAGGAGCAACGCCTGATGCTCCTCTAAAACCACGGCAAACTCCCACAGCCGCTCCTCATCTCATATCGCTCATATCACACAATTACATTTTCTTAAAAGAAAGACCGAAGGGAATTTGCGTAATGTTTATCTTTAGATTTTAATCCTGTTTCAACCCTGCTTCCTGCGTAAACTAGTAATGAAGACAAAGGCTTTTGGTTTTAAAATATGAGTTTAAACAGTTGGTAAAACCTTTAAAATTATATAATTTGACCATTTGATTAAAAAGTGTATATATATATTGAATCTGACATATCTAGTGAACTTTCAGACACAATAATCTTGGCATAAATTCATGTACATATTGTATGTAAGCACTACGCCCCCTAATTTGCATCTGTTCCCTGAATTGTTCCCATCAAGTTTATAGACACCTGATATAGTGTTTTTTGAAGAGTTTTGAACAGAGTATTTACATTTTTCTTTCTGAATATGAACAACGGACAAATAAATGAATGAAGTGGTTCAAATACGTGAGTTCTCATTGCAGTTTTCATTGATGCAAAGTTCATTTTACAATTGCTGCACTTGAATTTACTGTCTTGCAATCCACACGATGCATGTTAACATTTATTTCCAGACTTGACTTTGTTTATTTGTTTGTTTTGCAGGTTTTTTTCTTTTGTACTGTGCTCACACTAAAATCTGTGTTTTAGGAGAAATCCAGACTTGGGTGCTGCAGTTTGCTGGTGATGTGAGGAGCCTAACCCTAAAGAACAGTTTAAAAAAGTGCCTTCTAGCATTCTCATTTAGCACCTGCCTGATGTTTCTTGAACAAAGCATCAAAGGGGTTTTAATCTGTAGGATCAATGATCAATGATCTTTGATTTAAAGCAACATCCAATATTAGAACTGCTGTCTGTGTCGCAGGTTTCAATTAATTTCAAAGTCAGCAACACTTTAGAAAGATCATAAAAAAGTTTGAGATCGTCAAAACAGGCCAAAAACCTATTACCAGCTTAAAGAAACACTGAACTATTGATGTGTCCTGACTGAATATTTTATAAAGTGTTGAAAAAACCAAAGAAGAGAACAATGTTCAACCAAAAGTTGTGCTCAAACTTTGCTGAAGGTGCAGTTTTGTTTTGTTTTTTTTCTCTGTATTTTATCACTATTTTCTATTCTGTTCTTTACTCTTTTATATGAATATTTTTAAATTGTGTAAATATTTTTTGAAAACTGAATGGGGAAAAAAACGACTAAAACCTTTTTCATTATTTTTTCTGATGCCCATTTTTTTTCATTTTTTAACCTCTTTCCCTAAATTTCAGACTCTCCAATGAAATCTGGGGCCTTTCCGAAGGATGATGAGAGTCGGTCGGGGTTTGGTGTTCAGGAATGGGATGACGGATCCATATATGAGGGGGAATTCATGAACGGACTGAAACATGGCAAAGGAAAATACACCTGGACGACTGGAGAGGTAAGAGCCAAGAGTTTTCTCTAGGAATTTTAGGAAATTTTACATTCAGGCACTAAATGCTCTAAATAACACATAACATTTATTTATTTATATCTTTTTTTAGTATTATGAAGGGTTATTCTACAAGGACTACTGTCACGGTGAGGGCTTTTACTGCTGGCCCTCAGGCCACAAATTCACGGGTAAGTTCTTTCTCAACAGGAAGGAAGGATACGGACATCACCTCTTCCCTGATGGGACCAGCTTTCAGGTAACAGGTGGATAGTTAAAGGCAGGCTTGTCCTTTTTTTCTAGGTTGATTTGCAAAAATAAAAGAAGCAAAACTCTCCCCTCCCAGGGTTTGTACCAGCTGGACCACAGGTTCGGTCCGGGCGTTATGTCGTATCCAAACGGCTGCATGGACGTGGGTCTTTGGGTTGGGAAACATTTGCACAAACTCTGTGATGTGGCAGAGGAAAGCTTCAGCCTGCAGGACTTCCCTGAGTACGCTGCCTACGTGGACCCACGAGCCCCGGTTCAGGTACAGGACCACCGTGTACAGAACTGCTGAAAACAAAAACAACCGTATTGCAAGTTAACTTAAAATATCCACACAACTCAGTTGGATCTTCTCTCTGAGAGACGCTCAGCAGAAGATCACTCGCTCCTCCTCACTGGAAAGAGTGGAGAACTAGATGGAGTCCCTTTAGGGGATCTGCGGGAGGCCGATGTCTATCAAGGCGAGCCGGGCCCAGGTTCCAGCCTGACCCTGCAGGCCCGTATGGAGACCCACATTCACAAACACAGGTCGCATAAACACCAAAAACTGTTGGAAACACACTGAGCTGCCTGTAGTAGAAGCGGAGATGTTAATGAAATGACTTTACAGACTCGCAGCGGAGACGTTGAGCTGGGACGTTGGGGCGGTTTTGGCTCTGAACAGGGATGGTTTTGGTCCCAAAGGACCTTTGGAAGCCATGTCAGAGCAGCTGATCCAGCGTGCGTCCCACGGTGACCTCCAGGCTGTGTCAAAGATCATCCGGACCGGACTGGTCCACCCCGACGTGGCGGACTCACGAGGAAACACTGCGCTGATCGTTGCCACGGTGACAGCAGTTTCCCGGGTTTTTTTATCATTGGCAAAGAAAAGATGTTGCACCTGTTTGGTGGGCGTCAGATGTTTTCCTGACCGTTTTGCATCATCTCGTGCATCCATCAGGTAAACTACCATCACGACGTGCTCCACCTGCTGTTGGATGTGGGTGCCGACATCGACAAGCTGAACGGTGAAGGCATGTCAGCGCTGGCCGTCTGCCATCTCCTCTATTACCCTTTTCGTCATCTACCTGCTGTTTTCATGCCAGCACCAGGAAAAACCCAGGTCCGATTTCACCTGATGCCCTTTTTTTTCTTTCTTTCTGATATCTGTCGGATGGATTTTGCTGGATTTGTCTCACTAAAGTGCGTTTCTTGCCAGATTTTGGAGTCTCCTGAGATCAGCCAAGCAGATCCACCCAAGCCGGACCCGGCTCTGAGCAGCCAGGGTTGCCTGTCTGAGCAGTATGGTGACGCTGTGATAATTGTCCTGTATCTGTTCATGCTCATGTTCAAGCCCTGTTTTGTGGCCTCGACAGGTCCAAGACTCCTTCAGATACTAAGCGATTTAGGGTGGAAGAAAAGGATGCAAAAGAACGAGAAATACAGAGCAGGTCTGATCAGGCATGTGAATTCAGGGAAAGTGAGGGAAAACGAGAAGGAATTGAGTGTGAAGAAGCTGGCCGGGAGGCAGGAAAAGAGAAGAGGGAGGTTTATTTGAACACCCTGAAGCTGTTACTGAAACGGGGGGCGGACCCCAACACGTCCAGGACCCCCGTGCCCGTCCTCTTCTCAGCCATCCTGGCCTGTGACAGGGAAGGCATCAGGAGACTGCTGCTGCTGGGGGCTCGCACCGACATCCCTCTTCCTCCCAAGGCAGGAGATCAGCTGTGCACTTTATCTAAGATTTGGTTTGGCTGCTGAAGTCACTCCTCCTATTTTCTTTGTAGAGTAAAGGCCTGTATCCCCTGCACGTAGCTGCAGCGCTGCCGGGTCCGGCAGGTCCCGAAATCACCGAGATGCTGCTCCACACGGTCCAGGACCCAGATGCACGGGCGTACGACCAGGACGAGACCTTTGACCTGGATAAGGTTTGACGCCGGATGAAGTCTTCAAAATCTGAACTTAGTCTTAAATAAAACAACAACAGTTAAAGTCAAAAGCAAATGTCTTCAGGTTTACATGAAAGCTCAATGGGGAAGAGACGAGAGCACAGAGCTCAAAGAGGGTGGACGCACGGCTCTTCACGTGGCCTGTCAGAGAGCCGGCGACCACCAGGTCAGCACGCCCACCTCGCATGCTTTCAGTTCATTTTTAAACAAAACGAAAATAACACATCAGTAAAGATATTAGTGACAAAAATGAAATTAAAAAAGCATTTTATTTACTGCAGAACGCTACCAAGGTCGTTGCCCTCCTGCTTTCCCATCGAGCCAGCACAGACCTCCTCTGGAGTGGCCACTCCCCGCTTTCCCTGGCTATAGCAACTGGGAACATCCTGGTAGCCCCCACACACACCACACACACCCCACACACCGTTCAAATGCTTCCTCCAATCCTGATCCCAAAACCTCTGTTTCTAGGCTGTGGAGGAGCTGTTGAATGGAGGAGCGGATCCCAACACCCCGCTGGGTCCCGGCGTGGGCAGCGCTCTCTGCGCCTTCGCTAACATCCACTACACTTTGGATGACAGGAAAGAAACGCTGGTACACGCAAGCGCACGAACACCCATGAACAATCAAAATATTAACAAATCTACGGTTCAGCTGGAATAACCGGTGATAAAGAGACGTCAATGGCCGCCTTATCCCAGCCTTCGGTGGGGGGGGTGTGCCAGTGGTGGAAAACGCCCTGATTCCTCCCGCTTGTGTCTTGGGTTTAGTTGCAAATGTTGGTCAGAGCTGGCGCTGACATCCTGATGCCGGTTCTGGTGGACGGTGACGTGGGAACCGCCATGGACTACGCATACCACTCCTTCCACCAGGTGAAGCGGAAAACGCCACTTTTGCCTTACTTGGTTGTGTCGTCAGCTTTACCAGTATCTGAACGATTGTTTTATCCTTTCAAATTCACCTTGTTTGCTTCCATCCAGGATGTGCGCATTTCGGGAACACCCTTCAATGCTCTGAGCCCCCAGGAGCAGGAACTATTCAAAGCCAGGTGTCGCCTGCTGTGCATGATGGGAGATCTGATGAGACAGGCCGCTCACCAGAGAGAACTGGAGAATTTGGCAGAAAAAGAACGACGTGTGTCTTTGTCTTACAGCGAGAGATCTCAGACGTTTGCTATTTTTAGTCGTGGTTTAAATGGAAATTTGTCTTTATAACAGGTCGTTCTGAGGGTGACACCGGAGCACAGCAGCAGTCGCCGCCGTCCTCCAGGTTCTGGAAATGTGTAGCCAAATGCTGTGTCTTTTTTGTTGCTTGTTATAAACGTCCCTCCATTTTTTTGCAGGAAAACGGTTCCAAAGTTCTGCTATTACTGTGGCCGATCCGTGTTGGTCAGGCTGACGCCTTGTTACCGCTGCTACAAGGTGTTCTACTGCTCCAGGCCCTGCAGACTGAGGGCCTGGGATGAACTGCACAAGAACGAGTGCGTCCGGGTGAAAGCTGGAGCCCTCGGCTTTGGTAGGGCTCACCAAAAATAGCATAAAATAAAAACCAATGGGTTCTGTGCTCTTACTGGTGGCTTTGGGTTTGTTCTTTGGTCATCCAGGGTCTGCTGTTGGCCTTTCAGAGAGCACCGACAACCAGGATGGCCAGGAACCGTCCACAATGACCAGTATCACAGAAGAAATGTGGAGGATCCGCAATCCCAGAGAAAACTACACCTTTAACTAAACGGCAGCGGAAACTCCAGGAATAAGCTGAGCACAACACAACTGTACACAACTCTCACTCTCTTTTCTTTGTTTAATTCCTATCTTATCACAACATTAAAATTCCATTCACTCCAGGCTTTTTGTGTGGACCTGCCAACAAAGAAGTTCCCTTTGACTTTTCCTTGCTCAGCCGGTTTGTTCAGCCACTGAGATAAACACTGGGTAGATCCCGGAAGTATTCATTTAACTGCTTTTTTTTAAAATGGTGTAGATGCAAATATGTCAAACCGCGTTGGATTTGAAGCCAGAATTGTTCATCTGTATCAATCATAATTACGTTTTACGCTTAAGACGCAATTGAGCGACTGTGCGCGTCGCCCAAGGTTGCGTCATGAGGGGACGGGTTCCACGGGGATCCACCCGCGGTTCCTCACGCAGAAGCAGCGTCAGACCCGGCAGGGGCTCCGTTACGCGTCCGAGGCTTCGGAATCCACGCCATGACCACCGACTCGCAGGAACAGGAGGACGAACTGCTGGCGCTCCAAAGTATCTTCGGCCCGGAGGAGTTCTGCCGGAAAGAGCCGAACGGTGGCGGAGAAATCCGAGTGCACGCGGAGCTCCCCGCAGGCTTTTCCGTGGCCATTAAAGAAGGTAAAATGAAAGAATGATAAATATTTGCTTCTTATGGAAAAGTAAATGTATGGCATAGGCTCTAACTTGGACTACTTCAGTTTTAGGGTACTTTATTATTTTTCCTTTAGGTGAGATATTGAGTCAGTATGAGATATCGTTCCTACCGCCTCTTCTCCTGAACTTTGACCTACCTGAGGACTACCCATCCTCCGCCCCTCCCTCCTTCACCCTCACCTGCAGCTGGCTGTCCCACACCCAGGTAATTTTTAACCTTTATTACTCGTGACGCTCGCAGATGGACACAGAGCCAAAGCTGCTGTTGCGGAGGACGAGCAGAGGTTGCATCAGTCCCTGTACCTCCTCCCTCAGCTCTCTGGCTTGGCCGCCCATCTTGTTGACATCTACAAGGCCACCGGAGGGCCGCGGTGCTCTTCACCTGGGCACAGTTCCTCAAAGGAGAAACTCTCAGCTTCCTGGACATTCGGAATCTTCTGGAGCTTCAGTCTGATGAAAGCCAGGATGCAAACCAGCCCGGCCCAGCCTCGGGGCCTGCTCAGAACCCGAGCTGCAATGCGGCAGGAAGCAGTCAAGACGATACTTCTGGACCATGTGACCTCACTGAAAATGGATCCCCGCCCAGCAGCCCAGGCGACTCTGCTCCGGGTGGAGGCCCACCCGTCTCCGCTCCCTTCCTCTCTCCATCCCAAAGACTCCTGGTGCAGATTCTGCTGAACGATGCGAGCCAGCAGCAGAGGCGCTTCGCGTCCAGCGTCTTTGACTGCGGCGTGTGTTTCCTGAGTCGCCTCGGCGCCGACTGCGTCCAGCTACCCGAGTGCGGCCATGTCTTCTGCCGGGCCTGCCTCACCGAGTTCTGCAAGGTCCAGATCACGGAGGGGAACGTCCGCGGCGTTGCTTGTCCTCGGGGGGACTGCTCCTCTGCTCCAACACCTGCACAGGTACCCTCGTTTGCACCCGACCCAGCGGGAACCATCCATTTTGGTTCCTGCTAGCTTGACACTTCGTCTTCCAGGTGCAGAATCTGGTCGGAGAAGAGCTGTTTGCTCGTTATGATCGCCTCCTACTTCAGAACTCTCTGGAGCGCATGCCTGGTGTGTGTCCCCGTCAGCACCTCTGGGACCCCCGAAGGTTCCCCCAACTGTGCTGTCAGGCCTTCGGTGTTGGTTGTTTTTCATTCTGCGTGTTCTTCCTCCTCCTAGACGTGGTCTACTGTCCCCGGCGCGACTGCGGTTCCGCCGTCATCCGGGAGGAGTCCAGCAAGGCGGCCATGTGTCCTGCGTGCGGCTTCGCCTTCTGCGTCGCCTGCAGGAAGACGTACCACGGAGCAGACGAGTGTCGGGGCCAAAAGAGCCTCGCCGCCAACGCAGACGCCCAGACGGAGGAGGAGAAGTTAAAGTTGCCCAGGTCAAAAGGTACACACACGTTTTTTTTAGGACGATGAAAGTCATTTTATCTGCAGAAGAGGTTTGTGGGAGGATCAGAGATGTTCAGGGCTGAAGGTCAGGTGTGTCTCAGAGGGCCTCGTCGACCTGTGGAAAGACTACGTCAGCGGCGGTAAGGAGAGGAAACGTCTCCTGGAGAGCAGATACGGCCGCTCCGTTTTGACTCTAACACTGGAAAGTTTGCTGAGCGAAGGCTGGACGGCCGTCAACACCAAGCCCTGTCCAAACTGCTTCGCAAAAATAGAGGTAAAGCTTCTCCTTGAGGGCGAAATTCTAAAACAGACGTGCTTTTAATCACGTCAGGTAGAGACGATCATTCTTGTGTGATATTCATCTGTTGCGTTTTATTTCTTAGAAGAACGGTGGATGTAACGTGATGCATTGTTCCCGCTGTCATGAAGTCTTCTGTTGGGTCTGCCTCGCCAAACTGCTGCCGACGGTACATGGTCACTTTGATAATGGTACCTGCTTCTGACTCTTCTAATCCACCAGCTGTGACATATCTGCGGCTGCTCGTCAAGGATAAAACTTTGTCAAATTTATAGTTGTAATCCGCAAAAAAGAAAGAAAGAAAGAAAGAAAGAAAGAAACATCTTTTTTTCTGACTAAAAACGTCGCCTCGCCTGCCGTTTCGCGTCATGGCCGCTAGAGGGCGCTATATGACAACGCAGCTTCCCAGCGACCAACAAGAAATAAAATATTAATTAAAACTTAGTTTTAATCTTAAAATTTAAGCTGTCAGTGCTTATAAAACAATTTTGATTTTGGGGGGATTATTTTTTATTATACTTATGTTTCTTTAAAAAACACTTATTATTAAAATATTGTTTACTTCTCGGGGCCCTAAATAGGTAGCAGGTAGCTTTAAGTAACTTCATTTAGCTCCTACTTTTGCTTCAAATGAGGTTTAAATTTATGAAAAGGTTAGTTATTGCCTAAATTCTTTGCACTTTAAATCCACAGAAGGCTTTTTTTATTTGTAATGGAACAATCTTGCACTAATGAGATGTTATATTACACTGACAACCTGTCATGCTTTTAGTAAATTTGAATTTGACTAAACCCAGAATTCACTCTTCCCACGAGTGTCAATTAACTCAAGTAATCGGCCTTTGTTTGGAAGAAAGTTTGCGCCTTCTCGCCAACTTCCTGTTTTTAGGATGTTTTTCCTTCTTGCTCCTTTCACCTCTCTGCCTTAAGAAAAGTGAAATGGAACAAAGCACACGCTGGCGTCCTCAGGCCGCCTGGGACGATCACGAATCTCCAGCTGAAGCCAGAAATGCTCCTGTTTCTGTTGCTGGTTCTTTCTGGATTTAAATGTCCTTGTATCTCCTCCAAAAACCCTCAAAAACCCTTTTCCCACAGGGTTGAGCACTGCTACACAACTGTTTGTCCTCCTGAACCACCAGCGGGCCTGGAGGACTCAGCTGAGGGACTAGATGTCTATTTCTGTGGGGTTATAAAACAAAAATGCCCAAAAACCAGCGCTGTCTAAGACTTTTCTCTCGTTTCTACGGCTGCGGATAGTTGAGCGTTATTAATGTCAAGCCTCAAAGGTGGGGGGCAGAAACCTTTACTCTTAGAATCACTGCAGTTATTGCATTTTGATATTGTTGGTTCAGTCCTACAATATTACCTATAACTGATTTAATTCACTTTTCAAATTCATATGGAATAAATTTACTTTGAGGTCTTTAATGCAAACCTGCAAATGTCTGGCAGAGCAGATTTGATGCAATCTGTTCCTGCTGACGGCAAACAACACAGCACCAGCAACACCGGAGCCCTCCTTCCAGAGGTAATCTGAATAATAATGAGGAGCGCCTCGCTACGGGCGCAGAAGAAATGAGGTTATGTTGTGCACGTTCACCTTGTCAGCCAGTAACAGCGTCAGCTGACAGGAACATCCCCCGGCAGCAGAAGCAGGACGGTAAAAACTGCAGACTCAGCGTGGTTATTAATATCACCAGCATGTTTATTCATCTGTCGGGGGAAAAACAGGAAGTTCAGACAGTAAATAACGGATTCAGACATCCAGTCAGTCAGTGGGGAATTATCAACAATGTCGAGAGGCACTGAAAGTGTGTTGAGGTTTAAGCTGTGTGTCCTGCAGGGGCCACTTCTCGCAGGTTTGGGGCCCTTCGGTGAGACGAGGGCTTCTGGGTTCTGCCAGGATGCATCTTACATATGTACTCACTGTAATAGTGTGAATAAACACAGCTGCGGCAGAAGCACACACACACACACACACACACAGCGCTTACACTTGATTTTACACAGAAATGACTTTATACATACAGATTAAGATGAGTTAAAAAAAAAAATTCATAGAATCACTGAAAATAACTATTATTGGATACAGATTGAATTGACTGGCATTAAAATGGGGGCGAAAAAAACAAAGGAAATGCTTTTATTTAACAAACAGTTCTGGAGTTCTTAAAACAAAGGTCCCAAATGTGTTCTGATACATCACAAAGTGAGAGAAATGGTCGAAACCTGCTACTGATGAGAGTTTTAAACAGAAGTCCTGCAACTTTCAGGGTCTCTCGGACATGTAAAAGATGCTCAGGATCCTGTTAAATGTGTTGGATTCTTCCTCTCCTCTTTTTCATTGCACTTTGCCGCGTCGAGCGGGTGAAACAGGAAGTTATTTCTAGGATGAGGAGCTATTTAAAGACTGAAACTCACATCAGATCAATACAACAACCTCGTTTCTATTTCCGCTGTCTTTCTCCTGCGCCTTCAGGATCAAAATGCAACAGTCCTCACAGCGCTTTTGTGTGAGACCAGACCAGTGTGTGTGTGTGTGTGTGTGTGTGCGTGCGTGCGTGTGTGAGAGAGAGAGAGAGAGAGAGTTCAAAAGCAGGATGAGAATAGCTGCCTCCCCTCACTGTGGTCTAGACCAGCCAGAGGAAGAACCAAATGAAAACAGGATGCTGCTGCTTTCATTTCATGCCGCGACACCTTGTCACATGATCACTGAACCGCAACAGACGATGAACTCTGATAGCAGTTACATAACGGATTGTTTCACATTTAGGTTGAGAGCAGAAAAACAACTGCCGAGAGGAGAGGTCAGACGGGGTGAATAAAAAGGCGAAAGAATAGGTTTACGAAGCCCAAAAAAAGCCCGTTTTATCACCGGCATCATTACGATGGACTGTGAGGCCCAGATTTCACAGCTGCGTCCAGAAGCACATCCAATTTTACCGCCTAAAACCAATTAAAAAAACATGTTTTCGCCTATCTGGCCGGTAATGTGGGATTCATTTTTTAAGACAAGTGGCACCAGAAAGGGGTTCGTTTCTTTCTCTCCTCTCCAGCAGCACTTTCAGCCTGCGCACACGTTTCTGATCAGGACTGAAGTGAACACTAACCGTGTCTTTACTGTTAGCAAATCAGCAACATAATTCCTTCTATATTTACATCTATATTGTCATTTGAGAATATTTACATATTTGAGTGGATTTTGCATTAATTGCACTATATTAAAAACAACAACAAAAAAACAACAAAAAAACCACATCTTTCACTTAGAAACACGGACAAAGGCTAACCAGAGCCCTCAGCTTTGTACACATGAAAGGGCTGCTAAGAGGTCAGCAAGGAAATAGATCCATTTACTCCGTAAAGTGCCTCTTGGCGTAGTTGTGCTTTATTCAGAAGTGACTGTAGTAAATGTGGGCACGACTGGAAAATGTCACTCCTGTCCTACAGAGCGAGCTCCTTTGTGCCCCGTCCGGCTCCGAGGTCAGGCCTGTAAATGGCCGTCCCGGCCGAGCCAGTAAAAATACCTGCAGGGCTGAGTCACATACAAAAATGAAAAATAAATGAGTCAAGTTTGTCCTCCAGGATGCTTTCTTTCTCACCGTCCGTGCAGCGTTTTCCCTCTGCGTTGGTCCGCAGAGCTCACAAACAGCAGCTCAAGTGTGTTGATCATTATCCTGAGTCAGAATGCAGCCCACTCAAGGCCTTGAGGAACACGTTTAGAAGAAACAAAAGGTGGTGGGTTTGAACGGGTGGTGGGTTTTTTGCCATAAAAAGCGAAATCTAAAATGTTCTCTGATGCAGACCGATTGTCTGCAAACAGGTCACAGATTATTTCAGAATACAGCGGTCCATCGAATCTAATTACAGCTTCATTTGCCTAAACATGACATGTGGATTTAAAGTGTTTTGTCCTTATTCTAAAATATCTACAAGATTCCAAGTGAGTTTTCGAGTGCAGGTTTTCATCTTAGCTGTACCCCAGGTTCTCCATCTCGTGGCGGTATCGTAGCTCGGACACTTTGGCCTTGTGCTGCTTGCTCTCCAGATGCTGCCTGAAATCTGCCTCCTGCTCGGCTCCGCAGTTGCACATGGAGCAGTAGAACTGTCCGCTGGGAGTCACGCACATGGCCAGGTCCCTGGGGATGCGCTGCCGCGGCCGGGGGTTGTAGTACGGCCCTGGGAGAGAGGGGAGAGAGGCGAGAGAGCAGAGCCCGCTGACAGCCGCTGTCCAGGAGAGAAAATCAGAGGTGGCTTCGCTGAAAAGGACCGATTCCTTTAGATTTATAAACGACGGTAGCCGGAGGAGCCATTTTCCAGACCCCACGACTCACTTTGCTCAAGATTTGCATCTTAAAGCAGAATAATGTACGCTGCCCATCAACTGCAGCGAAATGTCACCGTTTATTACAAGTGAATTACTGATCAATTAGATAAAGAGTGGTGCTTGTGCTTCTGCATTGCCACAACACATAAAGAAGAAGGAAGGACAGCGCGAGGGGAAATAAAAAATAAGAAGGCTACTGCAGCTATTTTAGGGTTTGTCCATCAAGAAAACTGATTAAATCAGCAGAACGGTGCAGAGACACAGAGGAGAGAGAGAGAGAGAGGGAGAGAATGCACCTTAATTATTCATTGCTCTGCCCTAAATTGATGTCCCTCTGTTAAGGTTTTTTTTTCTCTTCGAGGTAGCAGAAGGCAGAGGGGAGTTGGATTGACTGACATCAGCGGCAGGAAATCTGCACGGGATGTGTTTTCACTGAAGTGATCCCAGAAAAACGCATCACTCAAGACTTTTAAACGACTTCCTGGGAACGCTGCCATTAAAACATCCTAAAAATGCACTTAAACAAGCCTTGCAAACACAAGCCAAACTAAAATGCTGATGATGAATGTTCAAATAGTTCATGTTCACTAGTCTTGAATATACACACTTTTTTTAAAAATCTAGCACCAAGTCCACCTTTGATAGAAAAGATACTACACTTTAAATCTATATTTTTGCAGTTTAGGTTATTTGTTAGTAGTTAATGCTTGTGATGGTTCAGGAAAAGGAGCCTACTTGCTCGGACAGCTGAATCTAACATTCCGAGGTGTTCCCGGGCGTATTTCTCCTTATCTTACCTGACATGGAAGCAGGCAGCTGCGGGCTGCGGCGGCTCTTCACCAGTCTGTACTCGCTGGTATCTCTCCTGGCCCTTTTGGGAGCTGCGTCATTGGCGCTTTCCCTGCAGCAGACGCAAGCACGTCACATTTGCCGCTTTGACTTTGACTGTATGCAAATATTCCTGCCTGACCTCAGCGGCAGGGTTGAAGAAGTTTAGAGGAAATAGATCTGGAAATACAAACTACCGAGATTGAGTCCTATGACCTACGTGTTATTGGCGTTCTGCTGGGCTTCGGCGAGCCGCAGCTTCTTGGCGTGGTTCTTGCCTTGATAGTGAGCCTGAGCGACTGCCAGCGAGCTGAAAGAGGCGTCACACAGCTTACAGTAGTCATTTTCTGTGGCCAGGATGACCCGGGTCGCCCCTTTATACAGAGCCTGTGGACGCAGGACAAGGCAGGGCTTTGTGAGCAGTGAACACCATTAAAACCTTTCCACAGGGAACAACAACAACGGGTAGATGAGGAAATCTTTGCCTCTTTAGACAGTAAATGCACCATCTTTTTAACGATCTAGTCGCTCATCTTGTAACGGAAAACTGCAATGGCGGAGAAGGTGTTTGGGAGCAGTAGAGCTTTAGCGGAGCATAAAGATGAGTACTGATGGTAATTCTGTGTGTGACTTTTTTAGGCATATGTTAGCGTAATAAGCAAAATGCTGATTGGTGCAGCCAATTCTGACTGTTCCATCGGGGGGAAAAGAAAGCAGTTTGACTGTGTCATTTGTTTTTACCACCCCCTCAGAGGGAAATGACCTCCAGCAGCCACTTCTGCAGCAATACACCCACCTACTCATCTAAAACAGCAACAATCAGGTTGGCTGGAGCTGAGTTGCTAAGTGAGGATCTAACCTGCCTCCCTGCGTCACCGTCGTTGGATCCTGAGCTTAGTGCTGTCTGGCCAGCCCCCTCGAGTGCGTCAGGGATTCTGATGGCAGGAGGCTGTTGACTGCCAGCATAGAAATTTCTTAGCTTTTTGCTGTGATTTTTTCCCTATAAAACAGACAAAAAGGCAGAAATTTATATCTGTTTCTAAACATTTGATGTATGGCAAATGCATCTTCCTCTGACCTGGTAGTGAGCCTGTGCCTGCTGAGCAGAGTTGAGTGTAACATTGCAGAGTTTGCAGTACAGTGGTTTACAAAGTTCCCCCAGGCCCAGGGAGTCCTCTTGCTCCTCTGCACCCAGTGGGGGGTCTTCGTCTTGGGGTTGCTCGCTAGCTAGGGCTCCCTGACCCAGCAGAGGGCTGGAAATGAGACAGGGCACCGGGGCGGGGATGATGGCTGGCGGTGGGAGCCTCTGGGGCACCTGTGGCGCTTCTGGACTTGGAGCTGGAGGTGAGGACAGTGGACTGGGAGGGAGCGGCAACTGGCCGCTTCCAGGCGCTACTGCAGGGGGGGGCACCAGTGCGTGAGCGGGGTTCAGAGGTGGAAGCCCCAGCGGCTGTGCGAGGGCCGCGTTTGGAGGCACGTGTGCCATCGGTGGAAGCCTCAGAGGCTGAGCTGGGGCCATAGGAGAGGGGCCGAGGCTGTGTGGTGGGGTTATAGGAGGGGGCCTTAACGTGTGACCCGTATTTATCGGAGGAGGAGCTAGAGTTCTAGCGGGGACCACCGTTGGGGGTCCGATTCCTTGAGCAGAGGCTATAGGTGGTGGGCCTAGAGGCTGCGTTGGTGCCATCGGTGGAGGTCCTAGCTGGTGCAGTGTGTCCATACATCGGAAGGTCTGCTGTGGATGGCTAAAGAGACTCAGAGGAGGCTTCAAGATGGTCTCTGGGCCTGTTGACATCACAGGGATGGAGCAGGTGTAAATTTAGACACAAAAGGGCAAAAAAAACTACGTATACTCTTTGGGTGCCTGAGGTAAGCGGCAAGTAATGCATCCTAATGTTCGGCTAATAAGCAAATACAATGAATGTATATCTCTTAAGGAGAAACCGGTGAACATCTTAAAATTCTGGATACGCTGTAAGGCTGCGGCGACACTGGTGCTAAGAGAATGCTTTGAGTCTTGGAGCTCTGAGGCAGAAGCGATCCAAAGTGATGGGTGAAAGAGGAGGCATTGGTAAACTGTGGAGTTTCACACTACAGTGAGCATCAGGAAGATTAGAGCGAAGTGCTGCTGCCTGCAGTCATGCATATGGGCATTGCATGGGGCACATATGCACACGCGCACACAAACAGACAGTAGACAAATACATTCTTATGTTTCTTTGATTAGAACTAATCGCTATGTTTCATCGTCATTGTGTGTGTGTGTGTGTGCTGTGTGTGTGTGTGTGTGCTAGTTGGTCAGTATTAGGTCGGCAGCTGTGTCAAAAGTCACTCGACTGAAAGCTCTTAACTGGAATCCAATTTTGACGCCAATGGCGTTAACACGCAGACCCAAAATAACTTCCTGGAGTGGGTGTATGTGTGTGTTTGTGTGTGTGAGAGAGTGTGTGTGTGTGTTGGTTTTCAACTGCTGCCTACTGTACGTCTGACCGTTTGGTGTGTATGCGCGCGTGTGTGTCACCTGGCCGGGCTGAGCTCAGCTGGACAGACATGCTGGACAACCCACTGACCTTACAACTGTTGAGCCAGCTGCAACACGAGCCCCTGAAAGGCTCACACACACTGTTCCTGCGCGATAAAGCAGCAGCTCCACAACCTTTCAAGATGTCGTGTGCAGTGAATCCCACGCAAAAACATTTGCTGCATTTGGAGCAATTAGTGCGACAACATGGAGCAGCACAGCAGCACTTATGAGAGGACGGTCGTAGAAAAACAGCGATGAGGCACAAAAATCAGGAGACATTTTTTAATCGATTTTCAAGTTAAATTTGTTTACTTGCTGTGTATGAAATAACCAGACACAAATCTATTTTGGCTGTTGTTCTGCTGAATTAGCTGTCTGATTGCGTGTGGAACCCTTGTTGCTCTTCCTGGGGATCAAAAAGAGCCAAGCGGGGTGGCTGGTTTTGCTGGCCTGACGCAGAAACATGTAATTCCGTTAAACAACACTCTCATTTAAATGAATATTATGACTGGACCGCAAGCATCAATTTAAAATAAGTTTCACTTTCTAATTCAGCTCTCAAGTAATCGGCTGAAAGAAGGTCTGAAAGACCTTTAAAGCTTGTGTAACTGGAAGCCCCGTGAACAATATTTTAATTAGAGAATGAGCTCTTAAAATCAGACAGCATGCTTGCAAAAACCTCTTTAAAAAGCCTTATTTACCCGTTATTCATTGTAAATACTGAAATTATTGTGCAATTGCTTCCCCTCTTAGTTAAAAAGTAATAGAATGAAATAAATATCTAATTAGGTATGTAGCAAATACAAGCCACCAACAACAAACAAGAACTACACAGTTTTCATTCCAGGTACGATTGTGTTGGCTAAATCTGCCCAGCAGATCATCAATCATTCTGAAATGGAAAGTGCTTACTAAGCAGGTATTGATTTGTTCTAAACCCGTCTGATTTTTCAGCAGGAGAGTAAGCGATGACTTGGTTCACCCAAGAAACGCAAATATTTTTAACCAACTACAATGGGGGGTAAAATTGGACTTTTCCAGTCCAAAAACGAGCCGTACGTTAGTCAGAGTTACTGACTGGACAAGATCTTCTTGACAGCAGTTTTTGATGCTCCGTCAACGTCATAAAGCAAGATTGTTTTTGACCAGAAGATGTGAGACAGCAGTGAAGCGTGTTCTTGTTCTGCCCATTATACTAATGTGAGCTAGATAGGCCAAGGGCAGCCTTGTGTTCCTCCTCAGAGACACAGATCCAGGCTAACAAAATGGAGTGTACAGAGCTGCAGCATGTGTGTGTGTGCTTGTGTGTGTGTGTGTGTGTGTGTGTGTGTGTTCACAATGCAGGTACGTGCATTACAACAACAGCTTTGAGTGTTGTTCTGCCACTCTCAGGTTAAAATAAAAACTACAATTTGCGCTGGGATAATGCAACTCTACAAGCATCCAAACCACAGATGCATCTTTCCTGATGCCCGGTCATCTAAATAGGTCAAGTGTTCATGTTCTGTTGAGTTTTTCTTGCCATAATGTGTTGTGTGGTATAAATTATAGAGGAATGGGAAGCACATGCCTCCCACACATATTCCATCTGCTTCAATGGGCAGCGGAAACGTCTTTCTGAACCTCTATAGTAAAGCTAGAAGCTGAGAATCTGCCTGCATGGATGCCATTAATAACATTTAATGTGATGTGAACTGTGTTCCACAAAAACTGAGCCCTGGTCTTCAGGGTCCAATTACCGTTGAGATAATTATCTGTCCGCGCCACACAGAAGAGCACCTACCAAACGTCTTTGCAGAATAACTCCAGTTTATCATTAGCTCTGCATTTTGTCCTAATCACCATTCAAATTGAACGGCTGTGGTAGGTCGAGAGATTTGTCGCTGTATTTGCTTTTTTAGGGTACTTATTTACTCATCTGCTGCAACATTTCGGCCATTAGGTTTAAGTACTGGCACTGGAATACCACTGCCTGCCTAAAATGCATTGAACCTTAGCAGAGATGCAGAGGGTTGTGTCTTTTTAAAGGAGGAAATCTCAGTGTCAAGCTGCGGATCTACTGTATGGCTATAATGTGATGCGATGACTCAAGGTCCCAACAGCCACAGGAAACTGCTTTGGCTGCATGCAGGTGCAAAGAAGAAGCCCTTACTGTGTAACAGCCTCATGCCATCATCAGCTGTGCAAATCAAGCTGAGCAAAGCAAACTCAGCGCCCACTTGTCCTGACAACAGGCCACTTGACTCACTAAAGCAAGTGAACGTTGCATTTCACTGTTTCAGATTACACTGAGGAGCTCTCTTGGTCCTCCATGGGGAGCAGGAGAGCTCTCCTGCAGCATAAGAGACATTTAGAGTGTCTTTACAGCCTCAGATTTTTCAATGCAGCATCTGGGAAATGATCGGACTGATGCGCGCTGCAAACCTCTAAATCAGCTGAGGTCGATGACGCCGACTGCACTAAAGCAACATCTACGTTTCTCTGTTATTTGTCATCTGCAAATGCAGCTGAATAATTCTTTTTTTTCCATCTAAGCGCATAAAGATTGCTGACACTCCAGGGGAGTGATCCCGTGTGTCTCTTTACCTGGAAGTCGGGCAAAATAATGGCTGCTGTCACCGTAGCTGACAGGCGGCGAAGTGTAATTTCTGCAGAATTCTGCACTCTGGTAGTACGTTGCAGTCCCGTTCTTCAGCTGCAGCGCCATCATCACACTCACATCCCTTCGCCAACTTCTTCGCTCCGAAAAACCGGACAGCCAGGCAGCAGGATGACAGACCGCACAGCACGCTCGGGAATCGCGGCTGCGCCCGGAGGGGTGTTCGCTCAAGAAGGGACGATAACACCAAGTAAAAGGTAGAAATGAAACATCTTAATCCCCAGAAAATATACATATTTTTTATTTAATTAGGCTCCCTGTCTGCAGAACACATTCAAGTCACTCAATAGGGTTATTTAAGGTTTAAAGCCTACTGGGGTTCCCCTTGCCTCCCTCTTCTTTTTGGTACAGCCCATTTCCGATGCCACCGCTGTTGATTTTGTATAGGTCGCAATCATGACATTTTTGTAAATAAACTACGCCGATGTGCTACTTTCAGAACACCTAAACCACTACACACGATTGTATCAATATTATTAAAAATAATAATATTTACCTACACCGCATACTATCTAGGAATAGAGCACAGGTTAGATAAATTAGATTTTTTTCATCTGACTTAAAAAAATATACATTGTAGTTTATTCATGTCACCAAAACGTTCTTTTTATTTTAGTTTTTCTGATTCATGCCATCCACTTGCCATCATATAAAATTCACGCTTTTTTAGTGTTAATATAAATGTTATTCGTATTGGGTTAATTACACAAAACCCTTTCATTATTATTTATAATAATAATAATAATAATAATAATAATAATAATAATAATAATAATAATAATGATAATAATAATAATGTGTTAACCATTCACGCCCATAAATACACTGATACATGTGTAACAACGTTGCCTTTATCGATCGCTAATGTAAATCAATTCAAACATTGTTTTGTGGTTCGACAAACAGCTGAGCCGCTGGAACGCTGGATCAGTCCCACTGTCACTCATCTTTCCCCCCATGTTCGAGAGGAGGAGAGGAGGAGAGGAGGGCCCCAGACAGACAGCGTGGCCGTGCTGCCGCAGCAGGACAACTTGTCTGGACAAGCAGCGGCTCAGCTGCTCCCAACATCCCCAGGCTGGACCCTCCTAAGTCCGCATACTGGACGCTCTAAATCGCACAACATCGACGTTGGATGGTTCGGTGTTTTGGGGCGGAATAGGCGCCGCTGTCGCCGACAGCTGCCACCGAAGCTGGCAGACGCCAAATAACAGATCGACTTCCCCGGAACCAGGAGCCTCCGACGGGCCGCCGAGGAGGACTGGAAGGGGGTCGGCTAGCTCCAAAGGCTAGCTAACCTGCGCTAGCCTTGGGAGCAGCTCTCCCAGCATCTTCAAACACTTGGCTGCGTCGACGCATACTCACAAGTGTAAGAGCAGACATGAAATTAGCAATTCCTTTACAGTTTGAGGCTCGATGGTCTGTTTGTTTTGTTAGTGGCATGTTTGGTGACGTTAGCGGCGTTAGCCTTTAGCCAGTAACGCACGCTCACATTCCCAAACAGGTTGTCGAAAGAAATGTTTTTGTGCTTGGACAGAGCCTCGGTGATATGTGCATTTCATTATTAGTTGTATAAATATATATGTTAACCAGAAGCCACGCGTCTGTCTTTGGTAAACATCCCCATTGTTAGCTAACCCACTGCTAGCCCGTGTAAAGCACGCTGTGTAATGTTATCTTTTATTTTCCTCTCTTCCATGTCCTCAGGTCTGCGCCAGTGTAAAGATGGATTGAAACATGGAGGGTGGAACTCTTCCATCGTCATAATCGGAGGCCCTCTCTCTGAGGTATGCCTTATAAACCACCCTTTGCATCCCGAGCCTCTGCTATTATTCTTGTTTTGCATTTACAACTCTTTCCTTGGAACCGCAAAGGTCAACGCCAGTGCTGGACTGGGATCCATAAGGTGTCACTGGCGTGAAACCACTTTACTGGTCTGGCTTTCCAGCTGTTTTTCAGTATTCAAGCAAGCTTGTGTGTAGGTCGGCGATTCCTCTTTCCACACATCCTGTGTTTTGAGGACGCTTCCTTTTGTCATAAAGTGCGTGGCTGCATCCTGATCAGGGTCACGCATCACAGAGCTGCTCAATGGCGGGTTTGTTCCAACTTCTTATCTGATTAGCCCTGTTTTTCTCTCATTCAGAACCAGTGTCCTCTCTGAACAACACCGGCTGTTTTTCCTCACTGAGAAAGTTGTTAGTTTTATCTGGGATAATTTGAACTAGGTGTGCAGCTCCACAGAATTTCCATGAGGGTTTTTTTCTTTTATTGCTACGGTTCTTCAGTGAAAAATACTAGTTATGTTTGCTGAAGGAACTAGGAATATTTTGGAAGACTTATAATAACAATTCCTGTTTTATTTATCTCAAGCTTGTTGATGGCCGTATATTGACTGAAGGTTAAAATAAGTCATCCTGTCTTAATTTGTAACTGTAAATCCTACTCAAGCATTCTTTCCCATCGCCGTGCCGCGGTCCGCAGCTGAGTCAACGCATTGTTACGAGTGTTTTCTGAGAAGTGCTTCTAAAATAAGCTCATGGCTAATTGGAAAAAAAAAAAAGAAAGAAATTACAAGCATGAGATGATGGGATATGAATGTACGCGTGATCTCTAAGCGATGTGTTGTTTTTTTAGTGCCATTTGTCTTGGTAAACATGACTTCTACTTTTGCCGATAGATAAGGTTGATGGAAGACGTATGCGAGACTCGCAAAAGTACCCTAAAAAGTCACGGGGTTTGTTACTGGCCAATATTTCCAATTATTATTCCAGCTTTTAAAGGCTTTTGGTGGTCTCACCGGGCACGTGTTCAGATCGGGATTGACTGGAAAAGTGTTGTCCCTCAGGTCGAGCTCTGCAGTCGAACTCTGTAGCTGAGCGAGGAAACAGGAGGAGCCATGCCTCCCAGACCGTCCTCAGGGGAGCTATGGGGCATCCACCTGATGCCTCCCAGGTATGACACACTGGACACCGATACAAGTATAGTTTGTATTTTGACATTGGAACGTTATCGG
This sequence comes from Tetraodon nigroviridis, assembly GCA_000180735.1. Classification (NCBI taxonomy): domain Eukaryota; kingdom Metazoa; phylum Chordata; class Actinopteri; order Tetraodontiformes; family Tetraodontidae; genus Tetraodon; species Tetraodon nigroviridis. The sequence continues at coordinate 102,068 of CAAE01014243.1, read as the reverse complement.
GCTTGTACGCTGATGGTGGCTGTGACTGCAGGATCCTGGTGGACTGTCTTCTGCCCAATGGGATGATTCTGACCTTGGAGTGTCTCCGTGAGGCAACGCTCATCACCATCAAACATGAGCTGTTCAAGGAAGCCAGGAAATATCCCCTCCATCACCTCCTGCAAGAGGAGACCTCCTACATTTTTGTCAGTGTCACACAGGTGGGAAGCTTTAACCTCAGTTTCCGGGTGTAGGTCAGACGATTGGAAACGTTTAATAGAGAGTAGGTGGATGTTTTTTTCCCTGTGGTTTTTTAAAAATTAAAAATTTGGACATTTCCAAAGCATTCTTTCAACCTAGAGGAAGGTCACCGGCTCTCATAACAGCTGACCTTTGCCCTTTGTGAACAAAGTCGTCTGAAGTCGGCGCATCTGTTTTCTTTTCCTGCGCGCAGGAAGCAGAGCGGGAGGAGTTCTACGACGAGACCCGGAGACTGTGTGACCTCCGACTCTTCCAACCCTTCCTCAAGGTCATTGAACCAGTTGGCAACAGAGAAGAAAAGATCCTCAACAGGGAGATTGGTGAGGATTTCTCTTCCCCTGCTTTGGTAATGAAAACAAAAAGAGTGGGAACGAGTTTGAAATGCTAAAAATGGTTCCGTTGCCAGGCTTTGCCATCGGTATGCCCGTGTGCGAGTTTGACCTGGTGAAAGATCCTGAGGTTCAGGACTTTAGGAGAAACATCCTGAACGTCTGTAAAGACTCCGTGGAGCTGCGAGATGCCAGCGGGCCCCACAGCAGAGCGCTGTACGTTTACCCACCCAATGTGGAATCCTCACAGGAGCTTCCCAAACACATCTACAGCAAACTGGACAAAGGTTGGTGACAACAGTAAAAAAACAGCCATTTTTTATTATTAGATAAAGTTTTCCACAAAGACAGCGATAGTTTTGGGTTGAAATGCTCTCATTCACCTTTTTTTCCTCTGTCTAGGTCAAATTATCGTTGTGATTTGGGTCATTGTTTCTCCAAACAATGACAAACAGAAATACACATTAAAGATCAACCACGACTGTGTGCCCGAGCAGGTATGGAAGGATCAAATCAGTCACGAGCCACAGCTTGTAAATGAAACCGTTTGTTTCGGAGTCCACTCTGGTCCTGCAGGGAGTTTATTGTAAAGACTGTCTTGTCTCTAAGGTGATTGCAGAGGCCATCCGTAAGAAGACACGCAGCATGCTGCTGTCACCAGAACAGCTGAAGATGTGCGTTCAGGAGTATCAGGGTAAATACATCCTCAAGGTCTGCGGCTGTGATGAGTACCTGTTGGAAAAACACCCCATCAGCCAGTACAAGGTAAGAAACCTGACCCCCGGGCCCTCAGGACACTCCTAGAATAATATATTAAATACCATGGAAAGGTACTAGTTCATGAAAGTTATTTGGATACAGGTTAACGTATTTTGACACTTGCTTAAAAAAACACAATATTTCCTATTACTACTAAATTATTCGAACCAGTCTAGAGAAAACAAGCCTCTGGTAAAAGATTTACTTCTCCCAGTTTTCTTTTTACTCTCTTTTCTGTTTGTCATTCCTTCTCTGTCTCCTTCTAGTATATCCGTAGTTGCATCATGCTGGGCAGGATGCCTAATCTGATGCTGATGGCTAAAGACAGCCTGTACAGCCAGTTACCCACAGATAACTTTGTCATGCCATCCTACTCCCGGCGCATCTCCACGGCAACATCCTATATGAATGGCGAGGTAGCTGCCAAGTCGCTGTGGACGATCAATGGAACCCTGCGAATACGAATCCTGTGCGCCACCTACGTTAACGTGAATATACGGGACATAGACAAGGTGGGGATGCTCAGTGCTCAGACTAAACCACGACAAGCTGCGTGTAGCTGCTCGTTGTCAACTCTATTGAGGTGTATCAACCATTGGCTGTTTTTACCAGTCTTGCGCTGGGCCATGTCTTCCAGCTCTCTTCCTTCCTGTCCAAACAAACGCTCTTTGTCCAGGTCTCTTGTGAGCAGGGAACTTTTCCGAAGGGAAAGTGGTTCTTGTTTATGCTGCGGTACTGTCCTGAATGATTTATGTTTTTGTATCTAGTACTAACAGGCTGTCTACCACCTATCGACTATCCGGGTCCCTCGATATGACAGCTGCCACATTCTGTTAGTTTAGCCAGAGATGAGGTTCTACCAGCAACACTGTAGTGAATTTGTCACCTTTTTTCAGGGTGTTTATCTTGTTTCCTTCTGCTTCTTTTCCAGATATATGTGAGAACAGGCATTTATCATGGAGGTGAACAGATGTGTGATACTGTAAACACACAAAGGGTACCATGCTCCAATCCCAGGTATAACACTTGATACTAAAGAACTAACCTTAAACATGTCATCCTAAACCTTAGTATGCCCTAAAGTTTCCAAAAAAGGCAAACGCAAACATGATGTTTTTAAAATTTTAAAAAAAGGAGACTTCATGCAGTTTGCGGTGAGGCACTGCGGTGGGGTAACTCTAAACGGCTGTATTGCCTTACCGTTAAACCTATACCTCAGGTCCTTTCACACTGCAGAGAAAGGAACACTGTTTACGCTATAGGTAGTATTATTTACACAAGTGTTGCATGCTGAGTGTCACTTAAACAATTTACAACTTGCACTGTCTTTTTTGTCATTTTGTAGTATACTCTAGGCTTTATGTTGGGATAATTTGTGCTTCTCTTTGGTCGCCCTTTCTTCTGAAAGTTCTGTGTTTCTGCCGTTTTCTATCAACAGGTGGAACGAGTGGCTCACGTATGATATGTACATCTCAGACATCCCGCGTGCTGCCAGGCTTTGCCTTTCCATTTGCTCTGTCAAAGGCAGGAAAGGAGCAAAGGAGGTGAGATGAAAGTGTCGGTTCTGCGACCTAACTTGACATAAAGTCAGGTCCGTTCTCAGAAGTGGCCTCGACCATCCTAATCCAATCATCAAATGGTCACTGACACCAGCTGAACTCTGAGTTAGAGACCCGGTGGTGTCAGGCTGTTGTGTCTGAGGCTGATACTCGTAACAGACACCCACACTGATTTGCTCCTACCCCTGCGTGGTGGAGGAGCTTCAGAAGTATCACCCAATGCCAGGCACGGATATTGTAAACGACACCGTGCGACATTGAGATCCTGTTAGCAGGTGCTCTTTCATGCCCCGCTTGAATTAAAGATAAACACTTTTCTCCTCGTCTTTTGTTCAGGCGCTCACTCCTAACAGCCCATTTGACTGAGCCCATCTCAGCCTCACACATTGTCCCAGTGTCACCCGCTTCCACCTTTAGGCGGCCACAGATTCGTTTATATATTTTCTGATCAAGTTCTACATTATCAGAACACTCTATAGTACTCTAAAAACAACGGTTTCTGGTATAACCAACAACACTATACAGAACAATGTAACTGAATTTTAAAAATGAAATAATCCAATTCCTACTCTCTTCTTCACCCCTTTTTGTCCCTGTAGGAACACTGTCCACTAGCCTGGGGTAATGTGAACTTGTTTGACTACACTCACACACTGGTGGCCAACAAGATGGCTCTGAACCTCTGGCCTGTGCCTCATGGTCTTGAAGATCTCCTGAACCCCATAGGGGTGACGGGATCTAATCCAAATAAGGTATTTCGTACTCAGCGATGTGCTTGATGTGGTAGCACCACATGTAATGATTAGAGGTCTAAAGAACAGTGTGACCGTCTTCGTTTTGGACAGGAAACGCCATGCCTCGAAATGGAGTTTGACCACTTCAGTAGTTCTGTCAAATATCCGGACATGAATGCAGTGGAGGATCACGCCAACTGGACCATCTCAAGAGAAATGGGGCTCAACTACACCCTTTCTGGACAGGTAATAACTGACCGCCCAGGTTCTGTATGTATTTTAGCCCTCTTTGGTTGGCAACAGTCACATATCGAGACAGATTATGAAATGCAGGAGAGCCAATAGTTGGATGATTCTGAGGTCAGACACGAATGAATTATTAAACTATTCTATTACTAATATAAGAAAAGACTTTTTTTTAGGGTACTGTATGTTCAGCCGTCCGTGGTGGAGTTGTTTTATCAGATTTCTGGATAACAAGAACAATGGCTTTCATTGTGACGGACTCGTGGTTGGAGTTACTGACATGCGAGTAGATGATAAGAGTGTTTGCCTATTCATGATGTGTGCGTCAAATGTGAAGAGTGCCGATGTACCGTGAAGTTTGCTTCCTGGAAGAGGATTGATCGGTGTTTCGCTCGCTGAATCAAAGGAAACCCGAGTTGAGTGTTCCCATGCGTTCCAGACAAGGACGCGAAGCTCCGTCTCCTTCTGTATAACGGTTCTTCTTCAATGTCCAGACTAGAGCTTAGTCACAAGTACACTGACTCACACACAAACCAGCTATTGAGCTATTGATACAGTGGCTCACTACCCACACGGGAAAGTAATCGGCACACTTTCATCCAGTGATTTAGCATGCATTTTATTTTGAAAAAGTTACGCTTGTGGTTTCCTGCTTTTGAAATTTTATTTTAAACTCATTGAACTCTCTATTGCTTGATGTATTTGTGCTTTAACATCATTTCATCTTTATGCTATAAACCTGATTTCATGCTTGGATTTATTGTTAAAGCAAAGGTCCACAGATTGACTTTGTATTAATTGCATTTTGGTGGGTTTTTTTGTTTGGATCTGTTTTTCAGAGTAACCGTGCAGCCAGAGATCATATCCTGACAGAGAGCGACTCTGAGCAGCTGAGACAGCTTGGTAACAGAGACCCTCTCTCAGAAATCACTGAGCAGGAGAAAGACTTCCTCTGGAGACACAGGTACCCTCCCAAACATCCCCAGCCCATCTGGGCGGAGAGTCTGAAGCTAATCATGTGTAAATTATATATATTGTTTGCCTACAACCGGCAGGTACTACTGCATGAAAATCCCTGAGATTCTTCCCAAGATCCTTCTCGCGGTCAAATGGAACTCCAGAGATGAAGTTGCAAAGGTGTGAAAACAGTCTACATGTCTACAAGATGATCCTATTTTTCATATTGATCCTTTGGCAAATAATGCTTCAGGTATATATTATATGCTATTGAGTTGAAACCTTGTCTTTATGTTGTAGATGTACTGCCTGCTGAAGGAATGGCCTTCCATCCGTCCTGAACAGGCCATGGAGCTGTTGGACTGTAACTATCCAGACCCCATGGTCAGACACTTTGCCGTACGCTGTCTTGATAAATACCTGACGGATGACAAACTGTCCCAGTACCTAATCCAGCTTGTACAGGTACAGTAGGTGTAGAGTCGGAGAAGATGGAGAAGACGAAACTGTCATCGGCGCGTCATCTTTTCACCTGCTGTGCTTTTAGGTACTAAAATACGAACAGTATCTCGACAATCCCTTGGTCCGTTTTCTCCTGAAGAAGGCTCTGACCAATCAAAGAATCGGACATTTCTTTTTCTGGCATCTCAAGTGAGTCACCACCCATTTCCTTCCCATTTCCCTGAATCTTGAATTCCCTGAAAGCGTCTATAATAATGTTGCGTCTTCTTTGTGGTTCCTGGTATCTTATTTCTCCCAATTAGGTCAGAAATGCACAACAAAACAGTAAGCCAGAGGTTCGGTTTGCTGTTGGAGGCTTACTGCAGGGCTTGTGGCATGTACCTCAAGCATCTCAGCAGGCAGGTAGAAGCCATGGAGAAGCTCATCAACCTCACCGACATCCTCAAACAGGAGAAGAAGGACGAGACACAGAAGGTGAAGACGGCAGCTTGCGTGAATCCTCGCCTCCTTTTGGCACAGTTCGTGTTAGAAGAAGAAGATCGAATGCATGTGTGTAAAACGGTGTGTGTTTGTCTTGTGAAGGTCCAGATGAGGTTTCTGGTTGATCAGATGAAGAGACCAGACTACATGGACGCTCTGCAGAATTTCACCTCTCCTCTCAACCCTGCGCACCAGCTGGGAAACCTGAGGTTGGTACCAACAGACAGCTGCAAATGAAACCGCCATGTAATTAAAACCTTGATTTAAAACATCAAACAGGTTAGATGAGTGCAGGATTATGTCATCAGCAAAGAGACCACTGTGGCTCAACTGGGAGAATCCTGACATCATGTCCGAGCTGCTGTTTCAGAACAACGAGATCATCTTCAAAAATGGAGACGGTAACACACCCTCGTACACATCCTCCACTCTGGTGTTATAAGACACAGTCGTGTGTTCAAATGCTGATGCTGGACAGCTCCCTGGTGATGTTCCAATTGTTCTCCCAGGCTATATTTAACTTTCACCATCTTCTTTGTGTCTTATTGTTTCAGACTTACGGCAGGACATGCTGACTTTGCAGATTATTAAAATCATGGAGAATATTTGGCAAAGTCAGGGACTGGACTTGCGGTACTATTTTCTCCTCGGCTCAGTACTTATTTGTTCTTGTCGTTCCTGTATTCAGAATGCTGTCCTACTCTTGTGTGTTTCCAGGATGCTCCCCTATGGCTGTCTTTCTCTGGGCGACTGCGTTGGTCTGATTGAGGTGGTTCGCAGCTCTCACACCATCATGCAGATTCAGTGTAAAGGAGGCTTGAAAGGGGCCCTGCAGTTCAACTCCAACACTCTGCATCAGTGGCTCAGGGACAAGAACAAGGGCGAGATGTGAGCGATTTCCGTTTGCATGTACCGGTATTCAAAAGAAAAAGGGAACTTGTGCAAGACTTTTGTCATGTTTGACTGTATGTTTGTGCAGGTACGACATGGCTGTTGATCTGTTCACGAGGTCCTGCGCTGGCTACTGTGTAGCTACATTTATCCTTGGCATAGGAGACAGGCACAACAGCAACATTATGGTCAAAGATGACGGACAGGTACATCCTATAATATGCTCAGAGAAACATTCGTTTATGTTTGGCCCAGGGGTCTCTGATGGAGAATTTATATACTACAAACACCAAATTCCTCTTTTCCAATCGGTCTGGTCCTTTTCCAGTTATTTCATATAGATTTTGGCCATTTCCTGGATCATAAGAAGAAGAAGTTTGGCTACAAGAGAGAGCGCGTGCCCTTCGTGCTGACGCAGGACTTTCTCATCGTCATCAGCAAAGGATCCCAGGAGTGTGTGAAGACCAAAGAGTTTGAGAGGTAGAGGAGCATCAGGTCCACATGTACTGGTTTTACTTTTATTCCTCATATTTATTTTCTTTTGGTTTCATTTGAAGTTTCCAGCAGATGGCTGTAGGGGGTCAAACCCGTTTCCTGGCTGTGGTTTAAACAGCCGCTGCAGACGTGGTGTGAAAATGTTGCCCTCCATCTCTCACACCTTTTTCCTTCTCCCTACAGATTCCAGGAGATGTGCTATAAAGCATACCTGGCCATCCGGCAGCACGCTAATCTCTTCATCAACCTGTTCTCCATGATGCTGGGCTCCGGCATGCCTGAGTTGCAGTCGTTTGATGACATTGCCTACATCAGGAAAACACTGGCCCTGGAGAAAAGTGAACAGGCAATGGGCCTATTCTCTTTCCTCATATCTAGTTCTGTTTTGAAGGGAGTCTTTCAAATAACTAATCTGCCTGATCTTCACATATCATTTGGTTTTTTTCCACAGGAGGCCTTGGACTACTTCATGAAACAGATGAATGATGCTCACCATGGTGGATGGACCACAAAGATGGACTGGATATTCCACACAATTAGACAGCATGCACTTAACTGATCTGTCCAGGTATGATAACTATCAGACCTACCGCAGACGTCTGGGAGCGCTTTGAGCCACGCATCAGTCGAAGGAAGTATTATTATCACCAATTTGTGTTTGCGGTTGCCCCTTTCTTGTGCGTTCTTTTCCACGTCATCTTCCTCAAACTTTGATCGGCGGAGATCGCCCTGCTCTCCGGGAAAAGGTGGACCCAAACCATCCTTGCTGTGCTTCCTCTGGATAACTAAGGATCCTTTACCTTGCTGCTGTGGCAGAACCAACACATCAATGCCAAAACGGTGGTAGAAAAAGACCTCTGCAAGTTCAAAATGTAGCCACAAACAGAGTTTGCCGCCCTCCTGTGGTGGTGCACCACGCTGGCTCGAACCGCAAACAATTCCTACAGTTCTTCTGAATCACTACTGAGAAGACAGCAGGCACAATCAACTGTCCGAACGATTTACGCGATATTTTACACTTTGCGCTTTTCTCTAATTTATCATAAAGGGACTTATGGCGACGACCCCTGCACATGGTCGCCCTTTGGGGCTGATTTCTCATCCACTACTAAACCTTTGTGAGGACATTTCAAACCTCTGGAAGGCTGTTTCGCACAGCTCTGCAGTCCCCCACAGCCTGGAAGGAAAAGCACTTGGTGTTGCAGGTTAGAGCCTTCAGGGTGTCGATGCCTCTCCATCAACCAACAACATTTCAAGCTACCACAAAATCATAGAGTTCACTGTTGAATTTATCTTTTTTTAATTTCCTGCTAGCCTGAATGCAGATGCAGCGCCTGCATATGTATGTTTGTTTTTGTTGGAACGATGTCTTTGAGTTCACCACCTCGGTTGGACTCTCCCCAGTGCTCTGACTTGTTGTTACAACCCTGCAGCACTAATAACGAATCTGCTCGGGAATGCAAAATGGTGGGAGCCAAAGTGCCAATCTCACGGGTTTTGTGACCTAAAGGACCTATTTGAGGCCCTCTGGCCCGTCTGCTGTCATGGCGAGCAGAGGTCCAGGGGGGATGTCTTCCTGTTGCTAAAATGCCTCGGCATCACAGCACAGCACAACACCGCAACGCTGCACTCCACTAAGACGTGCCAACGCCAACGCCAACCAGCCCCAGGCAGCCGACCACTAACACTCCCGACACCACAAGTCAGCTTTAATCCTCATTTGTCTTCTTTTTGTTTGTTTTCACCCAATTTTGGTTAATGATGTGATGGACAAAAGAACAAGCTCAGATTTGGTGGATGTTTCCCAGCCGGGGCTTCTTTACTGCGCCCTGGCTGTCAGACCCCAGTGAAGGCGAAAAATTCGACAATTTCAGAGTATTTGAATGTTTTCTAAACCCCCCCGACTCACATTGTAGCTGAAAAAGACATTTGGATGTGTAATTAGTTACATTTTTACATGTAAAACTTCAGTATGAAACTTAATCTTGCAGCTAAAAAAGCACTTTGCCACCTCCGTGGTTGATTGTATGGAGAAGCCAAAGTTGTGGTTCTGATGCGGCACCAACATGACGTCACGTTACGGCGGCATTAACGACCA
>CAAE01014243.1:38101-82043 GCA_000180735.1 Tetraodon nigroviridis | reverse complement strand
ATGCAGCCAGTCTGCAGTCCCCTCTCACAAAGGTAGAAAAGTAAACTAAGTAAAGGTCACCCTTTTTAAATCTCCACCTGTTGAATATCCATAACAACAATGTGCTATTATTATTATTATTATTATTCATCTTTCTTCTTTAAAAGGTCCCCTAACCACATATACCTTTGTTTGTTTGTTTGTTTTTTTTGTCTCCAGGAAAACCAGGTTTTCTTTGTTACCAAGCTGACTGCTCACCTGTCTCCCATGCCTGTCTGCATCAAGTGCTCCAGTAGGAACAGCAAAGACCTGCAGTCGGTGCTGAACTGATCCTGACGCTGATGTTCTAATCATATGGCTGTTTTGTGTATTTTCTCATCTAGACAAGACTTACTCAGGTTTGGTGGCCAATGACAAGATGTTCAAGACGGCCAACGGGAAGAGCTTCAAGTGCAAGTCAGAGAGTCAGTTTCTGATGTCGTCGACGCTGCAGGTGAAGCTGGTTCCTCTGCAGCTCCAGGCTTTCACCTTGAACAACGGAAAGTTTGGAAAAGGTGGGAGGACGCTGCCCTCAGACTGTGCAGAGATGCTCAAACACACTCAACTTGTTTCATGTTCCATTTTTAAACCATGAAGTGATAATTGGGTAAATATATCAGTACAGGTGGCTGTATTAAAACCTGTTTTTTTCCCTTTCTTCATCTCTCTTGCTTATATGTTTCAGAGGTGGAGTGTTGGGCTGACTATTACAAGCGGATTATTCCCATTGTCATCGGGGCCGTAGTAGTGTGTCTGATTCTGATCGCTGGTTTGACCTATCTGTTCATCAAAGACAAACGCAGACAAGAATATGAAAGGATCTGAGAATAAAGAATTGGTGATTAGGTTGACAGAAGAATTAAGAAGCTCAAATAACTAAAAAAATAAAAATACATTTTACATATGATTTCAGTTTTATTTTGTTACTTGATTTTTGGAGGTATTTGCTTGTAAGATCTTCAATTTAACATACATTTTTTGCAACTTGTAAAAACAAAATACCCTACGATTCTGCACCATGTAAGAAACATTTGTTTTATGTTTTGGTGACATTTTACCCTGTAAATTTCGTACTTCGTTTAAAATACACAAAATTTTTATTTTATTGTGTGCGAGTGTTTTTTTGTTTGTTTTTTTTTTTTTTTTTAACACGCCATACTTGACCGTCCGGTTTATTGCAATATTACTGCCCCCTATTGGCGAACAGTGGTAGCTGCTATCGCCTCCGCTCTTCTGTGTCCCGCTTTATCATTGGCTGTCGGCAGTACGGGTACTAAGAAAGGACATACATGTCGGTTAAAAAAATTAGTATTTAGTGCCGTCGCTTAAAATTACGTGAGATGAATTCTAAGCGTGTAAATTATTATTTGTAATCAACACAAGTGGTAGCAACGTTTGGTTAAATACGGAACGGCGCACCACCCTTACATTAATATTGTCTTCGCTTTTGCCGCAGCTATTTTGTTAGCTAGCAGCTAACTCCAGCCCAGTTGCAGGTAGCTATGGCTGCAGTTATTCTAAGTTTCTCAACTCTGCAGGGTCTAAGGATATGTACGCAGTGAGTATTGTGATTTTACATAAAAAAAAAAAACATTAGCTCTCACTTGCTTTTTTTAAAAACAAAACTGAATTTCATTAGGTATGGAAAAGCGACCAGTGTTAATCTAACGAGCAAGGTTAGAGGGTAAAGTGGCAGCTAGGACGGCTAAAGAGGTGGATGTGGCGTCTGTGTGCAAACTCTCCCTAAGGCAACTTTTAAAGGTGTTCACTTCTTTTCCCAGAAAACTATCATGGAGCAAAAGAGGAGTCCGATTTTTTTCGGGAGGTAAGTCATAAAAATTTTCGTAATGTTGTAAATTAAGGTTACTGCTTCTTTCCTTCAAAACGCCACCAGCATTCTGTAATTGCCTTTGCCAAAAACTCATTATAACTGTAAAAATACAAATGATTAAAATGTCTAATTCATTCTTAATACTGACACAACAGTATACAATAACAGCCCAATACGCCCCAAATGTTTTAAACCGTGTGCCCCATAAAAAAAGCATTCTTTTAGTGGTAGGATGTAGGTTAGTAAAGTGTTAGCTTTTCTGGTAAGGTGAAAGTTTGTAAAATGAGAAAAATATGCATAAAGGGCTTTTTTCCCCCCTTACATTTGGTTGTTTGATTCTACATGTTTAATTAGTTCCGGTGCCTGTGGGTTGAATGTGTCTAAGACGTCGTCTTTGGGACGTTTAAGGTGTTTTTGCAGCTAAAGTGCCTGGCGGTGTTTCTGTCTTTCAGGAGTGGCGAGGATAGAGAAAGTGCTGATTGCCAACCGAGGAGAGATTGCTTGTCGCGTGATGCGCACTGCCAAGAAGATGGGCGTTCGCTCTGTGGCGGTGTACAGCGACGCAGACAAGCACTCCATGCACGTGGCTATGGTTAGCTACAGGAGCCATACCGCAAACACCTCCTTTGTTGTCTCTAATGTTTACCTAAAAGATGTCATTTTGCCTTTGTGTGCGTAGGCCGATGAAGCTTACCACATCGGTCCTCCACCATCTCAACAGAGTTACCTCTGCATGGAGAAAGTTTTAGAAGTGGCAAAGAAATCCGGGTCACAAGTGAGTTTTTCTTTGTTCTACATTCTTTCTTCATCCCAGTTTTTGTTTTTTGTTTTTTTTTTTACCAATCCATCAATAGAAATGGTGAAAAACTCTTCAACCACACCTGCGTTTGTAAATCGGTGATCTCACTGCAGCTCTAACGTACTTTTATGAACGGAATTGTTTGCCTGTGCGAAGGCGGTCCATCCTGGTTATGGCTTTCTGTCTGAAAACACCGAGTTTGCCGAGGCTTGCAAACAAGAGGGCATCATCTTCATTGGGCCACCGTCCTCGGCAATCCGGGATATGGGCATTAAAAGGTTAGATGGACTCTCTCTGGAATTTAGGCACAAATTACATTATGTAATCACAGGAAGAACATAAAAGTAAGAGCTGTTTTTTTTTCAGCACATCTAAACACATCATGTCTGCTGCTGGGGTGCCCATCATTGGCGGTTACCACGGTGAGGACCAGTCAAACCAGAGGCTGCAGGCGGAGGCTGCCCAGATCGGATACCCAGTGATGATTAAAGCAGTCCGAGGTGGAGGCGGGAAGGTGAAGGAATGCAAAAAAAGGTCAGATACCTTGTACAAAAACATGGATGTGTGATAGTGGCTCCTGTGTCTGGCTGTTCTCTAGGGGATGCGCATCGCATGCTCGGACGCAGACTTCCTGGAACAGCTGGAGTCGGCGCGACGGGAAGCCAGAAAATCCTTCAACGACGACGTGATGCTGGTTGAGAAATTTGTGGAGGATCCGAGGTGCGTCCTCGCGATCACTCCTCCGCCGCCGTCTCGGCCTCCGTGTGAAAGGAGCGCGTTTGTCGTTGCTGCAGACACGTGGAGGTGCAGGTGTTTGGAGACATGCACGGCAACGCCGTCTACCTGTTTGAGAGAGACTGCAGCGTCCAGAGGAGACATCAGAAGATCATCGAAGAAGCGCCAGGCGTGAGTGGCCGTGTCGAGGGTTTGAACCAGAAGCGCTTCAACTTTTCCATATTTTGTGTACCACCTTTGACATCCAGGAGTAAGAGTGTGTGTTTGTAGCTGATTGGGTACCTAAACAGGTCATTTTCTTCGTTTTCAGCCCGGAATCGACGCCGAAGTTCGGCGGAAACTCGGGGAAGCGGCAGTCAGAGCAGCCAAGGCGGTCAGCTATGTGGGAGCAGGTGGGCGCCGGCAGGCAGAGACGCGAGGGCGGAGCCTCGGCCTCACTGGTCCCTGCTGGCCTCGTTCTCTGCAGGTACGGTGGAGTTCATCATGGATGCCCAGCACAACTTCTACTTCATGGAGATGAACACGCGGCTGCAGGTGGAACACCCTGTGTCCGAGATGATCACCGGCACCGACCTGGTGGAGTGGCAGCTCCGGGTAAGAGGGAAAAACCCGATTTTGGCCCGTGGAGCCTCAGTAACGGACCTGCTCGTACTCCAGGTGGCAGCAGGGGAGCGTCTGCCGCTCCTTCAGGATGACATCACCTTAAGGGGACACTCCTTCGAGGCCAGGATCTATGCTGAGGACCCGGAGAACGACTTCCTTCCAGGGGCGGGGCCTCTGCTGCATCTCTCCACGCCACCTCCTGACCAGCACACGCGGATAGAGACGGGAGTCCGAGAGGGTAGGGACGCGTGCGCTGCTGCGGCTGGCGTGGACAAGATTATGTAACGCCACGTTGTTTCCTTAGCAGAACTCGGCTGTTCTCTGTGTCGGCGCTCGTTGAATCAAACTACCGCGCTGGCTTACGTGGCATTAGAATCACAGGCTGCTCTCCGTCCAGTCGTTTATATTCGGAAATATAAGCACCAGATATCAGTTACACAAAAAAACAAGGAGGAATTATCAGTTTTGAGTCTGTGGAAGTCGACTGTGATGAATTAGGCTGAGTTAGTGAAGCAAATGGGCATGTTTTTTAACCTAATTACACCTATTATAGCTTTCCATTGATGTGTGTGACCCCCACAACGACTCTATGAATTTCATGGCACCGAATGAGCAAAAATAACTGGCTGATCAATAAAGGACCCTCAGACGTCCCCCCTGCGTTTGTCCCAGCTGTAGAGATAATGTCAACGTGTGACAGCTTTATCTGGCGCCCGGAGCCTCCCGGCTGACGTCATGTCTGCGTGTGTGTGTGTGTGTGTGTTTTCAGGGGATGAGGTGTCCGCTCACTACGACCCGATGATCGCCAAGCTGGTGGTGTGGGGAGAGGACCGACCCGCTGCCCTGAAGAAGCTGCGGTACTGTTTACGCCAGTACAACGTAAGACGGAGACGCGGCGGCTGCACCAGCTGAACGTCGGCGTTGGCGTTGACCACATTTCCTCCTGTCTTCAGATCGTTGGACTCAACACCAACATCGACTTTCTGCTGAGTCTTTCCGGCCACCCGGAGTTCCAGGCCGGAAACGTGAGCACCAGCTTCATCCCACAGCACTACGCCGACCTCTTCCCTGCTGCCGAAGCTCCGGCGGGGGAGACGGTGTGCCAGGCGGCCCTGAGCCTGGTGCTGCAGGAGAGGCAACACACGCAGGAGTTCGCCCAGAGTTCCACCGGTGAGGAGCGATCAGCGCCATCGGTCCACCACCCGTCTGAAGGTGTTCAGCTGGCGTCGTGTGTGTAAATGCTGCTGGTTTTTTTCCAGACTTGTTCTCTCCTTTTGGCTCCGGCAGCGGCTGGAGAAACAACATCCAGTTCAACAGAAACGTGACTCTGCAGCTGGGAGACAGAAGTAGGTGGCACAAAGGTCTCTGTCGCCCCCTAGTGTTCGGGAGACCGGAACTGTGTGGAGTTCATTCTGGATTCCTGATAAATGAATAACTATGTTTAATCTGGGCTACGTGTGACGACTGTCTGTAACCTAGGTGTTGCATTGATCTGGCTGACAGTTACTCATCAAACTTCCTTTCCTGAGGCCTAATATTGACCCACATGCTTCGACTGTCAGTGTCCCTCTCAAGTCTTTTTGTCTGTCTCGCTTTTAAAATCGTTTCTATTTTGTGTTGTAGAGGTTGATGTGCTGGTCGTGTACAACAAAGACGGAAGCTACACAATGCAGGTGAGCGGGGACCCATGAACCGTCTTAATCATCACATCCTTCATCATCATCCGCCGACGCCGGTTTTAATCGTGTGACTCTCAGACGGGTGAGGAGGAGTACCACGTGAGCGGGGATCTGGAGGCAGACGGCGGAGCTCTGTTCCTGCGCTGCTCCGTCGACGGCGTCAGGTCTCGGCCCAAGCTGGTGGTCCTGGACCGCACGGTGCACCTCTTCTCCACGGTGGGTTTTCTCCGCTAACGCTGGTCTTCCTCCCCCAACCAGCAGGTTCAGGCCTCAGACCCCCCCCCCCCGGGGAGGAGCCGTCGGTTACCTGATGTTTGCTTTTGTCTTTGCACATTTCCCGCAGGAGGGAAGCGCCCAGGTGTCCGTTCCAGTGCCCAAGTTCCTGGCGGCTGTGAGCGGCGCGGGCGCTCAAGGAGGGGCCGTGGCCCCCATGACGGGCACCATAGAGAAGGTGGGTCTGGCTTTCTGCTTTTATCTTTTTTTTTTTCAGCCAAATTACAGATATAGAAAAAGATTTGTCATGCTCGATCCCTTCTTTTTCAGTCACGTCACTGTGACTGAAGTAGATTTCAAAGTAAAAGTTCTCAAATTAAATATAGGAGAAAAAATGACATGTTTCAGTGAAAATGTGCGTTGTGGTGATGTGAAATGATGGTTTTTATCTTTTTGGGGGGAGTGGGGAGTTGCAATTTTTTTTTCCTCCAACTTTGGTAAAAATATCTGACCCAGTTTGTTTTTGTGTAGTGCAAAATTGATTGCAAAAGATATTGAAAGAGCCACAAGTGATATTTCTTTTTACAGTCAGGCTGCTCACACACCAGCTCGTGCACATTTTTGCTGTTTACAAAAGGCGAAACCTAAAGCTGTTTTTACATTTATAAGACCGGAGGGACCCAAAACAAACGTCTAATGTTTGCTTTGTCATGTCCGTTAAACCCTTTATGGTTGTGTTCTTTTGTTTGTTATTTCTGCAACAGTTATCTTGCTCTGGCTGAAAATGGAATATGAACTAATTTATAATTCCTAAATCTTTGTTAAAGCGTAACTTTGAAGGAGTTCTTACCCTTGTGATGCGTTCAGGTGCTGGTGAAAGCTGGGGACAGAGTGGCTGTCGGAGACCCGCTGATGGTCATGATCGCCATGAAGATGGAGGTGAGGGTCTCCTAAGATGCTCCATACTTGTTTAAAGCGAAAATATTTGACTTTAATACACTAAAATCTTTCACAAACATGTACTTTGCACACTACGTACTTCATTCATTTTTTATAAATTCTTGTGCCCTTTTTAAAATATTTCAAAATATAAATATATGTATGTATATATACTTTTTTTTTTAAATAGATCCAATTTTTGAGCAGCTGGGAAAATTGCTTTTATTATTGAGGCACTAAGAGATTTTCCAAGACGTAGGATGAATTATTTTGTTTTTTTTTCGTGCAGCACACGATCCGAGCACCCAAGTCGGGGGTGATCAAGAAGGTCTTCTTCAGCGAGGGCTCCCAGGCCAACCGCCACGCTCCGCTGGTTGAGCTGGAGGAGGAGGAGGAGGAGGAGGAAGAGAGGAGCAGCCAGTAAAGAGCCTCAAACACAAACCCAGGCGGAGAGGTAGGAGAGCTGGAGCTAGTTACTGTCACAGCTGCAGGGAAGACCTACTTTTCCATCCAGCTGGGACAGAAAAATGTTTGTTTTTCAACCTCAGTTTTATCCAAGAAGGAATTTAAAAGGGCGGAAATGTTGCCGGACTTGGCAAAACCTGAGCTGATGGACAGATGCCTTCACCCAGAGTTAAACAGACGGTAATTAGTTCATTAGTAAAAGGTTGGCTCCATATTAGACGTGTCTGGTCCCTCCTTCAAAGACTTGGAATGTTGTTTGTTTTATAAAAACCAGCAGCTTTCAATTGAAACAAGTTTTATTGTTGCAAAGAACTGAATGATAAACGACTAAAACCGGAGATGACTGGGTCAACCAGGAGGGTTGTTCCGGCTAATGTGGGGTGGATGTGCGGGTGATGGTGTCGCTGCTGTTCCTCTTCGCTTCAGACGTGTTGTTGGAGGAGTTGTCACTGCAGAAGTGATTGCAAACAGACGAGTCTGAAGGTGTTTCTGCCGGCCGACTGATGTGATGGCTGATGTTTCGGACTGACTCGTGTGTTCGAGGCGTCTCTAAGCCTGGTCAGCTAACGCTGACGGAACCCTCAACTGATGTAATAAACCATTTTAAACCGCATGCAGCTGTTTTCCTACGCAAGCAGGAAGACTCCAAACCTGGGCCCGTTTAAACACCCCGAAGGCGCCGGGCTGGGGGAGGTCGGAAGTCACAAGTTCAACTCTAAGATGAATACTTTACATGTTTTCCGGCTGCAGGTTAAACGACATCGAGCCTCAACCTGCTGCTTAATCAGACTGAAAGGAATCCCGACGGCCTCGTTCATAAAAACGCATTTATTTTGTAAATAGAACAGCATCTTCATAAACATCAGCGAGGAGGCAGAAACAGACAGACAGATATCAGCCAGCGGAAGAGCGACGGCTGTGGTTTAGTGGGCTGGAAAAAGGCTCCGCAGCCTCTCCCCAACCTGACGGCTCCGCCTCTGAGCTCAGACCCTCCAGCAGCACTGACGTCGCCTCTTCGACCTCCTTTAATGTCGTCCTGCTCTAAATAAATAAAACGGCTGCAGGTTCTCGCATCTACAGCAGTAATGTTTGGCTGTCGCACCTTCAGACCAGCTTTTCCCTCTAACAAGGATCCAATTAAAGGCCTCTGATGGATGGTGTGATCATCCAGCTACTGAGGCCTGATAAATATTAAATGACTTGTTTTAAATTGGGCTGTAATCCCCCAGAAATGCCCCCGAGGTTCCCGTTCGACCTCCGCTGCTCTTTTGTCCTGAAGCTCTGACGTCAGTGCTGCGGCGCAGAGGCAGAAAACCAGCTCGTTCCCACAAAAACCCCCAACCTTTTCAACACGAGGCCCCACTGTGGTCGACATGTCACTGGGAAGCCGAGTTAAACTGGAAGTGTTGGGTTCGGGACCTGGATCTGCTGTCCAGACTCTGCTTCATCACATTTGATCTCTCGGAGGTTAAAGGGCCGCTGTCGTGTTCACTATTGCATTAAGAGTGATCAAAAGTGATGCCGCAGAGGTGGCAGTAACAGGACCCACCTCCCACGCCTGGGAGTGTTTTTCTGGGTCCTCTAAGCTCCCTCGGAGCCGGAGGACGTTTCGGAACGAGAACAGCAGCTGCCGTTCTCGTTTAAAACCGCCCTGACATGAATTTGTCCTAATCCAGGTACAGACGACAGGTTGAACAGCTGCATCCAGACGGTCAAACGGCCGCCCAGTGGCCCTAAATCCACCCGCAAGCGGCCCAGCCTTCTGGGGACTGGATTGCATAAAACAGATTTAACGTCCACGCTGAAGAGAAACGAACATTCGAGATGCTGAAAAGAAGCCCACAGGAACGGGTCCGGATGAGTAACAGCGAGTAATCCAGCCTATTAAATACCAGTATTAGCTTTAATAATAAAAAACAAACAAAATAAACACAAAAGTACTGCGATAATAAATACAACATCAAACCAACGTTAGGAGAGAAACTGGACCATCAAGTTAGCGTCAATCACCCAACTTTGATCTGAGTTACCGTGGCAACGGAGCCGCCCTGATCTTCCTGCCGTTTTCAGCTCGGCGACGGCTGCTGTGCCGAGCTGAAAACGGCCGTCTTGAGGTTTCTACAGTTTACAGAAAGGAACCGTCCACTTCCTGCCTGCAGCAGCCAGCCTTCCTACCGCACGTCTTTGACTCAACACCGCTGCACCAACCGTTCACGCACACACACACACACACACACACGCGCAGGCGCTCCAAGGACAGCAACACACAGCCTGGAAAATCAAAACCATGACAATGACCTAATGATGCGATGAGAAAAGATGGTTGGCCTGTGATCTGTGCAAACGCTCTGCTTCTCCTCTGAGAGGTTCACCTCCCAACATTCTGTCGTCGCATCAGCCTTTAACCACCCAGCTGACGGAGAAAAGGCATCTAAAGGGAACCTTTTCTAAACACCCACAACTCAACGCAACTCGCTGCGTTAGCGGCCATATTCCGCTGCTAACGCAGCCCCTGGGGAACATATGGCTTTTTCCACGGGCCCCGTCCGTCTCCTCCGCGGCTCCTGGGGGACCGAGAGCTCAGACTGACCTGAAACGCAGCACCGACGGTTGGTCCTCACACACAAGCAGGCACAGGGAGAAACGGCCTCTTTCCAGCTCCCGTCTGGGTCGCTTTGGTCTTTGGTTCCACGGTGGAGACGAGTCTCCTTTGCACAGTGTCCGTCAAACACACACGGGGGGGTGGGTGGGGGTCAGGGGGCTGGGACTTTTGCTGCTTCTCCCAAAGGTGCAGCGAGGCCGAGGCCTGTCTGAGGACGTCCTGGAGCTTCCTTCTTGGTTCTGAGGTGAGTCAGGAATTCAAAGTTCCCACCAGCCCGACGCCCTTTTGGATGAGCCCAGCTGGGAAAACGCCCTCCTAGAAGTACACAAGGGTTTCAGGGGGGCCGGAGCGTGACTACGGTTCACGACTGCTCTCTGGTACGGTCTGAGGCCTGGGGGGAGGGGGGTAGGGGGGAGGGGGGTCAACAGTGGGTGGCCTCCATGGGCGACAGTGTCAGGATGCTGCGATCGTTGGTGTAGGTCTCCGTGTCGCTCCAGGACCTGAAAACAGGCAGCAGTGACGGACGTTAGGAGGCGGATGCAGTGAGAGTGTGTGTGTGTGTGAGTGTGTGTGCATGGGAAGGGGAGGGCGGGGCTCTGTCATTAATGGTCAGTAACTAATCAGTAGTGGCTGTAATGATATATAGTTTTATATTTCTAGTGGTTCACCAACAACAACAACGCTGTTCTGCCTCCTACAGAAGAAACGTCAGCTGCAAGTCAACCATTCAGGTCGTTCCGGTCGTTCCGGTCACGGCTACGGCGAACAAGAAGGCTACAAAGAGACACCAAAGCCTTCCAGTTATTAACCTACAGGCAGAATACTGGTTAGTTTGACAAGGACAAACGATTCTGAAGCCTTTGTGGTTTCTGGAGGTTTATATTTGTAAGGAGGTAAAGGTGTCACTTTGGGAGAACCGGTCTGAAATGTCTGAGGTGGGATGAGATGAGACTGAAAAAGAAAACCAAACATGATCCGGAGTCACAGCCACACCCATTCACCAGGATCGGAACATTCCCTGGAACATCGACCGTCTCCAGCGGAAACCTTCGTCACGCCTGCTCCTGCACCTCAACTGATGAGGACAAAGACGACGCTTTCAAGGCCTAAATAAAAGCAACGAGCACAGGAAGCTGGTGGTGGCCCCGGGGCCGGTTTGCCCGCAGGCGTCTGCTCAAGTGACGCCGCCATGTTTGAAGCTCAGGTCAAACTAAGGATCTCAACATTTAGCACCAAAACCACGGCTGGAGCGGAAGACAGCGCGCAGAAACGACGACAAGCAGGTTTGTGAGAAGACAACACTCGTGGGGACGTTGACGCACATGAATAATTCATCCCAAGCTTGAGAACAGAGAGGAGGACGCAGAGAGGACAGGAAAGGACGAGTGAGGCACAAACACGGGCTGTTACACTGTTCAGGGCAGCAAAGGCAGCTCCGCCCCCCATGCAACAAGACATCCACCCGGGCGAGACAGGTGGAGTTAGAGGAGAAGGAAGGTGAACTCCACCCGCCTGGGACACCCCTGGCTGTTAAACAAGCATGCTGTCAGTTAGCCTCTTCTCAGAAGCACAGCTAAGGCTTTGGGATTGTTGCAGACACACACACACACACACACACACACAGCAATAAAAGACTAGATTCTTCTCTCATTCCAAGGTCTCTGTCTGCCAGAGGGAGAAACCCGGGTCAGGCCCTGGCCACAAACAAGCTTCTGCTAGAGGAGATCAAAGCCTAACGGATAGACGGTATAAGTTAGTCAGGTGACCTGCTGTAGTTCCCACCAATTAAACTAGTCCCACAGAGCCTTCAAACCGCTGGCAGGACGAACATGTGACCAATCCAGGCCCAACCGCGGGGTCAGCGCTTGCCCTGCCCCTCGCTCAGGCAGAGGAAAACAAGGAAATGGCCCCGAAAACACGCCGGAGGGGCCGTCTCCACACGGGAGGAGCCGGCTCTTGCAAAAGCACACCTGCTGACGCACGAGGCCCCCGGCAACAAGACGCTCCTGTCGGGAGCGCCGCCAGCTGGTCGGCTGCACCCATGGGCCCGGTTTATCACACAGAACTGCCCCCGTGCACTGTGCACGCAGGCTGCCGATGAGAATTAGTTATTTTACATTGGCGACGGAAGCTGACGTCGTGTTGCGACACTGAGCGTCTTTCTCTGCCGCGTGGGTGGCCAGCGCAGGTGTGTGTGGGTGACTCTGATCCCCGGGGGGCCGTCAGGTCAGCTGGCGTGTTGGTATTTAATAAAGTGCATTAGGAGATGTGTCAGTTTCCCTCGGAAACCGGCCAAGCACGCAAGCGCCCACGCGGCCACTAACAGTTCCCTTCAGAGAGGCCTGGACAGAAAGACTGACAGGACGGATTAGGAGGACGGGGACAGAAAGACGTGGGCGGAGGGCCGAGACGTCTCCGACAGCAGCTCCCGGCTCAATCAGGACCTTCCTGGCTACGCTGCAAAACATCAGCATAAGAGAGGCCGGTCATCACAGCCCGCCGGTCGATCGGAGGTCGCACGCAGGAAACCTGCCTGTAACGTTTCATGTTTGCGGCTGTTTGGACAGAAACTGAGGCAAACTGAGGCCCGGGGGCCACATGTGGCCGGGCAAACCATTAATCTGAGCCCTCACAGAAGCCAAATGAAGAAGGTCGTCAGCTTGACTGGAGAGAAGCCCCGTTCACCTAGCATAGCTAACAGCTAACACGGACTCCCAAGAAGGCCCAACAATCGCCCACCCCTGGACTAAAGCCCCCTCCCCCCCAGTAGCAGGTATGTTTAAACGCCAGACCTCCAGCAGGGGGTCCAGCCAGGTTACGGGCTGAAACAGTCGGTCAGAAGTGCAGCTTGTATTTTGGAAACAGCGAAGAGGGTTCGTGAGGATTGGTGAGCATCGTTTCACGCCGCCGTCCTCCCCCCCACCTGTTGCTGCGGCTGGTTGCGTGGCAGTGGCCGGCCCCGGCCCCGGCCCGGCACCGCCCGCTCATCTGCTCCAGGAGGCGGACCAGGCGGGAACAGCCGCTCTGCCCATGTTGGTAGCAGCACAGGGACTCCACACAGCTGAGGCTCTGCGTCTGGGGGGCTGATAGAGACTGGGGGGGGGCAGGAAAGGGGGAAGAAGAGGAGAGAAAACAGGGAAAAATGAACACGGGTGAAAACCTGAAATATCACATTTTATCAGAACAACGGAGGAGCAGAAGGTGACAGGTTGCTCTCACAGGAAAATGAAAACATACAGCACACGGGGGGAAACGATGCAAACAAAGACGGATGAGAAAAAACCAAAGGCTGAAATGAAAGGACATATTTGTTGATGGTTTGAAACTGATCAACCGTGCAGAGCTGAACAGGTGATGATCAAAGACGGCTGTTGTCAGCTGTTGCTCTCTACGCTGCAGGGAAAGGGGTGGTGAAGGGGCGGAGACCACGTGCTTCTCCTCTAACCATCCCCAAGGATCCGTTTACCTCCAGAAAAGCAAAAACGGCCTAAAAAACCAACCCTGGGCCTCCTTCGCTCCGGTGACATGATAAATGCAACCGTGGACAATGAATCAAGCTGCTGCCGCGAACGCTAGCAGGATCAGGTGACGCTCGTCCTGACTCAGGGGGACAGAGAGGAGGGGCAGCGAGAGAGAGAGAGAGAGAGAGAGAGAGAGTAGAGAGAGAGAGAGTAGAGAGAGAGAGAGAGAGAGAGAGAGAGAGAGAGAGAGAGAGAGAGAGAGAGAGAGAGAGAGAGAGAGAGAGAGAGAGAGAGAGAGAGAGAGAGAGAGAGAGAGAAGAAGTGAGCCTTCATCCAATCCAACCCAGAGTTAAGGTGTTACCGGCTGAAACAGTTTGAGATTAAACACATAGAACAAATGTTTTAAAAACGTGACTTTTCTTCCTTTTCAGAAATGCTAAGATGTTATTGCGCTAAAGTCACATCACTTAGACTGATTCGTTACATTGTGCTAGCTACGACGCTAAGTTTGAGATGTGCGCCGCTAGCACATCAGGTTAGTAGCGTGTAGTAACGTGTTCCTGGTAACCCGTGACAACAACATGAACCCTTTGTGTGTAGAAAACCACAACAGCAGCAGCAACAAAAAACACACACACACACACACATTTTCTTCGTGGTGCAAGCTGCAAAGAAAGAAATGAAAAATGGCTAAGGTGACAACACCGTCCATGCTTTAACCATCAGTACGGTGGGATAAAATGGAGAAACACAAAAGGCAACAAGGACAACATGCCAACAGCATTCTCTCTGTCTGAAGGGAAGAGTTGGGGGGGATCGAGGACAGACGATGGTTTGGACTGGACGCCACCGGTTTCTGTGTCCATAACAAAGATGTTTGT
This sequence comes from Tetraodon nigroviridis, assembly GCA_000180735.1. Classification (NCBI taxonomy): domain Eukaryota; kingdom Metazoa; phylum Chordata; class Actinopteri; order Tetraodontiformes; family Tetraodontidae; genus Tetraodon; species Tetraodon nigroviridis. Next base: position 67,817 of record CAAE01014243.1, on the reverse strand, counting down.
GGAAATGAGGCGGGGCTTGGGGAGAAGACGGGGAACCGCTCGTTTACAGGACGGTGCAGGAGCTGTGACATGCAGCCGTGGGGAAACGACCCAATGAGCGGACTGCTGGTTGGTCCTTGGGTGAGCTGAAACTGAAACAAAGATGGCAGCAGCGTCCGGTACTACCTAGGGGAGCAAGGTGGGGTCTGGGCCGGAGGCGGTGGGGGGAGGATAAGCAGCTAGCAGGTGCCAGTTGTCCTCCCCTGGGCTCCGCTGGGCTTTAACAGGGTCACGTTCTGGGCCGACTGAACCCTCACCCTCTTCCATCTGAAGGACACAAGATGCCGACAGTCAGGCGCTCAGCCAGGCAGGTGGGCCGGCCTCAGGTGCACGTTCAAAGCCAGCCGGAGCGCTAGCAAAGACACCCGTCAGCCGTTTCCGCTCAGGACATTTTTCACTTCTGCAGCCAAAATGGATCCTTTAAAGAGTTAGAGTTACACAGCGACCAGTTCTAGATGTTCTAGATTCCCTCCAGGTCCTCAGAGGCAGGACGGCTGATGTGTGTCTGATGAACCAGAAACCAGCAGAGTTGTTACTGAACAATGAGGCAAATCTCTGCAGCTGCAGGTGAGGAGGGACCAGAAACCCACGTCCACAAGAGCCCAAAGCCCTTCAGAGGTGCTCTCAGATGAAGCTTCCCGCCTTGCAGAAGAATTGAGAGAAACTCCAGGAAATGAGAGGCTTCCCTCTGAAAAACCGGAACCTCGTTTAAATCTGGACTGGAGGATCTTCATAAAACGTGTTTTCAAGAAGGTCCCTGGGAGCCTGAGCGGGGCGGAGGCTGCTGGAGGAGGGCGGCTGGAGGAGGGCGGCTGGAGGAGGGCGGCTGGAGGAGGCCCTCTATCGCTGGCGACAGCAGAGGCGACTGGACGAACCGCTGGGTGTGAGGGAAGCTGATGGAAAACAGCTGCAGGCACATGTGAGCGTTCCGGAGGGAAAAGGGTCTTAGGTGTGAACCTGACCGAGGCTCTCAGAGCTACTCACAGAGCTGACTTCAACAGAGCTTCACTTAGGACCATCAGGAGTTGAGTTCATAGCTACTAAATTACACATTTGTACATTTTCTTAGCGCTCGGCTTCCATCAGCCGTCTTCCTGCTCAAGGTTTTGGGATGGGAACTGTGCTGAAAGGATAAATGTCCCACCTCTGAACACATCGACTTAACTTCTCGTCTGTTCCTCCCTGCAAAACATCAGTGTTCTGAAAAAGGTGCTGGGGCCCAAAACAGGAGGCGTCTGCATGCATCTGACCACGCAGCAACATGCGGATGTGTAGCTGGAGCGCAGCAGGCTGGGCTGGATCATGCAACCAGTGGCAGAGACGGTTTCCCACGGCAACCGCCTGGCCTGTGCGTCACCAGATCTGACTGGATCCTGAGAGAAGTTCCCCACTGCCGACGGGGAGGGGGACGACCCAGATGTATCTGGTGCCGCACCGCCGATGGCCCATCGAAGGGAAAAGCAAGAGTAAAAAAATGAGGGTTTGTTTAGGCTAGAGGGGAAACGATGACATCAGCATGCGCTAACGAGCAGGAGTGACGGAGGTTTCTGAACAGCGTCCAAACCTCAGAATGAAGCAGGACGGAGGCAGCAGCTGACGGAAGGCAGTTTTTTTTTGGTCTTTGCGTATCCCAATTAGGAGAATGCCGATTGGCTTGTCTGGTGCATGCAGTCACATGAATGACACAAAACGAACCGCTCCAGCGGCCACAGCACACACCAGCGCACTCGGTGTGCTGCCGCCGCTGGAAGTGGGCCCCGACGGGACGGAATGGAGTCCAGACCTGGGAAAAAGCACCGCTGACTGAGCATCTGTTGCAGGAATCTGCTGTGTGAAGCAATATTTCCATCTGGACTGACGGTTCTTTTTGTAACGTAAATCAAAAGTCGCTCCAGCGTTTCCATTCAGCACTGGGCTACTTTCCTACCGCAGAAACACTGCTTCAGGAAAGAGCCGATTGTTTAGTTTGAGCGGATTTTTGGGTAGATTTATCCCAGGACTGCACGGCTCTCGTCTCTACCTAATTTTGCCCAGCTGGCTCTTGGCTCTGGACAGAGGCTGCAGAGCGATGAAGTCATCACCTATTGCCACACGGTTGGGAATACATCTACATCAGAAGAGCACACAGAGGGCAGGAGGAAGAACACACAGACACACACAGGTTAAATCACAAGCCTTCGCACACTCCCAGAAGTCAGCCTGAACTCACACGCGCTCGTAGGTCAGAACTGGATAGGGGTTAGAACAAACAAAAGGCAGCAGGATTGAAAAGCTAGCCCACTTTTGTCCCCTGAGAAACAGACACCGGTGGAGGAACACAAACCTTCTCCAGCTGGGTGAGTCAGTGCAGAGACAGCAGGGGCTACGGAGGGGTGAAGGTACACCGTGTGTCTTTTCGCGGGAGTGTATGAAGCAAAAAGAGGTCATGCGGTGTGTGTTGTAACCCAGCTCCCTGCTGTTTATGCAAAGAGGCTGATATCATGTGAACGTGGACGCTGGGCCTCTACTGAACACAGGAGGTGACGTGCATTAGTGTTCTCTCTAGCATATCAAGTACTGACACATTCTAAGAGGTTTTGTTCCTTGCAAGGCTCTGAACAAACTGCATGAGAGCGATTACTGCTGGGCAGAGTCCCCTGAAGCAGCCTGAAGGTTGTTTCGTCAGCGCCGATCAGTTTTAATCTATGAAATTCCTGTGATTAAACGTAACGTAGCCGAGCCAACTTGTTCAAAAGACAACAAAGCTAAATTACTACTGACAGCAAAACAAAGCTTTTTAAGAAAATTGGCCTAGCAGATTTAAAGGCTGTGTAACCAAGAGAAATCTGGAGGTTACTGGGTAATAGAAAAATAACAGATTAACTCTGCTTTTTTAATTCGGGGGAATATTTAAACCGAGGGATTTTGGACAGACAGGACGCTCAGGTCGACCTCCTGCCCGGCCTCTGTGCGTTACCTGGCTCTTCTGTGTGTTGGTTGGCTGCAGATGTCTGTAGAAGACCTTCTTCACCACATCAGGAAACAGGCAGGTGATGACAATGATGATGATGGCAAACCAGGCCGAGCCGCTGGACAGCAGCTGCACGAAGACAAAGTACATGTCCTGTGTGTGGAGGAAGGGCCTGGAGGGGACAAAAGAAACAAAATGCTCACAGATTACCAACGTGTACAGCTGACGACAACAAAAACCAAGACCGTAGGTATTCTGTTAGCGTGGCTGCATTTTAATTACGTCATTATTAACAACTAAAAACAGGAAGAAACTAAGGTGGTTTAAACTGTATTCTCTGTTTTTTAAAAGTAGAGAAATCAAGGTTTGGAGTTCTTTCTCACCAGATGATTCCTCCGTAGAAGAGGGAGAAGATGAAGTAAAAGGCGATTGAACCCCAGGTCACCAGATGGTTCATCCACGTCCAGAAGTGAGTCTCCAAAGCAAGCTATCAGTGCAAACACATGTTAGACACAGGGCAGCCATAAACTACAGCAAACTGCCACCGTGCAATAAAAAAGGCCATGGCCCTGAACTGTGACAAATCCAAATCCAATTATTGACCAGAGACCTCATCCCCATCCTTCACAAGTGGCAGTTTATGTCATTATGTCCTTGAAGACGAACACACACTACTTGACGCAGAGCTGTTAACCAGCACAACCAACACTGTACGGTCAAGAAATTGGACTAACCTTGTCAGCACGTTTTGCGATGACTATTCAGAAAATGAAAATGCTAAAAAAGATAAAGTTTTCCAAAATATTGCGAAACATTGTACAAGTCAGAAATGATGAACTCACCTTTAACGTGACGGTGATGACCATGACAGTAAAAACCAGGGTTCCAAAGGTCCAGTTCCCAAACATCTTCAGAGAAAGATTAATATATACAAGTATGAATGAAGGGAACACTGGAAATATTCCTGTCCTACGCTATGACGCCACTAATAAAGCCGCTGCTAACTAATAGACACGATATGCGCCTCAAAGTAATGAATGACCTAAACAATAAAGGAAAACCCCTCTTAGGCAGTTATCGCTGTTGATCATTAGAAAAACACACCCCCACCTGCATGGCCAGCCAATACCTGCAGCGGTTGAGCTCGACAGCTAATCAATGTCATTAACACCAGTAACTGCTGTTTTCACACTTTAGAATAGAATAGAGCTTTAGCGATAGCATAGCAACTTAGCTAAACGGGAGGGTTGTGGGGCTGCTGGAGAGGCAACTGGTCAAACTGTGTTTCGACTGGTGTCGTCTGCAAGACGTGCAGCAAAGCAAAAGCGGAAGGCGAGTTTTCAGAGGAGAGAGTGAGGAATGACTGACTGAAGACACCTTTAGGTAGTCTACTTTCCAGATTCATCCTTTCTCACTTGTCCGCTGTCTGTCCATAGCTTTTCCCGCCAATCTAGTTTTACAGTTTTAAACTGTATCAATTGTGTTTTTACCCTGAACAGTCTGTAGTTGTTGTAATGTTTCTTTCCCTTTCTTCCATTCTTCCCACTGGCACACGAGCACACACACACACACACACACACACAAATCAGGTTCAAGTGCTTCTGCTGCTAAGAGACAGTGAACAGGGAACACAGCACGCAGCTTAGGGAACTAGCTGCAGTCATTGTGAGCGTGCTCTCATCAACCCCCTGAAGATGCATGCATTCAACTGTAAAGCAGACTCTTACCAGCTGTCTGTTAGCTCGCAATATCTGAAGACATGCACAGCGTGAAGGCAGGAGAAAAAAGAGAGCAATCAACAAAAGAGAGAAGGAAAAGACAAGCCAGTGGAGGAGTGAATCCCTTCAGAAAAACCAGACGTCAGTTGGAGAGAAAGGCAGAAAAGATGTGAAGAAGAAAGGGTGTTAGTGACCAATTAGACACTATGAATACGCTTGGAAGGAGAGGTTAAAGTTCTAAAACACACTCATTAACCGGTGAATGGCACTTTTAAAAGATTATCAAACAAACTGACAGGATGAAGAAGAGGAATATAAGAAAGCAGTCTGAAAAAAATGAGCGAATGAATACAGGCCAAAAGGCAACGAGGCCTATTAATAGTTTTACACACACACACACACACACAGACGGTATTTTTCTCATCTGCTCATGTCGGCAGCATCTTTTGAGAATACCACTCAAGCAGATGATGCAAGGACACACCTGTCCGTTGCCCATGAGTGTGGTGTCTTCTCCCATCAGTATGTAGGAACCAAAGAAGAAGACGAAAGCGTGACAGAAACCGAGTACAGTCCAGTACAAGAACGTCTGGAAGGACAACAAAGCATTCTTGCTGATGTCCCTGCGGGGAAAAGAAGTCATTTTTTTAGTAAAACCATCAAAGTAAACTTCTGTTTACAATTTGGGTTGTGAATGAATAAATAGAGCAAACTAAAAAAATGTATAACCTTATTAAGCTTAGCTAACCATTAGCAGACAACAGTGTACATAGACAAGTAAAACAAAAATCAACTATAAATAAATATGGTCTGAAATGACAAGTTGATACGAAAATGTTAGCTCACCTGTACAGGCCAGGTTTATTCTGCAGTATGTGCGGATGAACCAGCTGTTCAAACAAACTGTACACCAGGATGGGCAGAGAGGTGAAGCAGATGTTGTACAGTGTCAGATAAACACTGTCGTACAGAGTCTGGGACGGGCACACAAAACATTTCATTTCACACCAGCTTATTAGCCTAAGCGATTAGCCATCACATTAGCAACAAAGCCAAAAAGCTAAATATGCCAAAGCCTCCTGCTGGCATATATCAGCTTTTACAATAAATCCACCAGTTACGTCCTGAGTGATGGTTTTAACATATGCATTGATGTCCTGCCAAATATACACCAGACGCAGACAAACAAAGACATATGAGAGAGATGGAGAGACTTACTTGTTGTGAAAACAGACAGAAGAACTGGTATAAAAACTGGGGTGTGATAAAACACACATTCTAAAAAAAAAAAAAAAAAAAGGGCAGAGTGAGGGAAAGAAAGATTACACATAATTCAGTGGAAGAGGCATGGCTGTACTCATCTCTGTTCATTAAAATAACAACATAAAAGCAGAATTAGTTACCATCCCTCTCACCTTGTAGAAAAAGTACTGTACAAGCGTTGCTATGCGAATGTAGTAGAAGTGACCGTGGACCAGAAGAAGCTTGGCCAGGAACCTAAACCTGGCGATTGCATAGTCACTGTTCCTCACAGCCTGACGACCCTCGCGCCCCATGATGCCTGCAAGCCATTTAGGGAACAGAGACTCAGGATACTCAGGGTACTGCGGCTGGGGTCTGCGCAGCGGCCAGAGTTTACCTATCCCCACGTGGGCTTCCTGTATCATACTGACGTCGTTGGCCCCATCCCCGATCGCTAAGGTGATGGGTTTCTCCGGAGATGTTTTTAAAAGACGCACCACCTGGACACAACAAAGCCAATCAGGCGATTCCTCCAAACACCGATTCCATCCTTCATTTGCAAACAAGCGGGATTTGCTGGAGATTCCAGAGTCATGGGGCCGCTACCTTAGCTTTCTGCAGAGGTGCCATTCGGCAGCACAGCACAGCCGAACAGTTTTTACAGACTTCCATGAAGAGCTTCTCGTGGCCCCTTAAGGCCAAAGACAGACTGGCTCCATCCACAACTAACCCGTGCTGGATCACATGGTCCTCCTTTATCCTGGAGAAAAAGGACGTAATTAATTCTATCCACACTCAAGTCATTTCAATTATATAACGTTAAGCCGTTTCTTTTCAACTAAATTGTACGTATTCTACACAGATGCCATTCTGCCCTCACCTCCTGGCAAGTATGCGAAGCTGTTCGGCGCACTCATTATCAGAACGCTGCTGCACCAGTTCCAGGATGTTCATGGTTCGGTGAAAGTGGCCACAGGACAGGCTAACACTAACGGCTGTCTCATGTTTGTCCCCGGTCAGGACCCAAACTTTGATCCCCGCCAGCCGCAGAGCTTCGATGGTCTCCTGGACCTTGTCCTGGAGTCTGAATTAAGGCAGACAAAAAAGGGTCTTGTTTAAAAGGCATGTTGTGAGGCAAACAAACTGCACATGTAGCACTTTTCTAGCAACCTTTGAACCAACTTAAAAGAATTTGCATTTGCACTCACACCGGTGGTGCAGATGTGCTCACAGGGAGCCGCACGGTCGAATACACAAGGTCAACCAGCAAACAAAGATGCAACCAACATTAATCAGCCAGATTACATTTACATCCAAGTTTTCATATAGGTACTAATCATATGCTTAGTTTCAGTACACTCAGAGACAAGCCGGGTATATTCTGATGTATCCTTGTGCTTCCATACTTGTCCTCCACCCCTGTTGCCCCCAGCAGCTGCAGGTCTCTTTCAACATAGCTGAAGGCCTCCTGCAGTCGTTCCTCCCTCTGCTGCAGCGCCGTGCGAGCAGCATTCAGGCACCTGTCCACATCCACGTACTCCTCTGGGCTGAAGTGGCGACACGCCACCACCAAGGTGCGCAGTCCTTTCTACGGCGGGAGGGGGATGGGCCGAAACAAGCGCGTGTGAAGGAGACGAGAGAAAATATGAGGTCAGCGAAAATATGATATAGGGACACGTGAGGGAAACAAAAAAGGAACAAGGGATGAAAAGAAACAGAGCAGAAAAAATCTGAAAACAATTTATCACAGCTGGGCTCGACTAGCCAAAACTAGCCTGAGGGCTAGTTGACCACAAATCATCCCAGTGCAGGACTGGGGGGGCTGCTGACATGCGCGTTTGTCGTTAGGTTTAAGGTGTAATAAAGCAAAAACATCTCTAGAGCCAAACCATAATGTCTACAATGTCAGATCTGAGCACAGGACTGAAAATGTGTCACCGAAAATGATTTAACGCTTAAAAACTGCTAAAATGTAGTGAATGATAATTAGGAAATGGAAAAAAAAAACAGATCAATCTTTTCTTATGATAAAACCAACACTGGATAGATGGAACAAAGTTATATGTAGATAAAAATAAACTCTTTGGCCTCACCAGAGCAAACTCATCAACATGCAGTCTTGTCTTTTCGATCTCGCCACCAGTAGCATAAGGCAATATCGCTGACTCTGCACCCTTGGTGAACAGCACTTTGCCCCCTTAGGAATCAAGATGAAAACATACCAAACTTCCTAATTCAGCCATCTTTTGTCATAAATACAGAAGAGAAGTGTTAAAATCAGTTTATATGATGACTTCTGAAGTATAATTTCACGCCTGAGCTCAACTAATATAGCTGTTTGAAGAAGGTTTAATGATAAATCACATTAGTACATCCCTTTAAGGCTCCAGTCCGATCCCTAGTCATTGTATCGAACAGATGAGGTTGTCCCTACCTGAGGGCGTCTGTAGGATAACACTCATTCTCCTGCGGTTGGCATCAAACTCCAGGACGTGTAGGAGTTTATATCTGACCGAACAAAACACAACACTCAGACTGTCTTGGCTTCCAAACATTTAGTCCTTTGGGTGTTTCAGGGAGGCGTTGACATACTTCTCTGACTTTCCAAATGTTTTGATCTCCATCATGTCTCCGCTGATGCCGGTAAAGGCGACTCCAATCCTGCAGAAACGGTAGTAAAAACATGATTCTTGGCTTTTTACATAACACACACGTCATAAATTACACTTATTCGGGGTTGACGAAGCAGAGCACCTCTTAAAATAGCTCTACATTACCTCTTGGTGGCCTCCACCAGAGCTTTCTCATCAGGCGAGGAGGCGTAGTACTCCATATGATTGGCGGAAAACCCATTTGCGTGGGAGAATGGGTCCCCTCCCCCAACCAGGCAGTCTGGCTGGTCATAGCTGATCTGAACTGTGTGACACAGTGACACCGCCTTGAGAAACAACAATTCATCACCAATCTGCAGGGAGAGAGGGAGGGGAGGAAGAGAAAGGCCCAGTCTTATTCAATGCAGAACGGAGCCTCAAAAACACACCCTTTTTCAAGAAGAGTCACAGAAAATCTGATTTATTTATCTATTTTTACCTGCAGCTTACTTAACATGTACATGCATGTTTGTTTATACTTCATTTATCTCTCCTGGACTATTTAATCGCCTGGAGCCATAACAGTGTTTGCTTATTAGCAGTAAAGCTAGCAGGGTGTGTGCACATCTGTCAGCACCAGCAGCAGGCCTATATGTGTGCACGTGTGCCGTATCTGTGGAGAAGATCAGTGGTAGTAAAGCTTTCAATTCCATAAGTGAATTACCAGGCGGGGCGTAGATCGTCCGGCGAATCGCGGTCATTCCTTCAGGTACCAGTCTACCGTTGACTTCCTGGTATTTGGTTCATTAATAGAACACTCTCGGAATGCATTCGTTTCTGTTAGGTGCCGTTTATCTGTAACACTACTCACCAGGAACAGAAAGTGTGATTATGAGTATAGCGTAACAAAATGCACACGTTTATATCCTAGATAGACACGTGAAGCTTTGTTCTGGCTCTTTCGACTGCCAGTTCTGTGAGTAGAGTGTGACTTCCCAAGAAATCTGAGATGTACTGCAGGATCTAAAAGGACGATTCAAAGTCACAGGTTTCGTCGAACGTTAGACTCATTTGGATTCGGACAAATACATCTATATTTAGTTCGTAAGCATCACAATTCATTTGTCTCAATGTAATTTTATAAAAAGAATGAGAGAGAGAGAGAGAGAGAGAGAGAGAGAGAGAGAGAACTTCCCTAATGCCATTGCCAGGAAGTCTATCAAACTGTGAGTTACCGCTATAAATGAGATCATTGTTTTAAGTGGTAAGAAATGAGATTAAAAGTACAACGCTCTTTAGAGAAACTTCTTAAACCTGCAATAAAACAAATACATTTCTATGAATTAGAATAAACTTTCAGTATTTAGATTTTCCAATTTTTGGACAATCAGGCAAAGTGGAGGTAAACGATACCACAGAGGTCTAAAGTCGTAAAGGAAGATTAAACTGTTCCTGGCATAACTTCCTCTGTCCTCAGAGACAAAGAACATAATATAGACAAACCTTTTTATTCTATCCTGTCAAAATATACAAAGAACTCTTTTAAATGATCAAAATTTAGAGGCCGCCCACCAGCTCCCTTCCAGGACTCTGTACTAGACAGAAAATGAACAGTCATACTCGGAGAGGAGATTAGGTCTAATTAAGAGCATCATCTTGTCTAATTTTCTCTTTCGGGAAAGTGGTGCGCCCTACTTCCAGAATGGACTCGGGAATGATTTCCTCTGATGTTTAATGTGAGGCTACTCACCGGACTGCTGTTTCGCTCTTGTTCAGTCTTTTGGTTGTAGAAAGGCTCGTCCCAGTTGTCCTCTGCCTGCCAGGCGTACTTCAGGATGGTGCTGAGGATGGCCTCGAAGAGCAGGATGCCCAAGTAGATGATCAGGTAGGTATTCATTGACCTGAAACAGAGCACGTGTGTAATATAAAACTGAGCTTGTGTTATATTTGCTTATTGTTTGGTTATTGACTAGAGAGAGAAAAACAAAACTACTCACTTTTCTACTGCAGAGCGTTTCTGGGATTTGCATTTATAATTGAGTGCCATTTTGGACTCCATTCCTGTGTAAACCGCCACACCTGCAGCAGAACAGATGCTTAAGTAACACTAAAAGCTTATGGAAGATTACGCCGTTAGCCTGCCCTTCAAAAGTTTGTGCATATGGCAAGCACAGTTTGCATTAGTCAAAGACTTGATGGCTGCTGTTATATTATGATGTATGTTTTTAGCCAGCTTCCACCCAAGTGTGGCCGTGTAGCCACCTGCTTTGCTTATGCAAACTCAAATTCTGACTCACCAAAAATCTCTTTGGTATTTTTCAATCTGGCACCTCGCAGAAGCAGATTCTCTGGACCCAGGGGTCTGCAGGATTTATATATATATATGTAAAAAGAGTGCTACACTACACTCAGTAGAACTTTAGAAACCCTAAGAACCAAAATGCTCAGATATAAGAGTTTTGTATGTTATATTTACTTACCTGACTATCTCTTCTCCATGCTGAGTCACTGTAATTCTGCCAACAAACCTGGAAAACAATTTATGATGTTTTGTGGCAAAAAGAACACAAATTCTCACAATAAATATCTCGAAACAAAATGATATTTCTATCTAAAAAGATGCTTTCTTGGCCTGTGTGAAACTGCATTGGTTCTTAATACTTATTGATCACAACTGCACCAGCACCCTAACACATGCTGTTTCCAACGGTTTCTACCAGCCAGGCATGAGATTTTCTTGGATCAACCTAGTGTGTGTTAACACACACACACTACCTGTACAGGTCAGCTTCTGGCTGCTGACACTCCACCACAGCCTGCAGGGCCTCCAGCTGGGACACCGACTGACACACTGCCGTCTCTGCCACCGAGTAGTGAGTCTGGGAACACAAACAGAAGCGAAATACAGTCAGCAAACATACAAAAGGGATTACAGGAATAACAAACACCCCAACATATTTATAGAACAACTGGTCATGTCAGGTAACACCTCTGCCGGGAGGAGCAGGACCTTGCAGCTTGATTGCTAACCCGGCTGAATAAACGACACAAGGCAGAAAGTCCTCGGAGGAAAAGAAGAGATTAGGATAGGAATGCCTGCGTCCTCCACACACACCTTCAGATTGGTCTCCCCGTCGAGGCTGGCCGTGGTGATGTGGCATGTGCCGTCTGCACGGTCCGACGACAGCAGCACCAAGTCAGCCGGGAAGGTTTCATCTTTGGCCACGCGAACGATGTCACCGACCTGCGTGGGAGGAAAAAAAGTGTTCCTGCTTGTCGGGTGGAAAATAAATAAAGTGATTCATATTGCGAATGCCGGTTACGAAAAAGACTGACTTTGCTCTGACAGCGTTTAATCCCTAAAGATACCTGCTCCGTATAATAAACTAATTCACATTCAAGAGGGAGGCTTTAGAGGAAACTACTGCAGGAGGATGTTCAAAGACGTTCTGCTGCTGTTCCTGTGTCTACCTGCTTTGTCTGTGATAGAGCTGTAGCATTCGGAATAAAAAAGGAACAGCATTAGAACGCTTGAGCAGAAGCTTTATCATGCTGGCATGAGAAAATTGCAGCTTCTTTCCTTGTGCTGGCTCCAGAGAAACACAAGCAAACACAGGTAATGACTGCAGACCAGAACTTTATTCTGAATATATTCTACTTCCAAGTTTCAGCTTGAGGATTTAAAAAGATCTCAAAGTTTTTGTTCTTTTAGCACCATACCCTGATGTTCTTGGATCTGGTCTGAACCAGACTTCCACTGCGAACGACAAACACTGGTGCCCCGTTCACTTCGTTGTCCGCTTTGTGCCTCAGCCAGTCCTCATAGCCCTCAAAAGGAACAGAAAAAGGCGTCTTATTAAAATGTCAGCAATGATATAAGACAATTCAGGTCGTATAAAGGCTGATGAAAGTGGCAGGTGGACAGCTTTAGAGTTCTCTATTTTCAGCTAGTTCTAGTTCTCTGTTTGTGTGCTCACCTGTTTAATGGCAGTGACGGTAATGACGAAGAAGAGCGGCAGGCCACTGGTGATTGGGGAGGTCGGGGTGTCTATCATTAACTGAAAAAACAAAGGTGGAAGCAGAAACTGAGAGACCTAAAGAGAGTTTAAGCAAAGCAAACGACCATTACAGTCTATGTGGAGCTAATGTATTTACAATCTAGTATATTCAAGATAAGGCCTAAGAAAGCTTTGTTTTTACTTGAGTTCCTGAGTTAAATGGCAAACTAGAAAAAGGTTGGAGATTAAAAAGAAGTTCCTTTTTTGACTACCGGAAAGTTACAAAGTGGACACTTAGGAAATGCCATGTTCACTTTTACAGGATATCATACGAATGACCTAAAACCAACTGACAAGAGCGAGAGGGAAAAAAAAAAAAAATCTATCTAAAGCTGAGTGGATTATTTACTCCTGACTGAGCAGAAGCCTGAAGTTCTGGAAGCCGGGTTCTCCAACCCAGGCTGACTGATGCACAGTGATCGGCTGACACCTCAGGCTGAGGGTGACCATGTTAATTTTATTAAAAGTGTGGGTGTAAAGTTTTAATAGAGAGGCACGACTGCGCCTCGGTGAGCCTTGACTCACCGGCTGCTGGGCACGCACATACGCACACATTTGGATCTAGGGCCGGAAAAACTCAGGACACACGGAGGAGCGTGTGCACCAGCCAACGAGAAGTGTGTGTTTTATTACCTGAACAAGAAAGATGATGAGGAAATAGAAGTTGGCTATTCTTCTGAACTGCTCAAACAGGTTCTTTGGGACAAAATTCCAAATTGTGTACTGAAAGAAAAAGGAAGAAAATGAGAAAAGCGCCATGTTAGATGTGTGGACAAAGCTGCTCCTCAGACTGCTGCTGCTCAGTTTCCCAGGCTGAGAAGATACATTTCATGGAGGAAAACAGGCGTGGCCGTCGGCGGAGCTGAATCCAGCCGCTTTGTTTTCATCTTACAGACACGGGTCAATAAGTCATCACATTAGAACACAGCTCGGCCTGGAATAATCCTGTTGGCGCTTCAGGTGCGTCTTAAACAGCACGACTTAAATCCACTTAATCGGAACAGAGGCGGCTCTAACGCACGTGTCAGTCATTTCATTAACTGGCTAATCAATGACAGCCATCACTGCTGGAGCGCTTTGGATTATTAACGTTTGCTTACATGCTTCTGCAAACACTAAAGCCGTTTATCCCATCGATCCAGATACATTTTCCAGCTCGGTTTCATCTAAAGCCAGACAACGATGCCTCAGAGTGTATCCGGTACCTTAGAGGAGATGATCCTGTTGTCAGCGAAGCGCTGCGGTACGTAGTGGCAATGCTGGGGAAATCGGTTGGCCACGTAAACCGTCCTGGTCTCGCTCTGATGAGGGGGGTCGAAGCCCTGAGGGAGGGTTTGAAAGAAAGACAGAGAGAGAGAGAAAGAGAGCAAAAGAGAGGGCAGAGATAAAGGAAGAAGGGTGGGGGGAATTAAAATACAGCTTAGATTGGAAAAAATATCACTTAGTTCACCTAAAAGGTCATTTCTAATCAAGTTTACCTCGATCTAATGTATATACCTTCATATTTTTGCCAGGTATCTTAAAAAAAAAGAACATTTTAATCTATTTTTTTAATAAAATGAAAAGGAAGGATGAACTACAAACCATAACCGCCCCCTGGTTTCACTCTCAGTTTGTCTTTACGATGGTTACTGACTGACGCAGTCCCCAGAAAAACAGCCATCAAGAAGACTTTACAGCCATCCCTGGACTTAAACCACTGAAACCAGCAGTGCCACAGCCTTGAACCAGTCAGCGCAAACTCAACCAGAGCATTTACAGGCTGACAGGAAGGCGCGAGCCACTGCAGATGTTGCTACATGAAACAATGCAACCACTGAAGCAATTTACCAGCAAAACTCAAAGAGCCTCACGCTGACGTAATGGTGGCAACGTCAGGACGGCGGATACGACTGCAACACTGAGCGCCATGATTAATGTTGCTAAAACGAGTGTGGTTAGAGGAGAATCTCCTCCCAGTGTTTCAGACAGAAAGAGGAGACAGGTGGTTGAACTCGCCGTGATATCAGCCAGTTCCCGCTGTGCTGCTGAGACACCCACAACACAAAAGAATCTCAGAAAAATAAAAGCAACGCACAGCAAAGAGGTAAAACGTCTGCAGAGCTAAAGCCAGGTTTTCACTTTGGTCCTCCGCTGATGATAATGAGGCCAACAGGACCCATCAGGACAGAAATACGAACGCGCCGCCAGACGTTTAATGACGCCAGACATGAAGTGCATTAAAGTGTGACGCAGCTGAAAATGATTAAACCTAATTGTTTCGAGTGGAATGATTAATCATTAAATATTTAACCGCTCTACCTGGAGAGCTGGATAGTTTTTTAAAAGGTAAATACAACTAGACAAAGCACCTTCTGAGGTCTGACATGCATTCTAATGAAATAGAACATAAAAAAAGACTGAATGGGAGATAATAAATATTGTTCCATTATCTTCCTTTTGCCCGTCGAGGTCAGACAAACGACCCAACAAAGTTTTTCCATTAAGCCAAACACTTGGAGATGGTTTTAATTACACCTTTTAATTAGGTTTGACAGACTAAGAGGGCCAGGTCAAATGAATCCTGTTTTTCCACTTAGAACAGGTTGTGAGCGCTCTGTACTGCTCTTAAGACAGAAAGGAGACAAGATTACAGAAAAATCATTGACAGAAAACAAAAACAACACTGTGTGCGTCAATTATTAGACATTGACTAATTTCAATATAATCATCAACAGGAGGACGCACAAACTTTTTAGGAAAATGCTGATTAAGATTAATTGTCATTTTTTTTAGGAGAACTCAACATTAATTTGGAATTACTGATTTAAGTCGTTTTCCATCATTTATTTTATAGGCAACTTTACAACACACTTTTCTTGTTTGAGGCCAAACAAGAACAAACATCAAACTCCAAACACTAGAAGCGTTTACAACCGTTGGAAACACCGAAATAATCAAATAATTATCGGGATTTTCCAAACAGCTGTTGATTTAGGGACCCGGTGCTCGCAGTCTCTTTCTTTTCTCCTTTTCTATTCTCTCCGTTTTTTTCGCATTTAACAGTTGCGCTCAGAAAACTTTATCCCACAAGTAAAATGCCAAAATATTCGTGAAATGTTTGCGGACAAGAAACGAACACCTGATCAGGATTAGTCATTTTCGTGATAAGTCAAGGTAAAGGTACACAACACAACCTACCGACACACCTGAGTGTCAACACTGTTGGATACGCGGGCAACAGCTAGTTAGCTACGTTAGCTCGCTTATCCAAATAAAGTTTATAGGTCTTCCAGTAGGTTTAAATAAAGTAACTGTCGTCGTGAGAACACGGGGGTAGGAAAGTGTGTGAGCGGTGCAGTTTACCAGCTGCTGTCGTATCCACCGTAGCATCCTGGCGAAAATAGGGTCGAAGTAGCCAGCGCAGTTGTTAGCCCAGCGCTAGCTACTAGCTACTTCAACAAAACTGTCCGGAACCATAAATGCTTCCCCTCAAAGGCAGCGCTTTTCGGGCGCGTCACGTGACGCATTCAGGCCAGGTAACTGTGCAGAAGAATGGATTCCAGCCGTTTCCATTCCGCGATCATGTCCGGCGAACGGTGGGCAGCGTAAGTGACAGGCGGCTGTCCGAGCAGTTCCAGCGGTCGTGGCTGTGGTCGTGCCCGGCCACGATCATTTTCCTCCGGCTGCCAGCGCGGCTCAACGCAGACTCTGGCCGCTCCGCAGCGGTCCGTCAGCGCCCCCTGCCGGCCCAGCCACGCTAGGCAGGTATTTGTTGATTAAAAAGAGAATAAAACGTTTGATATTAACAGTTTTTGGGTGCAAATTACCCAGGAGAACATTTATGTTGTTTCCTTTGCTTTAGAAGCATTAAACTGCTACTGTGTAAATAAAAAATCATTTCTGAACAAAATTTCACATCTGCCTTATTTTCTTCAGGAAATTCTCCCCAAATGAAACAATAAACATCCATGTTTTGATTATTTTTATGTAGGCTGAACTATGTGTCTGGTTAATCACCTACCTAATTTCTTTGAAAAAAGCCAATATTCTATAAAATGCATTGCCCATTAAAATAAGTTTTGACTGTGTACGTGTGTGTGTGTAGGCAGAAAACAAATGGTGCAGTTGTGTCTGCAAAGCTTACTTAGCAAAACAAATGCTTGTTTGAAATGTCCCAATGGCATTTGCTTCCACAAAGTGTCTAAAACATCATAACTCAGAATTATTCAGTTTCCCATCTTAAATCCGGCTCTCTGGCATCCATCTTTTTCCATCTGCTCTGTCATTTCCGGCTGCTGCTGAATGCCTCTCATATAAAGTGAGGTCATGGCAGCTTTATTTGCTGTCTCAGTGATGAATCCATTCCTCTTCCCTCTTTGCTTTGTGACAGTCCAGGAATGTATAGAATATTAAAGACATCTGGAAGATGAATGAAGCTCCGATCAATCTACATGAAAGGATTAGCTGTGCTGCACTTTTTAGATTGAATCAATGTGCTACATTCAAACGAAAGCATTATAGTGACATTTCTATTGATTGTATGAGACACACATGGCACATGATAACGACCCTGTGTAATCAATGTGTTCCAGCTGCTATATTTAGTGCAGAAAAGCTGCAGCATGCAGCAGATTCTCTCTCCCCACCAGTGTGTGTGTGTGTGTAAAGATGCATATATGTCTCAGCATCATTTCTGAAAGGGACAGTTCACACTAGAATAGACAGAAATACACACCACGATAGAATTACAATGATACCATTTTTTAAGGGTTGTTTTTTTTTTTGTTGTTATGTTTTTTTCTGCATTCTGGTGCAGAATTGTGCGTCCAAAGTGTTTGACGTGTCGATAAAAGAGAAGGCAGGCACATCTAAAGCTGAGTTAGCCAAACAGTGGGGACGGAAGAAGAGCAGAAGTAGAGGGAACACCGGACGATGAAAGCGTCTGCCTGTGTCTTTCAGCTCCCCACAGAAGCATCTGTCACTGACCTGGATCGTCTGAAAGCCTTTCAAACAGGAAAACAGTGCTGCTAAGCCAGACACCATCAGCATGCATTTATCTGTGGGATTAAGACAGTTTAGAGCCAGTCTGTGACTCAGCACAGTCAGGCCCTGAGTGCTCCTCGCTGTGTTTACGTCATCTCAGAAGCCATCCGTCATTTACAAAGTCCTGCCACACGCTCCCTAGGTTCATTTCTCTGCTCCAAACTAAGAAAATCATCTGCAAAAACTGTTAAAATAAAAAAGCTGCAGCATTAGTTTGCAAATCTAGCGTTTTGCCCTTCTACCCATGTGACTGTCAGTGTAATCTGCTCGGATTTATGTAACGCCACGAAGCAGCGACATCTGGGAGCTCCTGCCGCACAGCTGGACTGGACACATCATCTGCTGTCAGGAGACACGTCAACATAACCGCTCTGATGTGGAACAGTCACAACTGTTCTCGCAGCACATTTCTTCAGATCACACACTCCCGCAGTTCAAAGCAAGCATAAAAGTGCGCTGTAAGCAGAAGTTCTTGATAAAATAGGGTTCAGATGCAGACTTGTGCTGTCGTGGGTGTCGATGGCTGCTTCCCTGTCGGCACGGAGCTCCACTCAACAACTCTCCCCCACAAATACCGCAATCAGAGTTTGAAAACTGTTTACCAAACCAGAAAGATAATGGTAGAAAATCAGTGCAACTCTGCATCAGCAGGCTCATAATTCAGAAGAATTTAAAACACAGAACTCAAAGTTGATCATACAGCATCCAAGAGTAGACTTGTGTGTTCATCTGGACCTGTTTAGGGTTTCCTGGGAAATGTTTCGCCTTCCATCCAAAAGGCTTCATCAGTTCTGATCTGGCTGGGAGCAGAGCTGGAAGACACACTTGAGACCCTGAACAGGTCCAGATGAACAAAGTCTACTCCTGGATAACAAACAAATCCAGATGATTGAGAACCTACACAAACATACTACAGGCTCTTTAACACAGCACAGCTGCACCTCGCAAGAAAATGGATGGAAATATTTCACCAAGTAAATATTTATTTGTAATTTTGATTTGTTTTCCTGTTTCACTTCCTCTCCCCGGTTCCGGTGAGTGGGACCCTGAGTGGCGCCGAGTTTAAAAGTTTCTGTTCCTTTCTCGGGGTTTTCCCCTCTGACTTTTCCATCCGTCATATGTACGCGACCAGGTAAGCTTGCTTCTTCTTTTCTTTAGTATTGGCTGAGTGATCAGTGGTTTTATCGAGTGTTTTTCTGGAGGAATGGCCTCCGAGACGCCGCCTGGCGTCTATCCGCCCGGAAGTGCGTCGCGTCCCGCAGGAGGACTCGGCGACCGTGGAGGAGGTTCTGCTGGCGGCCGGGGAGCAGGTAGGACCCGACAATCTGCCGTTGGCATCGCGAACGAAGCAAGCTGCGGTTGTGTTTCTAAAAGAGTCTTACGTGAACCAGCTGATTGAGAGTGGCGCGTTTGTCAGGGACGCTTTTGCGCTGGGGGCCCCGCTGGGGCCGCTGGGGGCCCCGCTGAGGGCCCGCTGTCGGCCCGCTGTCGGCGCCCTCCAGGCGGATCACCGTGTCCAGCGTTTAGGACGCTGAGTCCGGGCTGTAGGGACGGCTGACATGCGTTGAATGTGGTGTTGTGGGACACACACCCACTGGGTGCCCGCATCAGGCCGGAGGAGGCCGGTTCTCACCTGTCGGGGCCCCTCGGTGCTGCTGGTCGGGGGATATACTGTATGCTGGATCCTCTATATTCACAACTTCCTTGACTTCACCTTGATGCAGAACCCTCAGGTGGGATCTGTAATGGTGGAAGGACAGATTCTGAGGCCTCCAGACGAGGCAGATGTGGGTTTTTGCTGGCGGGCCCATGTTCTCAGCCAAGGCACCAACTTCAGTGGTGCCTTGGCCTGGCCTCTCCTCTCCTATCTTCTCCTCTCCTCTCCTCTCCTCTCCTATCTTCTCCTCTCCTCTCCTCTCCTCTCCTCTCCTCTCCTCTCCTCTCCTCTCCTATCTTCTCCTCTCCTCTCCTCTCCTCCCCTCTCCTCTCGGTTTATCCATCAGGCCTGTTTAACAATGCTGTGGCTGATCCCTTTGATAAATACATCTGCTGTAATTGGCTTTTGGGCTTTGGACAGATTCCTCTTCTCTCTGCCAAGATCCTCTGTTTCTGTGTAATTGTTGTCTGGCTTTAGCTCCCGCATTTCATTTGCATATGTCGAGTGTCTTCTTAGATGATCACAAACAGCCTGCCAGTGAGGGCTATGTGTGCCATTTTGGCCACTTAAGGATATGAGAAAATGTTTTCTCTGGGCTCCAAGAAATCATGCAGGAAAAATGTGGACTGGATTCAAGAGGGGGTTGAAATTAAAGCATTTTTTTTCCATTAATAGATGAATAAACTGACTGTTCGCATTTAAATAACGTGCTGTGAGCTGCTCCCTCTAGCGGACACAGATAGTACTGCAACCACTGTATTCAAATTAATCTGTATTTTTAATACTTTTACATAAAAGACAGTAGATATATTTTTGCCTGCTTGCGAAGAAGTGAAATTGTATACAAAGACAAGTACATTCACCCAGCCATTAGAATTTTAAAAAATCTGGTTATTTCTCTGTTGAAATCAGAGCCTTGTTAAATCAGCGGGCTATGGGGCCACCTACTGGCGGAAGTCTGCATAGCAACTCGCACGGGTTTTCTCTTCTGCGATCAGGTTCAGGTTCAACCAAACCCGGCAAAAGTTTGATATCTTTTAAAAACAGGTTGCACTTCCTAATGAATTACAATATCGTGCAGTATAATATTGACGATTTAGCTTCTGTACACCAGTGTCGTGCAGGGAAGCAAAGACGGTTGCGTTTTGTTGGGGGCCAGGCGTGGTTGTTGGTTTGGATCTGATCAGATCGAGTTCTGCTGGTCACAGAATCCGAATGTCAGCCAAGACTCTGGAGTTTTGCTGTCAGAGTTTTTGTTAGGCTCTGCTGCGGCTGATCCCACGGAGGAACTGTCTCCTGTCAGAAACAAACCAGCGCCGCTTATATTTAATATCACACAGGCAACACTCTGGATTTCTTCATTTTTGCACTTGTGGCTTTATCTCCAAAACCAGTGTGAGCAGAGGCTCTGTTACACACACACACACACACACACACACACACACACACACACACATATCTCATAATTAATAGTGATAACTCCAAAGGTCACCACTTACTCTTCTTGATGGGGCATTCGACCTGTTACCGTGCGTAACCAAACATGCATTTGCCTGTGTGTGTTTGACTGTGCCATGGCAGCAGTGGCCCCTGACTGACCCAGGTTTTTCCGGGCCCCTCTGCCCTCTCTCTCTCTCTCTCTCGCTCTCTCTATCTTTTTTCTTTTTCTGGCCCCTCTCTGCACGCTTGTGGTCGACTCATCAGGTTTAAACTGGCGTCTTCATGGGTTCAGACACGCTCAGCCTGCAGCGCCAGACCGCTAGCTTAGCCTTAAATAGAGGTTCAAGGCACATTTACTATGGTTTTAATGCCACTAATAGAGGTTCAGCATTTAGAACCCCCATCAGATCATGTATCGCTGCGTTTTGGTGAAATCGGCGCTGGTTTGCAGCGTCTTGGAGCTGAGCCGCCAGGTGCGGAGGGCTGCACGTGACCTCGGAGCGATTCCTGAAATGCAGGAATGCTTTCTGTGTGTTGACGCGTGTTTGTGCATTGGGCAACGGCGAGCGGCTCTGCAGCCAGGTGTACACGGCAGCCATACGTTTGGCTGAATGTTATCAGAAAAACCTCCGGCTGAACCCTTGATGGATTGCACAGATACGAACGAAGACAGTGTGTGAGCGTGTGTGTGGAACAGCCAGCGTCAGAAACATCTGTCTTTGTCTGGCGATGAAGCTTTTATAGAGGCGTAAAAGACTCATTTCCCACTGTAACAGGAGTGATCGTGTAGTACCAGCTGACTGACTGTCGTCCTCTTCCTTACAGGCCTGAGCAGACCCCCTGCCTGAGGCGTCCAACGCGTCCGTCCGTCCGTCCGTCAGCGGCTATAAGCCTAATAGTTCCAACAGTCTTTCATGTGCGCATCTGCTCTCCAGCTACACGACGTTAATGGCTCTGACCTCACGTAAGCGCGCGGCAGCAGCCGCCGACGGTGGAGCTGTCGCTACCTGCATGGTGCTATAGCTCTAATCCCTGTTTGTTCTGCTCCAGCACCAGGGGAGAATGTCACATACACACCTGCAGCCACACACACTTTCCTCAGAGGTTTTTTAAAGCTCCAGCTGCTGTTTTACATGCAGTAATTATTATTAATATAATTAAACTCACTGAAGTGATTTTTAATGAGTCTAGAAATTTTTCCTTTTTTTAAAATATTGAGTTGTAAAGCATGTTTCTGGTCTGACCGGTCACATTTGGACCCTTTACGCTCCGAGACACACATACCAGTCAGTCAGGACACTAATCTAACAGAGAGGCAGACAAGTGGCGGACAGACCACCAACATAGTGACCGAGTTTATCTCAAACTGTGTGTGTGTGTGTGTGTGTGTGTGTGTGTGTGTGTGTGTGTGTGTGTGCGCTGCGCACGCGACGCACATGCGCAGGGCAGAGACGTTATCACTCTGCAGCTTTGATATGAGACTGAGTTTGAGCTGAAGTGGAAAGATTTGCACAGTTCGTTCACAACTTCTCTTATCGGCGCTGACTGAAGTAATGAGTGATACCATTAGTCTATCACTGCTACTGTGGTGTCGTGTGTGTGTGTGTGTGTGTGTGAGAGTGAGTGAGTGTGTGTGTGTGTGTCTAGCAAAATAAGGACATTTCAACTTATCCTCACTTGATTGAAGATAGAACAGCTGAAACGCCTTAAAAATTCAAGTTGAGATGATTTAGAAATGCTGTAAAAGGAGGAGTGGAGTTGCCACCCGCCCGCTCTGTGCCTCCGCTACATGTGGAGTCAGGTGTGTGTTCGGTGGCGGGTCGGACCTGCATGTTTATCGCAGAACCTCCATCGGACTCAGACCAAACATTTGCTGCCTCCCTCCTCCGTCTGTCTGCCCCCATATCTGCTCTGAGGAGGGGGCAGCAGGCTCAAACATGAGGTAAAAAAACAGTTTGTGTGTGTGTGTGTGTGTGTGTGTGTGTGTGTGTGTGTGTGTGTGTGTGTGTGTGTGTGTGTGTGTGTGTGTGTGTGTGTGTGGGGGGGCGGGAACTGATTTGGGGGTTCCTGGTAATCCTCGCCACTAGATGGCGACATTTCCTCAGCAATGATAAACCTCGACTGACATCAGCTTGATATTACCTCGATTTGACGCAATATGGTTTCTGAATTGTTAAAAACAATAGAAGTTGTGTACAAAAACACACATGAAGGGAAAAAAAATATATTGATGCTGTAAAAACACTTTTCAGGTGTAGAATTAGATCATTTCAGCCACTCTCTCTCTCCTAAATGGTGAACTAATGGTTCTCCTGAACTCAAATGCATGTTTGACTTTCAAGCACTTTCAAGGAAGACGTCATCACCCTCAGACCACTTTGTGAAGCCCTTTCAATACATGTTCCGCAAACTAGATTTTAAGGTCTTAAATATTGATTTTAAAATTTGAGGAGTTTAAAAAAAAGCAGCGCGTAGAGAAATGTGTAAAGCTTTCAAGCAGCAAAGAGTTTTGGTCAAGGTCGCCATTCCTTAGTGTATGCTCGAGTCTCAAAACTTTACTTTAGTAAGAAATCAAAGGTTATAATATTACAAAAATGTGCTCTGCGGTTCTGGTAGTCAAAAAAACCCCCCAAAAAACCACCAACTGTACCAGGAATAGGTCAGAGGTCACTGTAAAATGATGTGAGGAAAAAAAAAACCATCTTTATATACTTTTACTTCACAAATGAAGAAGCAGGAGTCAGAAATGTATCACTGCACCTCCACTTGTACAGATGAAGCTCTAAATTAACCCCAAAATAGACACATTTGGGACTAAACATAATTAAAGCACGTTTTGTGTGTTATTTATGCTGGGGAGAAACTTTTGCTGACTGATTAAATGAGACGAACAGACTTTAAACGTTTCTGTTCTAGATGCTTTGAGGTAAATGGAGTGTGTCCACGATGTCTCTGCGACTGTGGACCGAAAATACTGACAAAAACACGTGAAGTGAACAGGAGAGAGCAGGACAGTCGTGTTGTCAGCCTAAAAAACACACAAACTGCAGCATCTCCTTAAGTGCTTCTGTTTCACTTCTGCAGTTTACGTCCTCAAAACTTCATTTCACTTTAGAAATGCTAAAATCCCGGCCCAGTGAGTTGGGTCCTCAGGCTGTGACAGCGAGCAGGAGAGGAAATTAGAAGTGGTGATTAAAGATGATGGTTGTTAAGGAGAAAGCAATGTCTCCCTCCTTCTCTTCCCATCTGTCTCTCTTCCCCTCTTGTTTTGCCCGTCTCACCGTCAGTGGGAGCTTTCACTTCACTTTGCATGATAAATATGATGGTTTTGTGCATGTGTGTGTGTGTGTGAGAGAGAGAGAGAGAGAGAGAGAGAGAGAGAGGGAGAGGAGGGTGGGTGTGTGTGTGTGTGTGGGGGGGGGGGGGGGGGGAAACCCAAAAGTCCACCCCAATCCATAAGTGGTTTGGATTTTTCCCAACATTAAAAACCTAAAAAAAAAATTTTATTTGGCCTCCCGGTAAAAAAAAATTAAAAAGGGGAGGGGGGGAAAAAAAAAAAAAAAAAAATNGGTAGAGAGAGAGTGAGAGAGGGAGGGAGGGAGAGAAAGAGAGAGAGAGAGTCTTGGCATATGAACAATTTGGGCATATGGATCTTTGTTAGTCCATTTTGGACCATTTAGTCATTCTGTCACTCCAACTGGAATACTTAGCAAACTGGTGAATTGGTGCAACTTCTAGTTCACACACACACACACACATACACACGCACACACACACGCACACACGCCAATGCGCATTCATGAGCCAAGACTTGACTCTGCTGCTTTGCAGGCTGATACCATTCACAAGGCCTGAATGAAATGGAGAACCTCTTCCAATCGCTCCCTTTAAGCAACATGTGTGATCGCTGGCTCTCGCCAATCTGCCTAATGGGGTCGGTGCCAAGTCAAGTCAGCTTCCAGCCTCCGGGGCTTTCCCGTCGTCGGCGCCGAGTTGATGCTCCTGCACTGTTTCCGTGCACGTTTGAATAAGTCTGGCTCTTTTTCTGTCTGAGGTGTCGCTTTGGGGTTATCTTGAAGAAGGGCCAAAATCATTTTTACGCCAACAAATGGAACCTTTTTAATTTACCTGAACCCGAGCAAACCCGCCGAGGTGAAAGGTCGATATTTACAATATTAGCTGCTGTTCTGAAAAGAGAGGAAAAAAGGTGTAAATATGAGCTAAAAAGGAAGTTCCTGGCTGAGAGTTAAATGCAACTCCACCGTGGAGAGTACAGGAGATGAGTGAGACAGTGTCAGAGAGCATAGTTATTCTCCTTTAGAAAAGTCCGCCCTTCAGATTTCTGAACGAGAGTTCTAAACACTTCACTCCATTAAATCCGTTTTCCTCAATTCATTCTCATGGTGTGTGTGATAAACAATTAGATCCCCTCTGCAGCAAACCAAGAAACAGGTCCCCATCCTCCCTTCTGCAGTGGAGAAAAAGAGGTAACATCAGTTGGGACAACATCCTGGAATGTTATTTAGCCAATATGGAGTGTCAAACAATCCTCAAGGGTTCGCAAAGCAGCTTCAAACCTCCACAAAGAATTAAACCATTTTATAAATTAGGCTGGTTCAGAAATACTCTAAATCTGTCATGCTCTAACATGGTGTCACATATCCTCAGATTACCATCATTACAGTAATTAATGCTTTAATTTCTGGGTATGTTTTGAAATGAAACCCGAAGTGCCGCGATTTTAATGTAATATGGGACTAATGTGATGTGGAACATTTGGTAATCTGGCTCCCAAATGCCTCGGATGTGCCAAATGGGTCTTTATCGCGGTTCAAACGCAGAGCTGCGAAGGCAGTCGGGAAGAAACCAGTCAGACTTTGGAAGAAAGAGCCAAAGAGGAACGTTTGAGCCAGATTCTCTTCTGACCAGGTTCCGTCTGTCCCACCATCAGGTCAACACGCCAGAGAAGCTCTGCACTTAAGGACCCAACGGCTCCAAAGAATGGCAGCAAACATGCCAAAACAAATCAAAATGAAGGAAAACTGATAGTTATTTATTGGGAAACAACGTGTGTGTGTGTCTGCATGTGTGTATGTGGGGTGTGTGTGTGTATGTGTGTGTGTGTGTGGGGGGGGGGGGTGTCATTAGACACATTGCAGAGGTGTGAAGTAATAACGGGAGCTGTTAACAAGGTGAGAACACACACAGGGAACAGTAACTGTGTTAAGTTTGTGTGTGTGTGTGTGTGTGTGTGTGTGTGTGTGTGTGTGTGTGTGTGTGTGTGCGTGGGTGAGTGAGTGCGTGTGTGCATTCTGAAATCTAATGCATGTATGTTAGTCTAATAAACAACTGTTTACACCCAACAGGAATTTCCTGTTCTTAACAAGACGGGGTTTGTTTAGGGGGTCATCACACACAGTGTGCAGCTGCTCGTTCGTGTGTGTGCGTGTGCGCACGCCTGCGTGTGCGTTTGTCTGCATTAAGGCTAGATTGTCGCTCTCGATGGACAACAAACAACCGTCTTCCTAAATCTTTTTTTTTTTTTAATGAAAAGTCTGCTTTTAGCCCGATAATGTGTCGGCAGGAGTAAAAATGTCCAATCAAATTCTTTGAAAATGAAATTTGGGAACGTGATACAGGACAGTCGAGCGAGGGGTATGTTCTCATTCAAGGCCGCGTTGCTGATTGTCTCGCCGTGTAGCTGTTGCCGGCTGTTCTCCGTGCACGAGCGGCCGTGCTTTGTTGCTGTTGTGTCCAAGGTTGGTGCAGTAATTACACAAGTGCGCACAAACGTACTTTCAGTGTGTTTGCCTCTCTGGATAAATGAGACTGCGGTAACGTCGGGCTCAGAATTTCTCACCTCAGCAACGCAACAGCAATGAGGACGAAAAGGTGTGATGATGGACGGCTAGAAGGATTTCTGCTTTTATTGGATGAGTGATTGTGCAGAGGGTCCCTCTATTTATGGATTTTTGTTGTTCTTATTGTTTTGGATGAACTAATTGGAACCACAACAGTTAAGATTGATGGAATGTGTCTGGCTGAGATTGTGTGTGTGTGTGTGTGTGTGTGTGTGTGTGTGTGTGTTCTAAACTAAGCCCTTGGATGACACAGCTCACTGATGCATCACACTCATTATCATTTCTCTCTCTGTCTTTCTCTCTGTCTCTCTGTCTCTCTCTCTCTCTCACACACACACACACACACACACACACCTGTGCAGTGATGTAACTGCTTGAACTCCGACCATTCTGTGAGTCACTCATCAGAATCTGAGCAGGACCGAAAACTCTTGCCTCATTTTTAGTTGCCTGAAAGGTGGAAATTCACCAAAATGGACGCCTGCCGGCCAGTCTGAACCACGACGCATGAGCAGCAACAGAACAACAGAACCACGAGGTTACAACCGTTTTCATCATAAATGCAATTATCATGTGTCACTCTAACTCAATCGTAGCCCAAAAATATATTATAGAACCTCTAAGTAATCACAACAGATATTTATAAGAAACATTAATAAACATCTTACTCAGATCTTCCTTCTTTTTACTTTCTAGTACTCTCGCTCTCTTTCACACGCACGGAGACCTGATTAATGGTACCTAATTAGCAATGGTAATGACCAGGTGTCTGAGAACCAGCCAGTTTTCCTCAGTGTGAGGGGCTGAGGGGGGATGGCTGTGTGCGCACATGTGTGTGTGTCTGCCTGTGTGAACACCCTACCTCCAAAATGCCCTCACCCCGTTCCCCCTACCTCTTCCCCCACCTCCCATTCCCCCCATGTCCGCCTTTCCTTCACAAATCTTCACATCTCTCCTCCTAGACCGCAACCCTCTTCCCTCCACCTCCTACACACACAGGCCAAAATCAATTAAACTTTTGGGCAATGACGATGGGAACTGTGCTGGATGGTGCATGTGTGTGTGTGTTTGTGTGTTTGTCTGTGTGAAAGATTGTGACTCTTGGAGCAGCATGGATGTAGGTTCTAAAAGTAAAGAAGTAAACAGGTTGCAAACACACACACGGGTAGCAGAGACCTCCTGCTGTGTTGAAGCAGGTAGTAAACAGTGTTAGGCAGGCAGGTGAGAGGGTCATATAGCAGCAGTAGTGGGAAAAGCCGTTATCAACCTACCCTGTTCCCACACACACACACACACACACACACACACACACACACACACACACACACACACAGGTTTATCACCCTCCCTCGTTCCCACACACTCAACTTACATCATTACCTGTCTGTGAGAGCCAATCAGCCAATCCCAAGCTGAGGATGTGGTCAGGTGACCCATTGGAGAAATTTTAGCAGGGTGATGAGGTTACACATAGCCCTGCTCTGATAACAGCTCTGTGTGTGTGTCTCTCTCCTTTTCCCTGCTCTGCAATTTACAGATTCAGTTTCACCTTTGCTTTCATGCTTGGCCGTTATGTCCCAGACTCTGGTGACTCCTGCGCCTGTTCGCTGCTCAGACCTTTGAGAAGTTGGAGGCAACAACGGAACCTCTTTCCTCATTTGATATACAGTAATTAAAACTGTAATGTGCCCTTTGTTTATGTTGCTCAAAACTTTTAATGAACGACTCCAAACTGCAACAGATGATCCGGAAAAATGGAAACGCAGCAAATAATAAATCAAAAAGGAGGAACAGCACTTTTTCAGGGTATTATTTAAATGTAGAAGAAACTCTCGCAGAGAAGAGGCTGCTTAGCACTAGAGGGAGACAAAGAATGAATTTAAAAGTGAATGGCACATGATGTATTACAGATACATCTGATTTTTTAAAAAATTCAATATTTAAAAAGAATCTAATGAGAAGCAAAACATCTGAGATATTTACAGTCTTTTGTGTCTAATACCTTTTTATTTTTGAGTTCATTAAATCTGCGGAAACTAGGTTAAATTCTCTGACAGAAAGGTTTGGGCCTATCTCCAGAGAGAAAGGAAGCTGGAGCACCTTCGTGGAGGCTGAAGGGGTGCTCCAGGGACCCGTCTTCAGACTTCTCTCTCTTCATATTGACAAAAATAAAGTCTGTTTGTGCACCATGCAGTTTAGATCACTAGTTGTTCCTAAAAGATGGAAAAGGTCACTGGGTTGTGTTCAGGACACCATCAAACACACAGCAAGTGTAAATAAAAAGAAAAAAATCCAGAATATATTAAAAGAAGCATATAGGGATGATAAAACAAGGATTTGATAACATTTATCTTTGTGATCGTAAAGTCGAGATTAAAAAAAAACGAAACCCTCTGGACTCTCTGTCATCGTCTGAAGATCAGTAACTCAATATTGATCCATAATCATGTTTCCTGCTCCTCGGAGGTGCAGACTGCAGCGCTGAGAGATTTGTCAGAGAGGTGAAGGTTATGGTTGAGTGCTGTGATCTGCTGACAGTGAGTGACAAGACCCCCTCTCCTGTCTCCTTATGTGAAACCAGAGCCCTGTACCTGAGCCTAGCTCTGACCCCCTGACCTCTGACCCCTCCTGGCAGGTCATTCTCATGCCACCGTAACCTGCCGTGAAACCAGAGAGCGCTTGAGGAGGCTGGAAGTGTGCCAGAATCCAACGATTAAAACCAGTATTCTCAAAGATGGATGGATAGATGGATAGATGGGCAGTAATAAGCAGTTTCTGTTTTGCTTGTAGTCAATAACAAACCTGATTTCAGCTTCCAGCGCGGCAGATGCACAAGGTCACAGGACCGTGTTCATCAAAGCATCTGTCACCTTGATGCTCACCGAGACTGTAAGTGCCAGGATGGAAGCTCGGCATCTTGGGATTGTTGGCGGTCCAAGGTTAGCCGCTAGAGCTGTTGAATCCATCCTTGGGCGACAATCTGTCAGAGAAAACGGTGTTGTTGTTTTTTTTTTTTTTCTCAAGGTTCCTGTCAGCGACTGAGAGTCCTGTTTTGAAAGTGCTCCAGTAATTTAATTAGAAAAGACAGATGTTTGGACGCTCGTAACATTCCTCGTTTCTGCAAGTGCTTACGAC
>CAAE01014243.1:20032-38050 GCA_000180735.1 Tetraodon nigroviridis | reverse complement strand
GGGCCCGGGCCTTTTGTGTTTGAAATTAAATATCTAAATGTCTCCAAAACAAAACTGTCCAAGTTGAAAAGAAAAACGAAAAGAATTTGTTATTTTAATCACACGTACAGCAGATAAAGAACTTTTCATGGTCGCGAGTCACGCACATTCGCTGTATTCAGACGTTCAACAGAAGGTCTCGTTATTTGCTCATTAACTTTATTTGATTCTGTCAAATTGAAAAAATAGTGGGTTTAAGGCTAATGTCTGTCAGTACGTTCAGCTGTAACAATTCCATCCCTTTGGGTTCTGGCAGCAGGTTTTTTTTCTGTCCCACTGACCTTGAGGGGAAAGAAAAATGAAAAGTGGCTGTTTCCTCTTTCTTCTCCTCCAACTCTGGGTTATTCCATCCCTCCCTTCCTCTCTGTCTTTAGCACCACCTTGTTTCCGCCGGTTCCATCCTGCCTTTGTCTGCCTGTAACTAATATCACACATAAAAAGCCCTTGACAATAGAAATGTGCTAACTCCAAATCACCTGATATTGAGGCTTTACTCGCCAGCCTCGGGGTTTGGACGCCCAGGAGTCGGAGGGAGGAAAGGGGAAGGCCCCCACAGCTTATTTATCTTTTTCATGTGGCTTTCTGTCTTTTTAAGAAGCTATCAGGCTCCCTTTTCTGTAGTTGTGCGATTGTTATTCTCGTCCGCTGGACCTTTTGTCTGTCAGGTGGAAGCGTTTAATGCTCAGACCCTTGGGGTTAATAATAGGTTTGACCTCACAGATAAACCTGTGTGTGTCCTTGCCTCTGAAAGTGTTTGTGCGTGCATGTGTGTGTGCTGTTTCAGCTCCTCTTTAAGTTGACAGGCTTGTGTAATAAGTTGTTTTGAAGATAATGCCAATTGTCTTTGACTGGAGCAGCGCTGCGATAAGCTGCCAAACGCTCCCCTTCCCACTTGACTTAAATTGTTCTGCTTGACTCGTGTTGCTACACATTAACATTATCATTAATATTAGACCGGGTATTATTAGGTGAACGTCCCTGCAGGTGCAGGGTGGAAGCGCTGGTGCTTTTCTGTTGGCCAAACACCGCTGCAGTAATCCGCATGTTCTGGCACTCGTTATCTGATATTCTAGCAAATGCGTTCTACATCAAAGAGGAAGACAAATAAGACAGGAAAGATCGTAAATACGCTGCATTTGGTAAATCATTTACAGAAATGCCTTATTTATTTGCACACAGGGATCCAGCGTTCACAAAGCTAGAAGATGTGGCCCACTGGAGCAGCATTTTTGTCTTGATTTCCTATTTTACTAATCAAAATTTTAATACAAAAGGTTTCAGAAAGTATGGAGGAAGCTGAACTCAACTTCCTGATTCTACAATTTCTAATTTCTCACCAACCCAGTGTCCACTGTCAGGCTACGCGGTTCCCTGTTTTATAACAACCTGCCTATGCTGTATTATGTTTCCTACGTTTGCATATTTCTCCCTTTCTCTCTTTTTTCTTAGCTCTGTCTCCCTCTTCTTCTCCTCCTTTACCCATCTGGCTTTCAGCAGGATGCTTTCTCCTTGTAAGCCTGGTCCTGCTCAAGGTTTCTTCCTGTTGAAAGGGAGTTTTTAATCCAGGGGTTCAGGCTCTGGGTTTCTGCCTTTGTGAAGCACCTAGAGACAGTTTAATTGTAAAATGGCTTAATAAATAAAACGGAACAGAACTGAACAGAGAAAAATTACACTAGCCATCATGGTGAGTGGAAGAGAACCAGGCTTAACCTAAAGATGGATCCACATGCGAATGTTTCCCGATCCCAAAGACATGAAGGCGACACGCTATCATAAATTGTGCTCTGTTGCAAAATCCCAACTCGGTCATGGTTGGAAAAGCATTTAGACACTCCTTTTTCTGCTTCTTATGTAGCTTGAGGACAGACAGCCGCATCTGACAAGCAACCAAATAAAGTTTGTTGGTTTTTGTCACAACTTCAGCGAAACGTTAATGAGGTGCCAGAAAACGTGTCACGGGATTTTAAGTGTGGGCAGGCTTCCGCGCCGACATCGAGGTGGAGCGCTGAATCCTGTCCAAAGGTGATAAGGCTTTTGATGACAGGGCTGAATTAACCTACCTGACATAACACACACATGAGGCGCAGCTGGGGAGGGACGGGGGTGTGTGGGAACAAGCTTTAAGGCGGCTCGGCGCTCTGTCTGTGACACTTAATCCCATTCACGGCAACAAACACGCTGGCAGAGAGGCACCGGGAGGTTTATTACGCACCAGTGTGACATATGTGGGGGTGCCGTGGATTCATATATGGTTGTCATGTCCTTTAGTGGGGGGGGGAGATGGGGGTAACAAAATACAGCAGATGCGTTTATGAGAAAAATCTTGAAAACAGAAGTTAGCATCTGCAAATGTTCATATTTTTGCAG
Organism: Tetraodon nigroviridis; assembly: GCA_000180735.1. Taxonomy (NCBI): domain Eukaryota; kingdom Metazoa; phylum Chordata; class Actinopteri; order Tetraodontiformes; family Tetraodontidae; genus Tetraodon; species Tetraodon nigroviridis. The sequence goes on along the minus strand of CAAE01014243.1, from coordinate 35,644 downwards.
GCACAGAAACTCCTAATATCACTGGGCTCAGAAAAACATAGGTTCTATCATGCTGAAGGAAAAAAGGAGTGAATGGATGGGCAGAGAGCAGACAGAAAACAGATTGTGCCTGATTTAGCCTCTCGTTCTCCATATGGTGCTATAATGACGGTAATGAGAGGCCCCCCTCTCCACCTCTACCTGCCCCAGCCCACAAACGTGCCTCAGGGCTGCTGCCCCGTGTCACTTGTGCACCTTTGTTTAGAACCCGCCGTTTTGAACGTGACATATTGGCATACTGAAGGTGGAGCAGCGAGACGGCTCTGATGGGCAACAGTTGTCAGAGCGGCATCAGGAAAAACCGCCTGTTGCATAATTCAGCTGTAACGTCTGTGCTGTCAGCAGGAAGCTCAGCATGGTGGCATCGCATCAGTATAACCGTCTGTAATATTATCACTCCGTCGGCTTTTGATGGTGCATTACATTACCACCTGCTGTGAGCACACATATGCTTTTCTTTCCCCAGTCTCTTTCTGTTAATATCCTTTATAAAAACCTAATTTTATGAAGAAGAACAGGAACAGGAAGTGTTAAACTGTCCTAAATACTGAATCAATTATCCATAAGTAATAAACTAAGCAAAGAAACAGATAAGCAGAGCTATTATTCATTTATGAGTCGGAGTTCTGCGTCTCCTCTCCTGGGCTCTACCTACCTGGAACACAGTTACCCGAAACACCTTCAAAGCAGTGTCGAAACTCCCTCCTACAAACCCACACACACACACACCCAAACGTACATGCTGGAAATGACCTCTTTGTGCCTCTGTGAAAAGATTTTAATGTGAAAATCAGTATATTTGGGAATAATGGGATTAACCAGACAAATATAATAATAATAACATCTGATGTGTTCACATACATTTGGATTCCAGGCATCTGTCCATTTGGCTATTTTTTTATATTACTAGAAATTTTAAAAAACCAAGCATCTCCTAAAATTCAGCGAGTTTTATTGAGACATTGAGAATTATGTTACTTAAAGATCCATGACCTTGATGTGTAATCCTCAGGAAGATGTAGGCCTGTAACCTTGGCCAGGACCATGGAAACGTGACCATTTTAATGAATCACTTCTTTATTAACTAATCTGTTATACCAGGGAATCTTTTTTCTCCCTCAGAGTTGTTCTCTTCATGCCAATTCTTTGATGTTAATTTGACAAGTAGGATTACTCCCAAACGCACTTTCCATTTCTCCTCGTAATAACGTGGCCCTTTTAGAACTGGATCTATATTTGGTGCGTAAATGTGTCGTGTGGTATTTGAGTGTTTTTTTCTCATATAGGATGAGAGGCTGTCAGGAAGCACTAACAGCCTCCTGTAATAATAGTCGTAATTGAGTTAATCCAGCCAGAGCCATGGCGGCTGTTATGATTTAGCTGGGATTAAAATACATGCCCTGGCTAATTGATCTCTGGTATCCATAGCAACACAGTCCTATAGGGTCTATGGAGGAAATACATCTGATGGAACAAACATAATGAAACTTTATGGCCAGAAAGATGTATTTCTTTATTTCATATCTGTATGTGCGGTGTAAACTCTCTCCACATCAAAGAGGCTGATACATGAAGGCATATGTATGACAGAAAAGTGAAATAAAATTAAATGATCCATCCCTCAGCTTACATTATGTCAGGAAACCTATTGTATGCTGTTACATCACAAGGTGTCACACTGTTGGAACCTTAACCACTGAAACTACAGCCTTTGTACAGTGTAGGGTGACAAGTTCTGGGTCAAACGAGTGTTAAGCATGAAATAGTTAACTCTACCCAGCGATCTCTCGGCTGCCCGACTGTGATCTATGTCTCCGAGCCTCAGGGGAGAGACAATCATCAGTCAGTGGATCCACCCATCCATCCCTCCGTCGTGCCCGGGGGCCCCCTGGGCTACTCCTAACCCAGAACACTGCACCCTCCCTGGGATGAAACCTGGCCGTGCGCCCCCTCTCCCCACCCCGGAGCCTCCGTGGAGCCGCTGGCTCTGACTCGTCTTACAGGGCGTCGATTCAGTCTGAAATCAAACCCTGGTGAGAGAATACAGAGCTGGATGGACGGACGGACGGACGGTGATGCAGATATGTGGAGATCGGGCCTATCGAGGCCGGGTGGAGGGAACTGGAAGGGCCAGGCGCGTGAACAGAGCCGGGAGGTGAGGCTCCTAAACTCCATCAAAGCAGACTCAACCTCCGGCTCCGTCACGGGGACGTCGGGCTGCTCAAAACCTCAAATCTGACACATGACAGATCTGCGGGAAGGGGAGCACGTGGAACACGAGACTCCTCCACACACCCGCTGCTGTTTCAGGCACAACACACAAACACACACACACTCACACCTGAGGGCTCCTCAGCCAAATCTGCTGCAACCGAAACACACAGTAGACCGAGATGGAGCACTCCCACAGTCACAGCTGAACTTCTTCAGACTTCTCTTCTCTTCTCTTCTCTTCTCTTCTCTTCTCTTCTCTTCTCTTCTCTTCTCTTCTCTTCTCTTCTCTTCTCTTCTCTTCTCTTCTCTTCTCTTCTCTCCATTTGCTCTCTCTCTCTCCCAAAGTTAACATGTTGCAGGACAAACTTTGAAGCCCTGCAAACCTCCAGGCATGAAGGAAAATGAGAGAAAGGAGGAAAGACAGCAAAGGAGTGCAGGGAAATGGAGAGAAGGTCAGAGGGAGACTTGTTACTGAATGTTTCGGAGCAACTTTCAGGCAAATTTTATGCAAACTTTTGAGGGCTCCTAGAGAAAATGTGAATTTGCTGCACTTCCAGCACCTGAGTAAGGTTTGTAAGAATGTAATAAAACAATTTCAAACGTTAGATAAAGAGAATTACTCCTCCTTCAAAACAAACCAACGACTTGTGTGTCCCTTCAGCCGTCTGTAGCTTCAGCTGAAATCTCCCCGCTGGAGCTGATGGATTGGATTTCCTGACATTCGCGGCCCCTGTGGCGGCTCTGGAGCTGCTGCTCTTTGAAGCTTTGGTGGTGCTGCTCCAGCTCATTTGGTAACAGGTTGGGAATGGGCCGCTGGCGAAAACCGAGACCCTGGTTGCCTTGGAAACCAGTCCCCCACCCAACTTCACATGCGGTGACATTTAGTCAGCCTCTCACCTTAGAGCCAGTGACACATGAACGCTAAACCCGCTAATATGTGTGGAAAAAAAATTTAAGTTATGTCTAATTTATTATTTTGCTGTTTGATAATGTAAAAAAGACGTAATTTGAAATCAATCTTAATGGGATAAACAGTTCCTGGCTTTTGAGCTGGAGTTGTTAAGATATTCTGTTACTTTGCAGCCTTGCACAAGGCCTCGGGCCCGCTGGGGTCCCGACCTCGCAGTTGAAAGCACCTAGATTTGGACAACCGCTTTGGATGTAATGAGTCTGTCCCCACAGAACACCAGGGTCGTTACTGCGTCATGGTGGGGAGGAGAGAGAAGCGTCGCTGCTGACTGAGCAGCCGAGATCAGTTTTTCTGCTGCCGGAGGGGCCGAAGGCGTCGTCATCGTCTGACGTTGGTGAAGAAGTGCAGACGACGGTGGGAAAATACGAAACAGCAGTTTTGTTAAAGTAAAGATGGAGAGAACAAACCCAAAAAAGGAAGTTTTAGGGACTAACTCTCCTCTACACACCAGTAGGTAAGGTGGACTGTTTGAGAGAGAGCTTGAGTCTTTGCAGCGTTTATCTTTCTATTAACACTTAATTACAGCACCAACAATAATCACCTGTGTCACCCGAGCGGCTGAAACTGGGAGAGGAGCGTCTGAGCTTAATTAGAAACTTTTCTCCCCTTTTTTAACAGCAGCAATCAAGCAGAGAATCAGAACAACCTGATGCGGAGTCGTTTATATTTCAGTCCCTGTGCTCCCGCTGCCCCCGTCCTTGTCATCCTCCACTCTCTTCCTCTCCTCCACTTGTTTTCCTTCATCCCCCTCTCCGTCTCCCTCGCTGTGCCGCTGATTAAGAACACAGCCTGTTGTTGCCGCCACTCTTTCCTGATTACCTGCTGCTATTTTTTCATCCCTTCATCATCCTCCTCCTCCTCCTCCTCCAACTCTTTTTGGCCTAGCTGTTCGCTCAACCGTACCGCATGTGTGTGCACGTGCGTGACTGTGCGTGTGTGTGGTGGTGCATGGCGGCCTAACGAGTTTGATAGCTGTCACCTGATCTGGGTGATGAGGGTTGCTGTAGTAGCGAGAGGAGCAGGAGCGAGAGGAGAGTTAGGTTTCTCCGCTGTAATTAGTTTTCCCAGCCTCTAATTATACCAGGCGGAATTACAAGCCTGATTGACTGTCATTTAAGCATTTTAATTCAAAGAATTACCCCCTTTCCCCTAAAAAAAGAGCGGGAGAGCGGTTGTTTTGACGTGCCGGCGTGTTGGCACGGGTTCGGCCGGCCGTGCCCATACATCCTGGCAGATCTGACAGAGATAAACACACTTTGTCAGAGCGAAGCCAATTTAACGGTGTGGAAATGAGCATCGGAGGCCGAGGAAGCCACCGACGCTCTGGGAGCGGATTCGCGGAAGAACCGAATGGATTTTCTACGACACAAATCTCGTAAAGAGAAACAGGATGAGTAAAGGAAAGCGCTGGATCCTGTTCTCGCTCCTCTTGACCCTGGCGGCTGCGTTGTTTTAACCCTCATCTTTAATTCATCCCGGCCCAGCCGCCTGCACTCAGAGCAGATTAGAGAATCCGAAAGGCAACGCAGACTCCTTCAGTTTGTCTTCTGTTTGTGATCTTCTCCTCCTTCCCTTCATTATTCAGTGTGAGAGGTTTGAGGCATCACCTCGGGATACTTTCCTGCTCTTTGCACGTTACACATGTTTTGTCACAACGGTGAAGTCGAGACCACGCACGTCTCGTCAGATTGTCTCCAAAAGTCTCTGAATCAGTGTTTCAACCACTATGATTGGGAGAAGCCACCCCGGCGGTGGCTGTAAACCTGTGGAGATGTGGGTCACGGTGCCATGTGGACCGGGTCTGACGCTGGAACGCTCTGGACGCCCCAGTGAGCATCCAGCTCCAAAAAGGTCCAGGCGTCCTGTGGTGACCCGTCTTCCATCACCGCTCCTGCTTTGTGATGCTTCAGGTAGCTGGAATTTTGACCGATCGCTGATTGCTTTTGTAATGTACATCTGATAGCCACACACACCCACACACACACACAGGACTGTAATTCAACCAGCTTCCCTGTATCGTGTGATTCCTGTCAAGGCACCAACAGTGATAAATGAGTTGGCGCTGAGTCCCGGAACTCTGACACACGTCAGCGTGTCTGTGCTGACCTGCAGGACACAACCTGGCCTGGTCTCACAACCGGATTCTTTCTCTCCAGAAGCTTCTCATCAGTGCTGGATGTTGGCTGGTTCTCCACCAGGTTCTGCTTCGTATAGCGACCCGCTGATCTCATTAATAATCTGCCCGTCTGAACCGTCCACGCCCCGTAGAGCTCCCGAGCCCCTTTTCTCCTCCTTTTCTTCTTATTGTCTTTTGATTTCTGTCCTCCGCTCTTCTTTTTCCTTTATCTTTTGTCCCTGATTTGTCTGGTCTGTGTCTCTCTCCTCCATCCCTCCATCTCTCTTCCGCGAGCCCGTCTCTCATTCGTTCTCCCCGCAGACTTCTGCCTGAAAGAGCAGCCGCCCCTCAGCTGATTAACTCCGCAATCCCCTAATAACAATCTCTTTCCCTCCATCCCTCCCTCCGTCTCTCTGAAACCCTCCCAGTTCATTTGACCACTTTATTCCAACTTCCCATTCAAGGGGCTCAGATCACACAAGGGGCTGTAATGACAGCACATTTATTAATTAATTGCATGTGTAATTGCTAAAATTAAGTTTCGGAAACTTGGTAATGATGTTAGGAATTACAGGGATGGATGCGGAGGATGAGCTTTGAAGACAAACCCCCATCAAGTCCTACTGGGAGGGGAGGATGGGGAAGGCAAGGGATGGATGGATGGATGGACAAGAAGATACAGGGGAAGAAAAGAGAGGAGGGAGGGCTGAGAGAGGAGTAATCCAGGAGGAGAGGCGCAGCCTGCGGGCTGATCAGAGCCCAGAGTTTTGTCTCTGGGCTAATCTCCTCTTCTGAAGTGGTGTCATGGCCGTCACTCCGCTCTCCGCGTCAGTCCGTCGGTCGGGCCCATTTATTCCAACTGGGCCACTTTAATTAACTTCTTCCCTGAGATAATGGCTAGCTCAGAGGAATCTGCTCGCCACGAAAAAACTCTGAGAAAAACTTTTCTCCGCGTCTCCGAGATGGCTAAGACGGCCCCTTCAGCCGCGGCGTAATTTATTTCTTTTTATTGTCGAGACTGTCCGAAAAATGAGATTTGAACACGAGGAGAGAATTGTTTATTGTCTGGAGTATTTGGGAGCAGATGTGGGTTCTCGGTCTCTCTGTGCTGAGGTGATAGGAACAGATTCCATTATGTGTTGAGTGTGTAATTTCCACTGGATGGACGCTCGGATGGGAAAAACGTCCTTGGAGGGATAAATGGTTTATCAGACACATGAACTGTCAAGAAGGAGGACGAGAGAGAGAGAGAGAGAGAGAGAGAGAGAGAGAGAGAGAGAGAGAGAGAGACACATGAGACTGTCAGAGAAAGAGAGACGAGAGAGAGAGAGAGAGAGAGAGAGAGAGAGAGAGAGACGAGAGAGAGAGAGAGAGAGAGAGAGAGAGAGAGAGAGAGAGAGAGAGAGAGAGAGGGGGGGGGGGAATGATGAAAAGATGCGTCAATATTGCGGTTTCAACATCGATATTTTTTCATAAATCTTAAAAAAAAAAAGGGGAGTCTGTACATTTCTCCTTACACCCCCCCCTTCTTTCACTCTGCCGATGGAGCTTAAATTCTTTACGGCGTCCTTCGCTGACATGGGGGCAGCGCAGCTCACCTGAACCAGCCACTTGTTGCTGCAGCTGGCAGGCCTCCAGAGAGCCCCCCCAGCACACACACACACAGACACACACACACACACACACACACACACGCAGAGCACTGTAAATAGGGACACTACCAATAAAGACACTTTTGCTACAGACTGCTCCTCGGCTCCCCCGCCTGTTCTCTGGAGGGTGGGGGGGGGGGGGCGAAGGGGGCCGAAGGGGGGGAGGGGGCCCTGGTTACACCCACCACCAAGGCCGATGTGAGGGGCTCCTGATAGCGCGGACACTCGATCACATTTATCTGCAGTTTACACCTTCGGTCTTGATCTCTGAGCTCCAGGGGATCGCCTTTCCCGGGCAAAGAAAGAGAGCAAACAGACGAGGGCTGGGGAGGCGGAGGGGCGGACGGATAAATGGAGGGAGCCAAACGAGGCCAGAACCATCTGTGTGAACGCTGGACGGGGCTGTAAAGCGTAGCTGAGCGATGACAGATAAATGCGCTAATTTTCTGCTGGACTTTGCTCGGTGGGGGGGCCGGTGGAACCAAAGAACCTGAACTGAACTAGATTCATCAGATAGATTTTCAGACTTTTCCGTATTCGATCGTTTCTGCGACCGAAAACCGTTAACACGAGTTAACACCACCCAGGACGATGCCTAAAGCTTTAGACACCATCTTTGCTGACAACAGAGTAGCGGAGAGGTTCCAAATTTGAGGATTATTTGACGTTTTCCAGGTAACAGTAAATTGTAAAAGATCACCTGTCTTGTCCAGTCACACCTGGTGGAAACCAGAGTGATCACATGACCCGGCATTATTAGTTCACGCTGCAATACAATACACCTGCAAACAGTAATGATCACCTGTGCACTGACGAGTGACAGGAGCCTTAATGTGCACTCCGTTCCTGAAGATGACCCCAGCTGCGCGCGTTTGCAGCCACGGTTGCTCCGCCCGGGTGGAAACTGGCCGGTGACCCGGCCTCCGCGCGGGGAACCCGCTGCGAGTCGCACACAACACACACAAGTGGCGAGTGACAACATGACAACATATATATTCATTAGAGATTGAGGCTCGCTCAACGAAAGGGCCCTGAACCATAGACACACACGCTCAGACACGCTCACACACACTTGCACACTTCAGCACATGAGTGCTGTAATGTAAATCAGTGATAATCCCCAAGGATTCTTTATGGAAACAGCCTCCAGTTGTTTAGTCGTAATCACCTTTTAATATGGACTCTGATGCTGTATCTGCTTTCACCTGTGATATATAGGCTGACGCACACACACACGCACACACACACACACCCTGTATTGCCTTACACCAATAGAAACCTGAAGACCGTGTTAAGCTGTTTAGGACTTTTAGCTTCATTAAGACGGGCAGGGCTGGTCAGACAAAGTTGCTTTCACCGAGGCCCCACGTCTGCACAATTCAGTCATGGATAATTGACCACGGACCAAATGTCAAGTGATTTTCTACTTTTGCTCTGATTCTTGTCGCTTCTTTCTCCCCAAGCGCTTTCAGTTCTGACACACTATTTTCTAGAAACACAAAACGACGGGAGGGATCTGCCGTCGGGCCGCTGGTGTCAATCATCTCGTCTGTTTGCAGAGATCACACCTGAGCCAAAAACGGCTGAGCAGTCAGTTCTGTGTTTTTACTGTGGCTGAGGAGAGAAGATTTCACTTCAGAGCTGCTTAGAGAAGCTTCTGTAATCAAAAATAGGGGAATTTCTTTCCCCGATGGGACCAAAGTTTGTGTTTTGCTGGTGTGGTGCTTTGAGGCAGTTTCAGAAGCATACTGGAGATGACAGTGGGCCAGATTCCTCTAGAAAACGGGATTTTCATCACAGCACTTTGTTCCATCTGTTGAATTTGTCTGAATGCTTCCACACTGCATTTTCTCCTTGTTTTCTCCCTTGATTAATCAAGTCAGCTCTTTTTCAGTCAGTTTTTTCCTCTTTAACATTGGCGTTCTGATTATTATCACATTGCCAGAATTTTCTTGTCAGCCGCAAAAACAACAACAACAAAAGTTAAAAAAAAAGCTTTTTGGACTAAACTAAACTGTTGATCTTTTTTTTTTAGGGTTTTTTTTAGCTTCTCTTTCTGCTGGATGTCCCTGATTTAGCGCTGCTGTGGTGTCAGTGTGCCACAAGGGGGCACTGCAACTTCATGGCCACAGAAAGGGAAAGGAGGAGACCTCCCTCGGACAGTCAGGGTTTGAACGCAGGGGAGACAGACATGGGCAAAGTAGTCAGACAAGAGAAAGAAAAAAAAAAGAACCTAGATTGACAAATGTAGAAAATTGGGAGTTGAGAAGTTAAAGGGCAAAAGCAAGTCTGAAGAGTTTATCTGAAGAGTTTGAGGAAAAACATGATGGCGTCTCCTTTCTCAGCTTCGTGGGGGACACATGTATCATCATCCCCCACTTTTATCGACTTGTGAAAGAAAAATAGGTGGTTTGTCAGTCCGTAAAAACTAGAGTTGAATGGATCAGTAATGTCTCCACCCAATACTGTTTGAATACACTTGTCAAAAAATGGACTCGAATACTTTTTCTTTCGACTTGGACTTGACCTGAAAGTTGCTCTCTCAGCTCTGAATTTCACCAACAGCCCCTCATTTACGGAGAAATGCTAACAACATCAACCCTGAGCCACAATGAGCGAGCACAATAACCTGAAAAGGCTAGAACACCAAGGTTATCGTCAACTAGAGGGAAAGGTCAAAGGTCAGAGCCTGCACAACAATCGCCAATGTTTTCCCTGTAGGTGTTGGAAATGTAAAGAAGCCACACTGAAAAATAAGTGGGAGCTGTTTTTGTGAGAGAGGAGAAGACAAGGACACAGCAGCGCGTCGAATGCAATTCAAGACGCGGATTTTTGCCAGCTTGTGGTGCTCTCAATAACGTAGGTTCAGGCTGCATACAAACAGCTGCTCATCCTGCTTCTGCTGCTCCACAAGGTGGGAGAGGTGACCCCTGCGAGGTGAGACGTTTGCTGCAGATACTCGTCAGCACTGACGACACGCGAGTCTTTGGTTTCTGAGCCGGGAGCTCTTCAGGTAGCAGTAGCTAACCAGTACAGGGGCCTTTCTAAATGGACTTTAAACTAGGGCCAGAGTCTGTCTGTCTGTTGAAATGAACAGATTCCATTTTGGTGTTGTTCTGGATTCTGGAGGAACATTGATCTTTGATCTTCCAAAGATCGTAGTCTAAGAGCAAAGGCTTAGCGGCCTTGATCATTAAGCAATCTACTATGTTACGTAACCCTATTATACTGCAGGTGTTACGTATGGGAAACTGTTTGTTTTTGTAGCAAATTGGTGTGTTATTTGGTTGGATGGATGAGGAGGGATGAAGATCTGGGAGGAAGACTAAAAAGGAGGAAGAGGAAATCAGACAGTCAAAGTTTCTTGGTGATTCCTTGTGTGTCTCTGGGTCATCAAAGTTGGAAAAAAACATCTGTGACTGCAGTGATGTCATTGGGAAGACTGGCAAAAGAGGAGCAACTAGCAAACACACACACTCACACACACACACACACACACACACACACACACACACACACACACACACACAGCAGCAGCGTGAGACAAACAGAGCTGTAAAAACAGGGCCAGCTTGCGGCCAGTCAGGCCGTTACCCATAATGCCTTGAGTCTGGATGGTTGTCACTAGGTTCCGGTCGGCGTGGCAACAAAGCTTATTAATCTGCTGATGGAGGGCCAGCTGCAGAGGTGGCTGACACACACACACACACACACACACACACACACACACACACACACACTGCATCATTGCCAGTCAAATCCAAAAAGGTCATCACACTTTTGTGCCACTGGTATTTTTGATGTGATCAATGATTTCTGTGTCTTTGTATGTTTGTGTGTGTACTGGTGTGTGTGTGTGTGTGTGTTTGTACATTTTCCTTTTTTGTTTTTTGTGTATTTTCCTATTCCTCCAACTTTAATGTTGTTCCCCGGCATTTCCTTGCTGGTTGCCTAGAGACAGGGATTTGAGCGAGGCCCCTTGGTTCATTCCCACACAGTCCCATGGTCTGTGTGTGTGTAGGTGTGTGTGTGCGTGTGTGTGTGTGTGTGTGCACGCAAGCATGTTGAAAGGATATTTCTCTCCTTTGCCTTTTGATTCGTTCTCAGTGTGAAGCAGCTCCCCGTGGAGGCAGCATGGGTGGGCAGAGAGGAGGAGAGGTGGAGGAGGTTAAGATGAAGAAGAGGAGAGGAGGAAAGACGTGACACGAAAGAAGGAGGCTGAGGAAGACAGGATGGAATGGGTAAACGGAGGGAAGAAGAAAAAAAAGAGCAGTATGTTGTATACCAGCCACACATCAGGGCCTGGAAACAAAGGCCTCTTCCTCAGCTTCCTCCGCCCCTCCTCATCCTTCCAAACTTTCTCTTCTCACAGGAAGAGAAGGAGAAACGGTTCAGCTGCCTGACAGACTGAGGCCTCCGCCAAACTCTGCACATGCGCTTACTTTTTCCCTCTTTTCTTTCCTGCCAGGCAGCAGCTCCTCTGGGGGCCTCTGAGGTGTAATAACGCTGCTGTCTGACACACCTGCCTTCTCAATGGTAATAACATATCAATGGTAATAACATGGTTTTTACAGAACAGACTGTTCTGAGTTTTTATTATTTACTGATTTGCTCCCAGCCATGCAACCAGAAGCAGACTTAAAAATCTGTGTTACAGCCTGGAGTCCAGCACTTTTCTGAGTTTAGATGGGATTAAAGTGTAATAAATGTCCTTTGTCAGGGCGCCATTTCTGCTCTTTACAAACTAATAACATTTCAAGCTGGACAAGACTGAAATGAGCAAAACAACACGAGCAGAGATGCAAAATTCACTCAACCGCTCTGTCTGCGCTATTTATGCACAATGTTTTCTTAGAATAACACGTCTCACTGTAATAAAACAGATTTTCCCGATAATGTGAAACACAGTAAATTACCGCTTCAGAGGCGCTAATAACAGTTATTACCAATCAGAAAGTAAGTTGGTATCTTTGATGTATTGTCACCTCACACAGAGTGAAGTTGAACTGTTCCAAAAAAGTGTCAATCTGACTTAAATTCAGCAGAATTAGTCATCATCTTCCCACTTTTCTCTTTGAGATGACAGCTTTAATTGACACTTTAATTCTGCCGCTGTTCTGATAACCATGACAACGGCAGCAACACACACACACACACACACACACACACTGTGGCTCTCCCCACGGGGAACAAACTCTTTGTCTATGAAACACAGCAATTAGAACACCTAACTAACCCCCTCAGCTGGACTTTCTGCTAGTTGCCAGGTTCTTCATCATCAGCCCCCGCTTCCTCCTCTTCTTTCTTCTTCATCATCACCCCCCCTCCCCATCGCCGTTGAGCTCCTCTTTGCATTCCTCCCTGCTGATGTCAGACTTTAAATGAACCGCCGTGCAAGTGTGTGTTCACGTGTGTTCATGTGTGCTGAAGGGTCAGGATCGGTTGCTAGGACGATGGGCTCTCCAACAGCTCTCCGCTCGGGCGCTTTGAGCCCCCAGCCCTCCTCAAAGCATCATGGGAAAACAATTTCAACCTCCTCCAAATCTCTCTGGTGCTCCTTCTCTTTCTTTTCCTTTGTCCTGCCATCTCCCCTCATCTCTCCATCCCAACCTCTCCATCCCTCCCTCTCTTTCAAACAACCTTCATTCAAGCTGCCTAAATTGAGAGCACCTTTTTAGAGAGTCATTTCATTCTGTTTTCCACCTGAGATGCCTCTTAGAGAACCTAACAACAGGGGGTCTTTATTCTAAACCTGCGCTGAAGAAAGCGCGCACGTGTGTGTGTGTGTGTGTGCGCGCGCTAGTCTGAGTATTTCTAGTTCCAAAATGCGAGAAAGGGAAAAGGGAAGAAACCCTTATGACTAGAAGATGCTAACAGTATAGCCTAATTGTAGCCAGTTTCGGGTAACGCGATCATGGTCAGAGTTGTGTTTGGGATGGAATCCTGCAGCTCTGACACACACACACGAAGGTTCCAGGTGGTGCTGCTCCGCGGCTGCTCTCCACCTCGCTGGAGGATTCCAACTTCGCCCTTTTGAGTCAAGGCAGATTTGTCTTCCTCAGACAATGCGGGTGTTGACTGAATTGTTTAAAAAAACAAAAGAGGACATTCTTCGAGTACACAGATCGGTTTGTCTTAAGGGTTTAACATAGCGACAGCACAGCATGAGGCCGATTTTTAAAATCTCCCTCTCGGATTGTTTTGCATGAAGTGAAGTTAAAAAAAGCAACCTCGCTCTTCAGGGAAGGACTTGATGAACTGCTCAATAACAACTCGTGATTGATGAAAAGAAAATTCTTTGTGTTTTTTTAAATTTTTGTTGCAGTATTTCAGTGTTTTTAATGATTTGTTTCTGGTTGAACAATGAATTTCAGTTCTGGCAGCAGCAGTTTATTTAGAATGGAACTTTATTCATCCCACAACGAGGAAAATTCACTGTCCCAGCAGCATGAACATTGGAAGAAAAACAAATTGAAATATAAAAGAAGAAGACAAGATAAAATACAAAAATTGAAGTTTCGGCTGCTGCATCTGCTGGTCTGACGGCTCTGCAGTGTCATCACTCTGAGCGCTCAACAACTTTCAGAAAAATTCCTTCAGCAGGTAGTTTCTGGCAGAAAAGTTGTTCATATTAAACTAAATTTGATTAAAAAAAGCACATCAGCTCTGTGATCATTCTGGAGATGGATTTTACCTCCGTCTGGTCGGTTGCTCGTCCCGGACACCCAGCACTCCTCCTCCCTGTGACAGGGCCTTTGTGTACTTTTTCTGCATTGTCATTTTCCCAAATGCCTCGGCTAACACATCATCTGCTTCCCGGCTTATTATCTCCACACGTGCTTTACAAATTCAATTAGGCCCCTCTTTCCATTTTGTTACGTCCGCTCAGCAGCTGAAATCATTTTTGGGGGCTGCAGTAATTTACTACACAACATTAACATTTCCTGTCGGGAGCCTTCACGTCTTCGTCTCTCTGACAAACTTACTGAAGCCATAGATAATTCATTTGATTCTAAATTACAGCTTTCCGTCGTGCTACGCGCCCTTCTTGCAGGGGTTTGTTGTGACAAGCCTCCGCGCTGCTCGTCTCCCGGCCGTGATTTCTGTCGGCCCCGATGACAAAGATATCATGCAGCGCGTCTTTAAACACGACGCTGACATGTGGCACTTATCCACTCACTCAGAGCCAACGCGGCGGCGTTGCTCCTCGTGACACCTCGCTCATTTCCCATGATGCACATGGAAGAGGTCGCCTCCGCGTTAGCAATAATAGGAGTTCTTGGAAATTTTGGGACGCTTCCTCTAAAATGGGAATGGGGTGGGGAGCCAGCGGAGGACAAAAGCTGCCAAAGAGCCATTGTCTCTCAATAAAATGAGACATTTTCTCTGTTATGTGTGAATGAGTCACTTATGAAGGCGATGTAACTTTATATAAAAGGAGTCATTTATTTAATTTGGGTTCGTGTCTAAATTAGCATCTGAAGGATGACAGCGCTTCATTCTAAAGAATCCGACTTGTTGGGGAGGATGGAGAGCATCAAGAAGAGCAGAAGAAAGGAGAGGGCAGATGAGAGGAAAAGCCATGAGACGCAGCCCTTGTTTTTCATGTTAGTGAAGGTTACCAACTTTCGAAACACAAAAAGACGGTTTTGACGTTACCAATTAGGAATCCGCGGATGGCCTCGAAGGTAATTCTCTGCTGTTGTCTCGGGAATCAAACTGACGACGCCAGGGTCACACAGCAGGACCGGCTCATGGCGCTTTGTCGGTTAGCCTGAACCGGAGAGATTGTGCTCGAGTGTTTTTCACTTTTGAGTCAGTTTTTACAACTTGTCTGAAATTCCAGAGGGGTCACACAATTTCAAGCATCGGTTTACGCCAAAGCCTCCGTGAGTCCATGGGAGTCAAGTGCTAGCATGGACGTCTGAATGCTATCACCGAGTGGATCGATAAATCTCTGAAACCGATTTCCTTTTCCTTTTTAACATTTTAGATGACCTTGTGTTCAAAGAAATGTAACGGTTTTTTTAATTCATCAAAAAAACCCATATATAGATATTTGAGGAGGTCCTTAAGGTCTGCCTGTTATTTTTTAAGTGCATTCTTTGATTGAGGCACTTAAGATGCTAAAAAAATGTCAGGGTCGTGGATCCGTTTTGTCTCCACCGAGCGAATTCTGATGTCACCGAGGTCATGTTTGATTTCATTCTTCTCAAAACTTTCTTCAAACTTGTGTGATGATTATTGATTAGTTCGGCACGCTTCACAGGTTTTCACTTTGAAGTCCCGTCACAGGGTCGAAGCAGGAGCGAGTCATTCTCACAGCGTAGTTTCTATCTTTCTAAATTTAGCAAACGCTAAACAAGCTGAGCATCCCAGAAGCTGCTGAAGATCAAAGGCACAGATTCATGATCGTCATAGCATCAAAGAAAGGTTCAGAAAGGTTAAATCATTCAATACCAGGATACACAGGCATACGCACAAGACTAGGACAGAATGTTACAGAAGTCTTTTCAAAATAAAAGAGGAAGACGCTCCAAAAGGAGGGTGATGTTTGCTGGATGATCTGTTGACCTGTAGGGTTTATATTCACACATTTTCAGTCCCTACATGGTGAAAAC
>CAAE01014243.1:0-15536 GCA_000180735.1 Tetraodon nigroviridis | reverse complement strand
TCTTCTCCTCTTCCCATCTCCTCCTAACTGTTGTTTTGACAGCCATCGAGGGTGTGGCTAAAAAAGAAATTTGTCTGTCGTTCACTGTAAATTTTTAGGTTGATAAGATGTTGGAGAGAGGGTGACTTACCCAAGTACCTCTCCTTCCCCAACTCCTCCCCCCCCTCGCCCACCAACTTTCCAATTTTTCAGACATGCATTAAAAACAGTTGGTGGGGAAAACTACAATTTTGAAGACAGGAATTTTTTTTCTTTATTTGAATATGAATAGTGCGACTCGTGTGCTGCAGAAGGTAAATTTCAAAATTTCTTTGTCCAAGCTCCCCCCCCCCGCCCTTCTATCATTGTGACAATTGGTATGCTCTTGTCAGGTAAAGTGTGTGTTCACAGCACATGTATGTAATCTTTGTTGTGCCAGGATGTCACGGCAATGATAGGACACACCAAAAAAAAAAAGAAGAAGAAAAAAGTTGACTACTTTACTAAAAGCTGAGTGCTCTGGAAGACTGATCTTGTTCTGCTGTCATCGTGCCAACTGTGTCTGGCCAAAGCCACCGTAGTCGTACACCATCCACTGGCACCCACTCAAACCACCATAACAGAGAGGCTCCGGCTTTATTTGGTTCTTTTGTGGGAACGTCTGTGCTGCCTATGCCACGTTTAGATGGTGGCAATGCTGTTAGCAAGAGCATCTTTGGGAGTTGGCTGCCGTGTTTCCACAAAGGGGGAACATCTCGGATCATCCTACTCCGATTTGTGTGTGGACTCAAGTCTACAGGTGGGTTAACGACTTCACTTTTGGACTCGCACTTGTGCTAGAATGTTTGTTACGATCATGATTTGGCTATCTTTGCTAACATTTACATTTAGAACTTCGGATTCGATGGTATAATTACCCATATGTAACACATTCTTTTAATGCATTTAAATTTGTCATCCAACAACATCCAAACGACCCCTTACATACTTTTTTTCTATTTTATCTTTTTCATACAAATTCTAAAACCTGTGTCGCACCTGCCACAGAAACTAGCAATAAAAAATAAAATCTCCTCTCAACTTCATGTTCTGTATCCTCCCACCTCTCCCGGCTCATCATCCCTCTCCATTAGAGCCAGAGGTGTTGGGATTCTGTCAACATTTTCTGCGTGGAGAGATGTTTTCGCTGCTGATTAATTGCAGTCTGATCGCTGCCATCGCTGCTCCCTGCTAATTTCTCCCTGCCTGGGTTTCTGCAGCCTGCAGCAGCCTGGGTGTGGGGGCTTCTGCCTGTAATTGCGCGGTATTTGTTGCTAATAGGATAATAATTGGACCAGGTGCAGATAACTTGGTGGTTGTTGGCCTGTTGAGGAGAAATGGGGTTTGGCACCATGACAGGGAAGCCCGCTGTGCAGCGCCATCAAGCAGATATGTAAAAGCTCATTTTTAAAAGTGCCACAGAGGGAGGGCAATTATGTTTTTCTCTTCCTTCTTTCATTTTTCACAAACATATACATGCCCATATGTTTCCAAGAAGCAATTTCCAGTTTTATTTTTGAAACTAAAAAGCCCGAGATTCCAGAAAAACCTTATAAGCGTGTTAGACAGGATCAGAGAAAGCTGCAGCTTTGAATGGACCGACTCTGCTGTTCAAACAAATTCCTCCACTGAGGAGACTTTATTTTGTTTTTATTTTGGATGTAGAACATTAAAAGTAAGAAGCAAATTTTCCTAATTCACAACATGATAAATAAAAATATTCCAGGGGCGAAACTGCTGAGTAACTCCGCTAACCCTGCAGAGGAGGCAAAGCTGCAGCCGCGATTAAAGTCTCCTCGCTAAGGTCATGCTTTCAAAAAGTGAGCCTCCATATTTGGGCAGCAACAGCATTGTTGGAGCCCCCCCTCCCTCGTTCCCCTCAGAGACTCCTCATCCTTGAATATGGTGATGATATTAATACTAATCGTAATATAGCCAGCGATAGATATAGGCTTTGCTGCTTTGAACTGTAAATGGGTTGTGTTTGGGGGAAGAGAGGTGATTAGGAGCTGCGAGACGGTATAAGATGGTAAATCTGGGGAAGCAGAAGCATTCCAGCCCCCCACCATAAACAAATAATCCAGCAGTGCTTCTGAAAACCCCCTATGCCATCTCAAATCAGTTTGGATTAGGACAGAATACAGGAATGTTCCCTTTAATGTCACACACTCAGGGAGAGAAAGCGAGAGAGCGAGAGAAGAAGGGGGAGAGCGAGAGCATCCTCCTCTTCCTCCTGCCGTCCCACCACCCCCAGCCTATCTGCAGTGTGTGGTGTTTAGACCTGCTTAGCCAAATGAGCTCCTAATAAATGCAGCGCTGAGCCGCCTGCTGAGGAGCCGCCTATAATTGGAGGGCTTTCTCCTTCGCTTTAGAGAGGAAAGCATTAATGAAGAAACCGGGTGGAAGGTGCCTGTCGAGGGTAGGGGGTGTGCGCACGCCTGAGAGTGTTTGCAAGGTGGAGTGGAGAAGTGTGTGCAGAGGGTGGAGTGTGTGAGGGCGAGCTGCGTACGTGGAAGGTGTGTGTGGAGGCTTTTTTCTCTAAGTCATACATGTGTTTCCTCCTCGGCCTCGTTCATATGGAAATGCCTCCGTTTAAGGCAGCAGTACACATCCCAACGCACTAAATGAACCTTTCCTTATCACTCTTGCTCCCTTTCCCTGCCGTACGTCTCCCTCACTCTCTCATGTTTAATCCGGCACGCCAACGGCTCGCAAAGCAGCTTTGTGCTCCAATAATAGGAAACTATAAGTTAATAAATAGGCCTCATTTTGTGTGAACTTGCATGCCTTAAATACCCGCAAATCTGTTATTTGCCGTCATTTTCCGCCCTCTGTTTTTTAGGGGCACAGGGGGGTTTTCATCATGGCTTTCAGGTGTAGAAGAAGAAGAAAAAGAGATTCGACTTGTTTGATGTCCAAAAACGGTAAATTTGTTCTTCGTTTGGTTCGTTCCTCCTGCACGTTTCTGACCACAAGTTTAGCTTGTTATCGTAAACCTGGACGTGGTGTTTGGCGAGCCGGCCCTGCCGGAGCCTCCAGGAGAAGCTTCCTGACTTCATGGAGCAACACGATCACTGTAATTAAATGCTTAATATAATTGCTTTCCATGTCCCCAAGCTGCTGGATGGGAGGATGATCCAGAGCGGCCTGCCTGGGGCGGAGGACAGGGTGGTGCCCCCGCTTCCCCTTTGTCTTTCTGAGCTACATGGGGCTGCAGACACTCCTGTTGTATCAATGTTGAGTCAGTTTTCACCATATTTAAATGATTCTACGTCAGGACAAACAGTTGATAGAGTTCAGAAAGGCAATGTAAAAGGTATAAAATAATAGGAATGAAATGTTCAGTAGCTCCTGCATTGAAAGGAAAATAATAATAATTTACAAAGAAAACAGACGAGCCCACGTTAATACTGGAAATGACGCTTTCGGCTGGATTAATCGAGTAAAGGTGCACGGTCGCAGGCTGCACAGGTCACGCAGGAGATGCAGTCTAGGACGACACGGAGGCGCAGCGGCTGCGTGTGCTGCGTTCGAGTGAGCGACGACGCCTCGCAAGGTCACGCTCGTGTCGCCGAGCCGCTAAACTGCCAAAGAGGAAGCGCGGCTATAAAAAGAGGGAAGATACAAAGAGACAAGGACGCGTTGAGACATGACAAACAAGAGAAAACGCATTGAATGTCGCCCCGTGCAGCTCCCAGAGATGCTCACAATAAGGTCTTTGCTGCCTTTTGTTGATTTCCCTGCTCCTCCTCGCCTTCTATGTTGTTCAGCGCTAATTTGATTTCTCGAAACTGGGGTTTTGTCTCGTGGCGTGACTGACAGTTGCTTCTGCCTTAATGAATGCTGAGTGGGAAAAAAAAGATTCTCTTGGATAATGCTGCTCTCTCTCTTATATCAAGCTCCAATAATTAAATCACACACATATCTGCAACATTAGTTCCCGAGGAGATAATTAGGAAAATGATTTTGGTATTGTTCCTCCAGCATCTATGGAGACAACGCTGCTATCTGTTTTTAGAGGAGCTACTAGTCACCATTACCGTATCTTTAAAGGGCAGCCATGTTGCTTTTCCTAATTGAATGACGGGTTTGAAGAAATGCTATTAATTGAGTGTGGTGAGTATGCATTTATCTCAGTTTTATTCTCATCACTGTGTGTCCTTCCAGTGTGTGTGAGTCTGTGAGGCAGAGATAGTGTGTGTGTATGTGTGTGTGTGTGTACCAATAAACTATCTCTGTCACATTCATTATCACCCTGAGTCATTTCTTTTTCTGCTATCTGGCAGCAAACATTGGCTGTCGGTCCCGGCGACACCGTTTAGCCACGCAGCGCTGCGGCTGTTTTTATTGTTTCTGTATCTTGTTCATCTCGCTAACGGCGACTGCATGAAAGACAACTTTTATCCGTGCAGTCGGGCATCGGGCCAGATATCGAATTAAATGGGACGAGGAGCTCTGGAGCTCTTTTACTGGTTGTTTTGTTTCCACACTTTGGAGGATTACAGGAAATTTGTGTCAGGGTTAACTGAGAAATGATGAAGATTCAGCAGTTGCCTCCTCGTTTCTTTTAGGAAGTATAAAAGTTGCCAGGGTGGGAGATCGCCTCTGTCCAAGCACCAGCTCCTAAAATCAACCTTCAAAGCTGAGAAATTGGTGAATAGAGTAGAGAGTTGGTCATTAAATCTAAATTGAAAAAAAAAAGAAAAAGAAAAGAAAAACAGGTTGAAAATCCTTGCATCCGGCTCATGTACTGCAGGTTTGTAAACCAGAAAATCCACGTTTATCTGCAGTGTGGCATCGTGTTTGCACTCGTGTGTGGCTGCGATTATCTCATGCGACGCCACTCACGCACCACTAAAAATCCGGAGTGAGTGTGGAGTCAGGTGTTATTACTATGTTATTACTCCAAACCGCTGCCCTGTTGTTGGGCACGCCTGCCTGGTTTACAAGCATGTGCGTTTCCACGTGTGGACACACGCACGCTGAAGGAACCTGCAGGTCGTCCCTTTCCGTCGTCGGAGGTGTGTTTTCACTGACTTTTCGGGTTTCGGGCTGTGAAAAAGTGAAACTCACAGGTCACAACCAGAAACAACAAGTCTGCCTCCTCCTCTGACTGAAGTGAACGTCTGAGAGACAGAAGGTCGTAGTTCAGACGCCCGACTGCTGCTTCCCATTCACGGATGCGCCTGTTGGAGCCCGGGTGAGGAGGGGACGAACATGCAGCGCTGTGTGGGTTTATTCACCTCGTGTCTCGGGCAGCTTCCTACACAGCGGTTAGGAGAACATTCATCTCGTTGCTTTCAGATTCGATGCATATTCATTCCAAACGCGCCCTTGAGTAATGATTTGATCCCCTTCTTCTATGGGAGGTGTCACCCGTCAGGTGGACCTACAGCAGGAGTGTGTTCATCAGAGGTGGGAGAGTTTTCCTGACCTGTGCCCAGTTTTAGGGACAGAACTCAAAAATGCTGCGTCTGAACAGAAGATGCAGGATTATTTTTCACCACATCCGCCTCCGGCAGATGAACGTGTGAAAAAACGAGCCGCGTCGTGGCCAAATCAGTGTTTCTGCCCAACGTTTCCTCCTGAATGCCGCATCTGGGTGTGTGAAGAAAAGACAGGTCTGGTGTTTGTTAAAGGTCGGAGTTCATGTTTACAAAGTGTGAAGTTACTTCAGCATGCGCGATGGCTCTGCAGATAGGACGTCTGCATCCTGCTTTCCCACATGTATGTTCTTTAGGCCCCGTATGTGTCTCAACATACATGTAGACGCTAACGCCTGTTTGTGTGCGTGTGTGAGCAGGTGTCTGTTATATTTAGCGCCGTGTGCGTTCCTTCACCCTGACGTCAGTCAACAAGGCGATTGACCAAACCCTGATAACTAATGGCCTGTCAGTCACAGCGGCAGACCCCTCCCTCTTGGACAATAAGAACCCCTTTCTTCAAAAGCACCTGGCTCATGTGTGCAAGCACCGCCATGCATGTCGACTATGCAAGCAGACATGCCTGAATATTCCATGAGTGAATATACCCACGCTCTTCACTGGTGGCTTTAGGAGCTCCAACCTGAGACCCGGCGGCAGGTCTCACTTCCTAAACTCCGACTTCCTGTTCGTGTGTCTACCTTTAATGACCAAACAATGCGACTGAAACCAACAAGTGTTAACTCCTGACTGTGTCTCAGTTCCACGTTTGAGCTGAAAGGTCAGCTTGAAATCACAAACTGCATCATTAAAATCATTCACACTCGCGTCACCATTGTTGTGGTGCAGGTTGGACTAAATAGGATCAAGCTTCACGTAGAAAAAGGGTTTTGATCTGTCCCCATCTGTCAAACAATTTTCTTATCGAAAGATTTTTAACAGTTTCTTTCTCTGTCTGTCTGTCTGTCTGTCTGTCTCTCTCTCTCTCTCTCACACACACACACACACACACTCTCTCACACACACACACACACACACACACACACACACACACACACACACACACACACACACACACACACACACTGTTTGCTCTGATCCAGGTGAAACAGGTCTGATATTTGAGACCCAGGTGTACCAGATGAGGAAGGAGGAGGCTGAACGAGTGAATCCATTTAACTTACTTTAATTTCAGACCCACAGGCAGCAAAAACTTGTTATCTGTTTGTTTGGCTTTCAGAAATCTTCCTATCTGGGTGTTTCTCCTGAGCTTCCAGTAAGCTCACACCTCTCTGAGGGCCCGTCAGTGAAGCCACCACACAGGACTTCCTGATCAATGAAATTAGGAGGGAAAAAGACGAACTGGCACAGAGAGCAGACTAATGACTCTAGGAGAGGGCAGACAATAGGACACAGGTGCACCACATCAGGGTGGGGCAGGTAGTCACACGAGAGATAGCAAATGAACAAGTAAATAAATGCTGGGGGACTTTTTTTCGGAAAAGAATCGAATAAAACAGTTGCAAAAAGGTGAAAATCAGAAGGAGGGAATCTGAATGACGCTATCATGTGATACTGGCAGCGTTAGTTTTGGACAGTGGTGTGAATGCAGCGTGTTTTACCCCGATCACCATGACAATGACTGTTATTCTGCCTCTCTACCGCAGAGTTTATGACCTCAGCGTTTAAATGAAACTAGTTTATGAAGGAAAATCTTCTATCTCTTTGTCAGCTAGCTGTAACTGACATAATTATACTTCATTTTATGCCTCCTGATTGCCTGCCGCATCAGTACGTCCCTTCCCTGTGCACGTATGCCGTGTGCATGCGCGAGCTGCACATCTGGGCTCTTTCTGAGACTCGTCTTTACTAGAAAGCTCAGGAAAACACATCAACAATAGGCAGGCTTTAAATCAGGCAGCGTCTCTGCCACCTTCGCCTCCCAGCGCAATTGTTGCTGCAGATTTTAGTCTCTTTTGTTCGTTCCCTCGGCCTACTTTAAATAATATAGCCTACACATTCTGAGGGGTGACAGAGGAGACAAATATAAAATATCTCACGTTCTGTGGATAAATTGCCATTTTCCTTGAAAGTTGCTTGGCATGCTGAAAATCACCGTTATGGCTTAAATTGCAGATGTAGCCCCAAAGAATATAGAAATAAATGTAAATCTGTGCGCGCGTGTGTGTGTGAGAGAGTGTGTGTGTGTGTGTGTGTGTGTGCCCCAGGAGGCTCTATCTGTCCTTTGATTCCGGGGTGAAACGGTTGCATTTCAACACGGCAGCTAAAATTGCAGCGGTTGACTAAATATGGATGTGCAGTCGCGACATTAAAGAGGGAGACATAATTGAAGAACATAACTACAGGACATCCCAGAATAAGGTGGGGTGACGGTTGTCGCGGTGACGAATCGGTCTGGAGATGGGGTGAAGGGGGGGTTCTCTTTCTCCTCCTGTCGCTCTGTAATTTTCGTGTCACTCGGCTTCTATCTGGATTTCTGTCTGTTGCATGGCGCCCGCGCTCACCTGCACCTGCCCGAGGTTTTTCTGCTTCACTGTGTCAGGTAAAACGGCTCCAAGGTCAAAACATCACTAGAGAATCAGCATCTTTAACGTTCAGGGAACCGATCGAGGAAAATTAAATCCTTCTTTAATTACAGTTTTGGAAAAAAAAAAAAAAGCCAATAATTTCATACTTTGCATAATTTCTTAGTGAGGAACACTATTAGAAAAAAAAGACCTAAGGATGATGAAGACCACAGTCTTCCTCTGGTTTATGTCTGCGGGTGATGAAGATGACAGCCTGATCATGTGACCACCCAGTTTAGAGACATCCCACTTTAAAAGGTCCAAACTCTCCGTGTGACGACACAGAATGATTTAATAAAACAGAACCCGTCAGTCAATAATTCCACATGAGAGATGTGTGAAAAACAGGCTGATAAACTGGCTGCTTTTCCACTGTTCTGTGTGTTCAGCTGAAAGATCAAAAAAGGGACCTAAATCAGAAAACAATCCCCTAATTAACCAACCAGAGACAGAGAGCCATGTGCGGATGGTTTTTTGTCATTAATAAAAAAAGAAAAGGGAAACTTTCAGCTGATTGCACCTTCTTCCTAGTATGATTATTGGGGCCATTTACAATGCCAGAGCACACACACTCACACACACGCTTTTTGCGTAATTAAAAATATCTGTCTGATTCATCTTTTTAGCCAGTCTGACAGTTTCATCTGCGACTGTTTCCAGTCTGTAACCTGCTCTTCTCCTTAGCTCAGCCTACGTTCGCCTCTTTTTGATAAATACTTCATTCATCAGCTTCAGTCTGATCAAAATCAGTTTTTCTTTTTTTCTTTGTGTGATATTTTAAAAAAAGATCCTATCTTCTACTCTGGGGAAAATATGGAAATTGACTGTCTTGGTTTCCCTGTTACAATTTGAAAAAAATAGGTTTTCTGAAACTGGAATTGATCAAATCAAAGGTAAATGGACGCATTTCTCACGCAAAATTTCCAGGTTTTAAAAAACATCACTGACTCTAACTATACTTAACCCCGACCCTGACCCTGACCCCGACCCCGACCCTGACCCCGACCCCGACCCTGACCCCGACCCCGACCCTGACCATCTTAACATTTCTATTCCCAACCTTAAAACCAAGTCTGAACCCTCAAACAGGCCCTGAAAGTTGTGCAGCGACCAGCCAAAATGTCCTCCCTAGTACAAGAACACACACACACACACACACACACACACACACACGCACCCTAGTGAACACATGGTGCTCGCTGCTGCTGGCAGGACCAGTTGGTCTGTTTGAGTATTGATGCAGCATAAATTAGTAATAAACATATCTGACAAGTGCGATGAAGACACCCGAGGGTATCATCATTGTTTCGCAAAACAACAAACCCCCAATTCCCCTCATATCCCTACACACACACACACACACACACACACACACACACTCCCTGAGGAGCACCAATTGTTTAATGATTCAATTAGCTACGCAGCGTGCTGAGAGCTACAGGAAAGATGGAGTGATAATTGATAAACATGGGTAATCCTGGCAGATAGAGACATCTAGAGAGATTTATGCACACACAAAACAACAAACAAGAGTAATAATAACAATAATAGTAGTAGTAATAAACATAATCCATACCTAGCAAGAAGAAATAAAGTTTTTTCAGTGGTCTGTAATTTGAGGTGCACAAATATTGACAGTAGAAGACTGGCGCTCCACGCTGCCGGCGTGCACATCACCGTCTGTTTACCAGCGTGTTGTATTGTTTACCGAGGCCTATTTGTTTGCTTGCTTCCAGCCGTGTTTTCATCCAGACCGTCTTTCAGCGCGGTTTAGTCCCAGGGAAAGAGAGTTTAAACAGCTGCTCTGTGTGTGTGTGTGTGTGTGTGTGTGTGTGTGTGTGTGTGTCTACATGCGCCTGTATTTGTATGACTGTGCGTGTGTGATGGGGGGTGTTAAACAGGGTCAGTCAGCGAGATCTTTTGTGTTGCAGAGAAAGGTTGACTTCACCTTCCCGGATGACCTTTAACTGTGGCTCGGGCTGGGGTCACGTGACCCTGGTGGGCTCAGAGTTGTCCCAGTTCTCCAAAAAAGGGTCAGTGTCAATAAAATTCTCAAAGTGAAACTAAATAAAATATCTTTTGGGGCTCTTGCCAGCCATTTGTCCTCAGTCCGCTGTAGCTTTTTTTCCAATAATCTAGTTTAGTTTGTGTTGAGACCTGAGGAACTCAGCAGCCCCTCGCTGGGGCTGAGATGGGCCGTCGGCTCAGCTGCAGCTGACGCCGCCCTGAGACCGCTTATAATCTAGTTGTGACCCAAATCAGGGTCCTGACCCAGATTATGAAACACAGCCAAGTGTGTGATTAAAGGCCGGAGCCCGCCACGTCGGTTCCAGGACCCTCAGCCCTCAGAGGCAAACAAGTCCTGAAGAGAAGCTACTGTTCAGATGGAGACACACTCACTAAACCCCATTAGCCGGTCCACACAGACACGCTAGTGTGTGTGTCTGCGTCTGACAGTGTGTACGAGAGAGAGGGAGGAAGAAGGAGAGCGATAGAGTCCTGCTGGGTGGCAGCATTAAAGGAGAGGACTGTTGGACAAACGCCTTTGAAATGGACACACATGAACTTTCCCTCTGTCTGTCTCTCTCACTCAAGTCCACCCTGAGGTCCTCCTGCAGCACCACCCCTCAGCCCTGCGCCGAGGGGTGGGGCCTTGACGGCTGACGGTTGCACATGTGTTATAACTCAGCATCGGTGGAGTCTCCACACACCAGCCTGGTACCGTTCCGTGTGGAATTCTGAGCCCACTCTCACTCCAAACGCAGGGGGACCCTCATCCTCAGGGGGACCCTCATCCTCAGGGGGACCCTCATCCTCAGGGGTACCCTCATCCTTCCGTGGCCTCAGTGTCTGAACCTCACCAGCCCAAGTTGACGTGCGCACGCGTGTCTGAAATGGCAGTGAAATCTAAGAGCTCCAGCAGCGAGAAGGATTTTTTCTCGCCGCAGCCACAAACACGCGTTTAGCTAATTTCCAGCGTCTGTCCTTGACAACGGCAGCAGATCTGCAGCTGGAAATAAAAAGAGTGGAGCCGACTCTGCTCCATTACCAGCCCCCTGTCTCTCATAATTGCAGCAGCTCCGAAACAACCAAAACAAACCAAATCAGGCCTAATGTATCTGCCTGTCAACGCTGCCCGCTGCGAGCCAAATAGCTGCTCCTGGAGAAATGCCTTTTGAAAAACAGCCCTGGTAAATATGCCTCCCTGCGTGGCAGAGCGGGCCCTCCCTCCCGCTCATCTTCCCTCAGATTTGTTCTCTTGCACTTTCGGTCTGCAGGGACAATGTTCTTCTGCACTCCTCCTCATCTCTCTGTCTCTGCTCTTCTGTTACACTCCGGCTTTCCTGGTGAAATTGCTGATGGCCATCGGTTTGATTGTTAGTTCCCACATTCCTTAAACTACCTTGAAAAGAATACAAATGTTTGGTATTCTGTTTTTGTCCCATCAGGAGCATTTTCAGCCAGATTTGACGATTCCTGTTCTTGTTGTTTGTGGCTGTCAGAAGCGAAGGATGATTTGACTGAATATATAAATATATAGTGTGTGTGCGCGAGGGACGGGCGCCAGTGTGCTGGAAAGATTTTTAATGATAATTAGTCTGTATGTTCACTGCAAACAGACACGCATTATCATCCATTTGCTTGCTCTCTCTCTCTCACACACACACACACACACACACGACACACACACACACACACACACACACAGACCACAAACACACACTCGTATAGTCAGGTGTTCATTTGTATGTATATTTTACTTCTAGAATAATAATGAATACAAATAATAAAGTTCTTTGTACTCAGCACCCCCTCTTCCTCTGTCAAAGATGTAATAACACAGTAATAAACAGTTTACTGAGCTTAGTTGTTTACACGTTAATTTTCCTAAAGACATTACTGATCAGTGCTACAGATATTCAAGAATGAAACGGTGCATTTACACAACATTCAAAGAGCCCGGTGACGTCCGACGCGGCCCAAACGCGACACTTTGATGTCTTTAATCTTGCACCTGCTGATCTCTTAGTCCTGATGTTGAGAGGAGCTGCTGTTTTGGAAACGTCTCTCTGGCTCCCACCTGACCAGGTAGGCTCAGGTGAGCCCCGCCTTAGATCAACCTCCTAATGCCGCTCCGCTCTCCCAGCTCTGCAAACTGTTCCTGCTGCAAGAACCAACCTGTCCTCACACTTTGTTTTTCTGTGTGTGTGTGTGTGTGTGTGTGTGTGTGTGTGAAAGCGATGCCAGGTTGGGGTGTAGCTGTGGCTAGTTTACTCTCACAGAACAAACAAATCTCTGATGTGTTGTTCTAACCCTGATAGCCGCGGCCGACACCGTGTCAACAACAGGCCGAAAAAACACATCTTCCTTTTTCTCCGTCTGCGTTCTCTCTCTCCCTTTCTCTCTCTCTCTCTCTCTCTCCACCACTGTCTTTGTCTTTCTTTGAAATCTTTCATTTTCGACATTCTTTTGTCTTCATTCAAACGCTGCAGTTCCTCCCTCCACTCTCTCTTTCCGTCTGCGATCCTCCCTCGGCTTTCTTCCTTTGAGCGGGCAGAGAAAGCGTAACCACAGACCGGCTGCATGTGAAGGGAAGTGACTGAGCCCAGCTTTGCACAACTGTTTGGTGATCTCTGTTGCCAATTTGTATCCGTAAGTCTTTAAGAATCCTGTTTGTGTGTTTGTTTGAGCCCGGCCAGGTGTGCTGGAAACCCGCCAGCCCAGATTAAAACCTCTGATCCCGTTTCCTATTATACATTATGGCTGTTGTAATCGTTTGCTTTGAACTTGTTATTTTTTAGCCTGTCCTGAGGCTGAGTCAGTATCTCGTCCTCCGGCTTCCTGAAACTCCTCATTCAGAAGGTTTTATCCCGTTTAAATGTTCAGAGTTTCGATTATTATGATCAGCAACCAAAATCTGACCTGCAGACCATCATCACCAAGAGGCCCCAACCTGGGCCTGGCTCCGGGGCGGGGCGCGGCCCCGGTATCAGCAGACCTTACCAGGGGTGAGTGGTAGGATCACTGGGGCACTTGAACTCCTCCACCAGGACGAGGTGGCAAGTTTAACAGTCCATCACGTCAAACGAAATCCACAAAACACTCAACGCAAGCAAAAAAAAAAAAAAAAAAAAAAGGGGGTGAAAAGGGAACAAGTTTTAAAGTTTTCTTTATTGTTTGGCCCTAAAAAATTTTTTTTTTCCCACAATCCTCATAATTCCCTCCTTGGTGTTAATGCTGGGTGAAAACCTAAATAGAGGTATGTTAAAACCTTGTTTAACTGTTTTGAGTTCTGAATCATACCCTTACTTGCGCACACACACACACACACACACACACACACACACACACAGTGGTGTTTTGACGGCATGTCAGAGTTAAGAGATCAGTTCAGACCACCCCAGAAGAAAGGCAAAGGGATTAAAGATGCATAAAAAACCCCAATTATTGTTCAAATGTAGAGCTCAAACACGATCGACATAAAAAGAAAATACAGATGAAAAATAGAGGCAACTAGCAAAAGTCAAGGAAGACAAGGTCCTCCCGGTGGTCATGGAAACCCAGTGTTGTTGCTGGCGATTGTCAGAAACGCACCGCCGTTTTTAAAATGTTCAATGTTGATGGTCAAAAACTAGACGGTAATCGTCTCTTCCTTGACTCTTGCTTTAGAAACAACTACAGTAAAGCTCAACGTATGCTCAAAAACAAAAGCAGCATCAGATCGAGTCCCAGAAAAGACCAGCTGATGAAGACAGACACACAAACGAGACTTTCTGTCCATGAGTATGCTCAGGGGAGATTTGAACCGCTTTGTTAAAGGGATGTGGGCCGAGTCCAGTCCGTCCAGTTTGTGGATCAGTGCTAAACCTCCGCCTGCCTAACCTGCTCCGCTCCTGTTTAGTCTCACGGCAGCGACGCCCTCACTCTGGACAAATACCTTCCGGAAAAACTTCCGCCCCTCCTCAAAACCACTTCTATCAAAGGCCCAGACAGCACACAACCGGCTGGAAAGTTAGGGGCCACACGTGAGCAGGGTTGTGGTCCTTCTTCTGGTGCTTCTACTGATGTTAGCCACGGTCAGATCACCAATAAGCTTTAAAGATGTGTCAACGTGCTCGTAAAAAAGGTGAAAAAATCTCCAATACACAACTTTCTCAAAAGCACTGATGAGCATTAAAATTACTGAATAATTACACAGGCGTAAATGTGCACGTGCACAAGCACATGTACGTGCATGAAGGACAAGCCTGGAATGTGTTTACCTGAAACGAATGTGAACGGATAACTTGACAAATACCTGCCATGTCCCACGTGGACACGCACACACGCGCACACACACGCACGCACGCACGCACACACACACACACACACACACACAGCAGACAGCTGGAATGAGCCTGGTCCACTGCAGCACAGCAACAATGGGTCCAGTGAAAGATGCGGCTTTACGCTGACACTGATCTCCCGTCAGCTCCGACCTGATCGATCCAACCGCTCAGCCTCGTGTTCAGCGTGTTTTTATTCTTTTTGTGCACCTGCAACTATTCTAAATATGTCAGGTGGTTTCAGTTGTTTGTGAAGGTTCTAAATCCATGAGGACGGAGGCTGTGAGGGATTCTCATCCGCGTGTTCGGAACCCGGAGCCCGATCACCTGGCGGACTGGACGGGCTGATATTAGCAAATCTCCCTAAAGTGACTTGTGTTTGCGCTTCCTCTGAATCCGAGTTTCAGATCTCAGAATCCACCATGCCTCTGTTTGTTTTGGTTCTAGTAGTTTAGAAAGTTGGTTATTGTTTCCACAGACCTGCTGACTGACGCCGTCTGGACAAATTCTCTTTCATGTGACGAGATTGTCGTGCCAAAAACCGACTGCAAAACACCGGCTTTTCTCCATAATCCCTGACATTAGAACGTGCCGTCGTGCACTAGCATCACGGGCTTTTCAGAACGGGCGTCGAGCGCAGCATCCTGTTTTGCCCACATTCAGTTATGCTTTCTTTCTTTTATTCCCCTCTCTTTTTTCTTTGAAGGGCCCGGTTTGCATTATTGATGTTGTGTTTGGACCTGAGGAACCTGTCAGACTCAGGGCGGGTCAGGACTGGGTGGACTGAAACTGGATTAAAGTCTAAAACCGGGCAGGAAAACGTATCAGCTAAGTCTGAACCTGATGAAAAACAATTATCGTTTCCTGCTTCAGCTCAACACAGCATCATTCCAGATGAGTTGGCGCGCGTGGAATGCACCCTGAGCATAACGTTTAAAGCCAGATTTAAACGCTATGCAGTGTTAACTGAAAGGATTAATAAAAGATCGGGTGTGAATGGTTGAATGACTTAGAAGAGAGAAAGAGAGAGGGAGAAGAGAGAGTGAGAGAGAGAAGGCCGAGTGACTATCTGGGTGATTCCTCTGAGGCAAAGCAGCGCTCACACATGAAATGCACAAACATACATACAGTATGTAAAGGCCTACACCCAATTCCCTGAGCATCTCTCTCTCTCTCTCTCT
>CAAE01014240.1:105443-143868 GCA_000180735.1 Tetraodon nigroviridis | reverse complement strand
CGCTTCGAGAAAAGACAGCGGATGCCTGATCATACCTGGGCCTTTGAGCGATGCTGTAATTAAGGTTGCCAGGAAAACAATCAAAGCAGTAAAGCAGAA
The DNA here is from genome assembly GCA_000180735.1 of Tetraodon nigroviridis. NCBI lineage: Eukaryota > Metazoa > Chordata > Actinopteri > Tetraodontiformes > Tetraodontidae > Tetraodon > Tetraodon nigroviridis. The sequence continues at coordinate 143,769 of CAAE01014240.1, read as the reverse complement.
GATCAAAGGTTGAGGAAGAACACAGAAGCAGAGCTGCTTGTGAAAACCATAAAGAAAAAGCATAATTGCCAAAGAGCGAAAAGAAAACATGGCAGAACAGTCAAGGAATGTGCTAGTAAAATATAAACATTTCATTCACTTCGAAGAAATGCAAATCTATCATATTAGCAGGTTGCTAATTTTAATTAGCTTTCAAGACTAAGCGGAAAAATAATTGTGCTGGTGTATGTTTGTGCTCTTTTCAAAGGTTTGGACCCTCGATCCTCGATGCTGGTTCAATCCAGCTAGCTCATAGCCGTGTCCCTTTTGTGTTTATTAGTAAGATGATGATCATGTGGGCGGAGGAAGGCCATGGAGACGGAATCACCGTGAAATCAACACTATTTCAACTTCAATCAGCACACTGCAATGATGTTTGCCAGACCAACTAAAACAGCTGATGAAACCTGGCAGGACCATCAGTAAAGGTTATCTAGCCTGGGTGAGCAGACCCAGGTCGGCCTCCGGCCTCCCTCTGCAGCAACCCCGCCTTTAGAAGCACATGCACAAGCCCTGCGCTGACGCATCCTTTGCCACAAACCGTCAAAAGTTCCAATCAGATGTGGTTAGCCAAATAATTCGACCCCATGTGTTTGTGCAACAGGAGTCGGGTGAAAAAAAGGAGGCAATTATCGAAAGTGTGGCTCCCGTCTGTTCCGGCCTCTGCCCACATCAAAGATGCCAGGCAGCCACATCCTGACTGCTGCCGATCGTGCACGCCACCGTGTGTGCAGGCAGGATCGGCATCTTCATCTACCTTGAACGGCCGAGGTGGTGTCTCTCAGCAGGTTTTCTGAGCCAACAGGAGACAGCAAAAAGAGGCTGATGCAGAGCGCCATCATCTGAGAGGAGCACTGTCGCGCCGCCGTAGCATCCCCGGGGTTCAGGGAAAGGGCAACTGTCATGTCTCCTTCTCTTCCTCTGCCTCCTTTTCCTTTGGCTCTTTCAGCTTCTCTTTGCAAATTTTCCCCCAGACTCTGAAGAATGTTCTCCAAGCCTCACCCTGTGCCTTTATTAAATGATTATTATACTAAAGAGGCACGTTTGCTATGTGTGCTTTGTTGCCTGGGAGACTGCGCTAACAGCCCACCATGAAGCAGGGTGGGTGGGGGTTAGACTCTGTGGTGTGCTGGCCAGCGTAGGCCTGCTCATCATTTAGCTGTTATATTTAAAGAGACCATGAACTTAGCTGGGTTCACAAATATGAAGAAATTTCAGGAAAAAATAAACCAAATTTATCTTTTAATGTGCAACAAAGCTGATGTTCCTTTGGTGTCTGCGTGCAAAACGCAGTAAATTCAAGTGAAAGTTCTGGAGGTGCATTTTTTACTCCACCCATATCTGAAAAAATGATTAATTCAAAGATCTGAAGCCTGTGATCTTTTCCATGGAAGTGCTTCATGTTTTGGCTTTCTAACTTCAGAGATGTTAATATAGTGATACATTTTAGGATTACCAGAAATTATAGTGTTTAGTTTTAACTGTAGTTTCATATAAAATGATAAAATGTTATTTAACCAAGATTCACGAAAATTTTTAATTCGGTATTTTAACCTCTGCTTTTGATCTCATTTTCCGGCACATCTGCGACACAATCTGGGTCGTCTAAATGAATACAAATGCACCGGTCCCGCTTCATTATTTCTGCATCAAACTTCCACCTGTTTGGGCCCACGCGGCTCCTGTCGGCGAACGTTCTCCACCTTCAATAAACTAAAACAACAAGTGACCAGACTGTGGGCCGACCTCCCCTGCTGGTCAGCCTGTTTTGTACTTTTTGCCCTTCGTCTGTTGTCCCGCCCGCTAAGAGCCAGACCAGGCCGGGCCAGGCCGCGCTGGGCCGGGGCCGAGCCGGCCCATATGGCTGTGTCCCTGATAGAGGGAGGAAGATGGAGGGTGGGGAGAAGCTGACACAGAGAAGGGATGAGAGCAAGAAGAAGAGTAAATGTGGGGGAAGGAAGGGGAGGAGGACGGATGGGCTGTGGGAGGGGGTGGCTGGGGTGTGTGTGTGTGTGTGTGGGAGGTACAGGTGCATGAATGGACCAAGAGGCTTAAAAGAGAGAAGTGCGAACGTGTGCAGGCTCCTGCAGATCACCTGGTTTCCTGTGAGTTCGTGATGATGTTTGCAGTTTCCTGCAACCCTGAATGCACCATCAGGCGTTCAGTGGGAACCCGCCCTGTCTGAACCCAGCGCTTCTTTCTGCATTTATCCTTTACAGCGTTTTTAAACAAGTCTGGCCTTTAGATGTGACTGGAGCGTTGGCCCCTGCAGATGGACAGATGGGGGAGAAAAAGAATGGAAGTAGGGACAGGAAGGAGGGCAAGAGACAGGAAACAGGACGTAGGATGTCCGACAGACTCGAGGGAGCAGACAGACAGCGAGAGGGAGGCAAGGAAGATCAATTCTGTCAGATCTGGGTTCATACCCCCGGGGCCCCGCAATTGGACCGGCCCGCAGAGAGAGAGCCTGATGAGGAGGAGGATGGAGGCAAGAAGGAGCAGCAGTTCTATATATATGTGGCCCTTTCTTTCGGACCAGAGAAGATGTATGTGAGCGTCTGAGCGCGTTTCAGCAGCAGCAAACGGCCACGTTTGAACTCATAAATCAGTCAATAACGCAGCTCCGGAAGGGCAGAAGCTCACTGAGCATCCTTTTGTCATTGGAAGGGGGGGTGGTGGTGGTGGGGGGGGGGGTGCCTTGTCCCCAGCGCCGAGGGAAATCTGCAACTCCAAGGTTAATTAAGCGCTGGAAATGAGATCAAGAAGCTTCCTTCTTTCCGACTCATTAACCAATCACAACGTTTCTACTGCAGAGCGGTGCGAGGAGCGCCGCAATCGTCTGGCGGCCAGGATCAGAAATCGAGTCATGCTTATGCGGAGGCCAGTTCGCTGGCGGACGACTGGCGACGCTGGTACCCATCCGTTGTTTCGACCTTTGCTTGACCGTTTTCTGTAGATTTGTGAAATTTTAACCCCAGTGTTGTTCAGAAGCAAAAGTCATTTCAGAATTCTTTACTTTGGAACTGGAGCTGATTCCAGTGCAGGCTCACGCTATTGATTTGTATTTCACACCACAGCCGAGAAGGGTCGAACTCACAGAAGGTGAGAATAATTTAATTTGGGAATATGCTGACGGGCTGTTGAGGCAGAAAAAGTCACAATTTATGGCTAATAAATCATTAAATATAAAGACCAGCCTCAAAATAAATGGAAGATTCTGAATTCATTTATAATTTGTAAGCAGAAATGTGGATAAATTGTTTACAAAAACTCTTTACCTGCACCCTCTTTACCTTTAGTTTTGTTTTTCTTCTTTTTAAAATATATTACTAGATATATAACAAATCCTCTTAAAGCTTTAAGTGTTGGGTATGAACCTTTGCTGGAGCACAACTGCGTGAGTTGGAACTTCCAACTCCCAGATGGAGGCAGCCGCGTCCTGAGGTGCTAAAACAAAATTCACCTTCGGCTTTAAATCAATAACAGCAGCAGCTGAAGCACGTGGGACCCAAGATTGTCCCCCCGCTCGTCCTCCCTCCATCTCTGATGGAAAAACAGAAGCAGCAGCAGCTGGATGGGCGATGGTCGTCCTTCACATCCCAGCGATCAGCTCGCTCCCGTCGCCACGCCTCGTTTTATCAGGCTGGCTGAAACCCTGCAAACGCTGCAGCTGCAGCTGGAAAAGCAGATTTTGGCAGCAATAACTGCTCTACCCCACTAATAACTTGTTTAGTTGTTGACTCCGCAAAGCTCTTTGTGGATTGAGGAGCTGAAATTTTCCTTCCTGGGCTAAATCCAACACTCAGACGTGAAATTGTCCTGCAATTGCTAAAATTCAACATTTTCAGTGGGCTGTTCGGGTGTCCCTATCATTACCAGCAGGACGGACCCATGCAGCACCAACGTCGTCACAGGAAACAATATCCTGTTCCACAACCAGGAAGTGGCTGTTTAAAAGCCCCAGCCGATCAGATGGAGCCTGGGCCGTCGCCTCTCCTTCGTCCTCCCGCTTCTAATCCCTGTTATCCATTCGATTGGCCAAACCCTTTAATCACGCAGCTATCTGGAGGCTGGAAGTGGCAGCGGCTGGATAATTAGCCGGCATATAATGGATGTATTTTTTTTCCTGCTCTCCTTTCTCCTCCTCCTCCTCCTCCTCTCTCTCCTCCTCCTCCTCCTTCTCCTCCTCACCTTTACCCTCACTCTTGGAGTTGTGAGTGAACTGACGATTCATCAGGATGAATCAGAGGCTGAGAGCCAACATTGGCCACGTCTTCACACACACACACACACACACACACACACAGACGTACAAATAAATACGTAGGCAAATAAATACGTAGGTACAAATACTTTCATCTGTAAGCCTATCAACAGTCACACACAAGGAAGTCAGAGTTTTCACTGGACAAACTTTGTTTTGATGCATAATCACAAAACTCAAGTGTCATAGATGTTGAGGTTCTGACAGCAGATGATTGTAACCATCAGGGTTTTTTCTTCTAGCACCACTCCAGCTGTAGAGAATCGGAGAGTCTATTTTATGGTTCTGTATGTAACCTCAGTCTGAAGAGAGAACTGAGTGATTCTGGAGCACGCTTGCAGGATAAATGGAGCCAGGCGCCGATTTGTAACACAAAATGACACCAGATTACAGAGAAGCGCGACCTGGAGATTCTTTCCAGAGATCCTTCCATTCCCACCAGCAGGGAACAGACTGACATCCGAATTTTTTCCTCCAATTAACACGCAGGAGGGCTGGCGGATAAATTGCCTCCTAATCGGGCAGGTGGGCTACGAGGAGCCTGGGCGTCAGAAGGCTTTAGATCATTCCATCTATTACCAGCGTGATTGAATCAGCGCTGTCCGCTGATTTGATGAATCGCTCTAATAAAGGGCCGGCTCCATTGTCCGTCTTTTAACGCTGCAAATTCGACATATGGAAAAAGAGAGAGGCAGGTGTGATTGTGGAACTGGGGAAAATGTGCGAATATGCAACAGCAAAAAAAAAAAAAAGAAAAAAAAAAGTGCAACAAAGACGGGGGATGTGAGAAGTGGGACTTGTGTGCCAAAATCTGAAAATCTGCTGGAGAAAAGTGAGGCGCCAATATTTCAGTGTGATAACTAGGAACAGAGCAGAATAAGGAGTGTCCAAATACCCCGATTATGCCTAAATTACACATGAAACTGCTTCATGTCAGTGTCATGTCAGTGTATGTGTGAGTGTGTGTGTGTGCGTGTTTGTAAGAGAGAGAGAGAGAAACATAGACAGAGAGAATGAAAAATGCCATGTGATGATAACAGTGCGGTAAGAAGTTGGCGCCATTGCCTTGCAGTTCTCAGGACCGTAAAGGTCAGAGAGAAACTTAGTCTTTGCAACTGTCTGTTTTGGAGTGCGCCGTTGCCATGGTACCAGGTGCCGACCTTTGCAGCCTACTTGGGCGTATCAGGGGTGCAACTGTGAGCACACAGGTGGGATTAGAAGGAGTTTCTGACCTCTTCAGAGGGTCAGAGGTCGCCTCAGACCTTCAGAAATGACCTGACTGAATATCAGATAGGGCTCTTCTAACACACACACACACACACACACACACAGAGACTGGTACTGCTATGGTTAATTTCAGCAGCACTGAGTCTATCTGTGCCAGACAACCAATCTCGGACACGGCTAGCTAATGATGTGCAGCTGTGAAGAGGAGCACCAAAGACGCCGGTCAAGAATTACCTAACGTTTCTTATATTCAAATAAAGGCCGGATGTCGGGATTCACAGCCAATTTAGTCTGATCGAGTGTGGCAAGGAGGGCCAGCCTATCTCTGAGCTCAAAAAGGATGCAACAAGCAAGGCTAACAAGGTAAAATGCATCACACATCATGTATGAGACTTTTAGCTCCAATCAGTATCAATACTAATACTGTCCCCTGTTCCAGGGACGTTAACGACATAGACAACTGGTTTATACTGATGGTCAAAAAAAGCTTCACTTTGGGGCTTTAATCTCACATCCTTTCAGCTGCAGATGAGTTGTAACTGACCGGGGAAGCTTTCCTGTCCCCTCTCCAGCCACCCCACTGCATATTAGATCATAAAATATGCATGTTTTAAAAATAATTCATCATTTTGCAAATGCATAATTAAGGGAATATCTAGAGCAGCTAAAATATTTACAGAAACATGAATCATAAATGCAACAGGTTATAAATATAATTAAGTGGCAGGGTAGCTACACTAGAGACAAAAATGGGGTTTAAACCTTCTGTTCCTGATAATCTTTTTACTTTTTGCCTATCGTGATGGCTCTTGAGGGAGTCCAAAAATGTTACTATGACATTTACAAGGCAACAAGATGGACGTTTAACGAGGCTGAAGGGAACACTGACACAACGTGTGCAGAGATGAGAAACCAAGTGACGTAATCCAGGAGGAATTTCTGAGAACAGCAGGCAGATCGGTGGCTGCCCCACTGTGGCAGCACACACAGAATACACACAAGGAACACACAGGAATATGACAGGTTGGCTTTGCAAAGCCAACAAAGCCTGTGTCATCACACTAGATCGGATAAACTAATTCTTTTTTTATGCAGGTGGTCACCTAGGGCAACGCTCAAGAAGGCCTTAGGCCCCTAGCACATGCTAGCGCCTCCACCCTTAAATAGGGTGCCGAAGGTTTGAGAATCAGAGGCACTGTATCATGGAGCAGCTTACACACACTGTGTAATCAAATAAGCATCCCAGCAATATTTAAAGGTGGGGGAGCTAGCATGTGTTTGTTTATGTTTACGGGGCCTTCTTGAGTGTTGTCCCAGATGACTACCTGCATATAAAAAGCACTGGATTATTAATTCATCAAGTGACTTGGTAATTACAGTGACACCAAGGTTAATTGCCAAAACTGTATTGCTTTGGTGTCATCTACGTCAAAGAAATCTGTTTCCCAAACCCTCACCAATGGACAGCAGATTGTGTGCGTGCACTCCACGCAGGTTCTGGTGCTTTCTGATGGCATAAAAGTCAAAACCTCTGAGAGGGGGTGGACAAAAAGACACAAAATACCACATTATAAAAGCGTCTGAAGATGCTAGTGCCTCGTGACTGGAAGAGAGCAGTACACAAAAGAAAAGGTCAAACACCTGAATAATACCACAGAAGAGGAGAGCTCCTTTTAAGATATTTGGGCATTTGGCCCAGATGAGACACGTGATCAGACTCCTCTGAAGCTTAAAACACACACACAAATACACACGCACATGCCCCAGCCCTTTCCTCCCTCACACCCTGCCCAGCCCCGGACAACAACGGCTTCCAGAGTGATCAATGTCTCTGTCATCCGGGCCTGCGTCCTGGGCGCCAGGAGGGGCTGCTGAGCTGTTGTGTCCAGGCTATGGGCTGACATTAGTGGACGCAGGGTGAGTGATGTCAGCCCGCTACTCCCAAGAGGGAGGTGGTGGTGCTGGTGGTGGGGGTAACGACGTGGGGAGAAAGGAGGGCATTGGAGGGAGGGAGTAGGGGTGTGGGGAACTGGTGATCTGGCTCGGCCCAAAGGCGGTGGGCCTGCAGAAAGGTCACTGCTCAGCCTGCTGTGATTAATAGGACAAGAAGCCGAGTGTCCCCAGTGCCATTATCAATATCCACGGCCACCAGCAGTCCCACTCACCTCCGCAAATAAATAAACCATGCAGTGACTCAGATGCATGCACAAGGTTAACTTTTGGTTTCATTTCCTCATTAAGCTGCTTTGTCATACATGAACTCTAGGTCCAAATAAGTTTGCACAAGTGAGACGTCATCTTTCTTTACCTACTCTCAACTAATTTGTGCTGTTTTTCAAAGTTTTGCAGATTTGGTTCAAATGAGACCCATAACGAAGCCTTTCTGGACCTCACACACACCACTACACACACACACACACACACACGCACAGACACAAGTTAACTTTCGGTTGCATGCTTCTTGGGGCATGGGGTCAGATATTAATTTGATGGTATTTATTCAGCACAGCAGCTCTGACTCAACCTGATGCTAATGGAGTCTCTGTGACGATGGTTCACCGGCACAGAACGAGGCGAACTTAGCTGGCTAGAAACTAAAACTTGACGCGAGTGTGCTCTCTGAGGACGCTCCTGAAAGTGCCAAGCCTCATTACCAGAGCAGAACTAGACCAGAAGGTGCTAACTGGTGTTTGTTGGGGTTAAATTTACCCTTTACCTAATTTTGCTGCCCCTAAAGGAGACATCGAAGCATTTGCTTCCAACCATGGACAATTCTGCAAACTATTTTTATTTTATTTGTATTGTCCAAAATGGTGCCATTAATGGAAGCTCTCCAGCTTCCTTCTCTATCCTAACAACAGGTGCTGTGTGCGCCCGACAGCCTGTTCCCTGGTGCCGTGTAGGAATCCCCTCAGGTACTCGTCTCCCACCTCAGCTGTCAACCGGCAGCGGCGCTGAAAGAACGCAGCGGTTAGACAATGACACACGAGCGACGATGAGGAAACTGGGGAAGAACGCAGCGGGAAGCGAGTCCTTCGAGGCCTGTGGTGCTGCACAAGCGCATGTGAAAAGAGAGAGTGGTAGAGGATTGTTTGGTTTGGAAACATCTGCCCCAGGCCCCCATATTAGCTCTGGAATGGCTAGAGTTTGATCTGGTGTAATTTATGATGACATGTTTCAACGCCAGAGTAGTTCAAACAGTTTTTTTGTCCCAGGTTTTTTTCCCACATAGAAGTTTTTGTGTTGCTACAGCAATCAGACAACAGAAGGACAGGAGAGGAAATGAAACGACTGTATGGACACGCAAATGTTTTTTTGCGAGACTGAGATATGACTTTTTTTTCTCTCACTTTTTTAGTGCTGTTTTTCATTGTTTTGTGCAGTTGGTCCTGATGAGACCCCTAACAAGGCACACACACGCACACACACATGCAAACTTGCGATGATTCAGATGCACGCGCAAAGTTGACTTTTGGTTGCATTCGCTCATTAAGGCGCCAGGTCAGATTTTAATTAGATCGTATTTATTCAGCACAGCGGCTCTGACTCAACCTGATGCCGGTAATGGGTTACGCCGAGCAAATCTGAGAGGTGGAAGTCGAAGACTGAAATGTCAGCAGAGCCTTGGCGACAAACATGACATTTACAGGACATCTGTTCTGCCGTTCTGTGCCGACGCCAAACCAAAAATATTTATACTAACCTCAGTTTTCCTGTGTAAATCAGCTTCGCAAACACTGAGTCAGGGGAGACTGTCAGCCATTAAAATAAATCCTTTTTTTGTTTTGCCACAGGCTAAGGTAATGACTTTTGAAGCTTGATAAATGATAAAAGAAATACTGTTCTTTTTTAACAGAAATGTTGCATCACTGAGGTAAAGTTGAATTGTAACCAAATGGTAACGTCAGAGAAAATGTTGATTAAAATAGAGGGAAAAGGACAGGACCAGGAAAGGATGCAGCCGTGAGGCAGCAAAACGACACAAACCTGTAAGGTGATCGTGTTTCCCGGCCCCCCGCAGCAAAGCCTAACAATGCCTAACAATGAGACGACTCTACCCGTGACAGTGAGTCTAACTACATTAATGACTGTAGCTACAGAGAGCTAGTTGCACAGCAGGAGGGCCTGGTGGCTGGAAACTCGGCAAAGCAGAAGCTAACGCACTTAGAAACCATCCGAAATTCACTAACGCAGAGTATCAAACCTCCTGCGACATGTCCGTCCTCTCGCATTAGCTCAGAGTTAAAGCCACCGGCGCCAACAAGCACGTCTCGCTCCCTTAAATCAATTAGCCTCCGCGTGTTGAGTGTAACTAATAGCCCCGCTGAATCCCAGATTAAATATGGTAGATACGAGGATGAGGCGCAACAGTTAAGATCATTAAAAGTGATAAATCCTAGAAAGCAAAAAGAATGAGAGAGGAGGAGGGAAAAAAGGAATAGGGAAAAAAAAAAGGCTGTGCCTAAGTTGGGGAGCCAGAGACGGCGCAGGAGTTGTTTTCAACCTCGCCTGGAGCGGCCCAGATGGCGAGGGCTCGTCTAGGTCTGGCCCTCGGTGCATTTGGCAGCAGCAACTCCTCGCTGCTGGCCGCTGCGCACCTCCTCCTTCTCCTCCTCCTCCTCCTCCTCCTCTCCTTCCTCCGCTGCTGCTGCAGAGCGACGCGAGAGAGGGGCCGTGAAAGATTAGCCCACATTTTCACACTTGGCAAAAGTCTTCCCTTTTAACACCCTGACCTCCATCTCGCATGTTCCGCTGCGCTCCAGATGCACGGATTTGCGCCCCGCGAACACTGTCTGCTGTGTTATTTATAGGCCTTTGCATGCTTTTTGCTTCCCATGTACACGACTGAAGCCCTCAGATGACAATGTACCGAGTGCCGAACACACTCGGAAAAGCTGTCAGAGCACATGACTTCAATTTTTAAACACAATGGAGGCCAACAGGCACATCTGCGAGCGGCTTGGCCGTGCTAAACATGCTGCTGTATCTTTATTTTAAAAATGTTCTGAGAGCTGGCTGATTGGCAGATGCACTCTCGTTTATCATGTCAGCGATGGAGGAAAGACTGTCTCATGCAGTCATGAAGATTTCCAGTGAGGTTGGACTAAAAGGCTTACGTGTTAGTCCAAGAAATTATGTAAGAAGGACTTTCTGGATGAAATATAAAAGCAGAAAGCATTTAAAAGGGTGTAGTTTGCATGCCAGGCCAGGTGTGTGTGTGTGTGTTAAAATCATCATTCACATAAATGATGTGGTAAAGTGGCTAAATAGTTAAGACTGTCACATCAAGGAAGATTACAGCTTCACACACACAGTTGGAGGGACACACTTAGCCACCCACATCTACCCCCACCCCACCACCACCAACCCCCAAGCCAATAAAATACCCCAGAGCTCTCCATCACCAGTCCAGACGGTTTATATTATCCACTGTCATCCCCGACAGGCTAAGGCTCCTGATTTAAAGCCAGCCACGCAACTTTTATTGGAGGGCTGAATATTAGTGTTTGGCTGCTGAGATTCACGGCCAGGGCCACCCGAGGGCCGGCGTCCAAGCCTCGGTTTCATGCTTTTGTCCCACCTCTGGATGTAATCGATGGTTCTCATCAATATCTTTGTTCTGCTCCAAAAATCTCCAGACTGCTGAGGTTAATCTATGAAAACACTAAGGAAATCTTAAGGTCTGCTCAGAGGTCAGCGCACACATGCTTGTAGATCTCTCATCATTCCTGCTAATGCAAAGGCGTGTTTTCAGAGCGCTCCCATCAGCCCCAGCTGAACGAGGGTTGCCCATTCCCAAAAACCGGCCACTTGTCCCACCTGTCCCACCTGCTCATTCCCTCGTTAAAGCACCATTTTCTTCCCCTTTCACCAGTCTCTGTGGTCACAGTGGTTGCTTTTGATAAAAATGCTTGTTTTTACCTCATGGTAACTGCTGGCAGAGCAGGCTAAGAGCAGGACTCCATAGATGGCAGTGAGGAATGATGGAAGACAGAGCCAGAGTCGCTGTTTCACAGCCTCTGAAGTGATAAACGAAGCTTTCTTAAGTGCACATGTATGAATTTAAAAACGCTATGATTCAAATTTTGGTTCAAAGTTTAGCCTTCATCTCATTTTCTGTCTGATGCAAGGCTTTTAAGCTAACCCTCTGCTACACCGAGCCTCATATTTAGCATCCATCAGTAGCAGATTGGGACATAAAACACTTAAAACGGGAGGAAACTGCGTAGCCAAGAGCTGTCCAGCCATTAGAGGAGGAAATAACCAGCTAAAATGTGACATTTAGTGAGGTTTTAAGGGGCAGACAGAGTGCATTTTGGGCCAAAAGCTCTGACCTGAACACGCTTAGAAAGATCATAAACATAATACTCCAACCAAATATGACTAAACGCATCTTCCACGTTGTAAGAGCATCATGACCTTGAAACGTAAACACCTACTAAAATAAATCTTTAAACAGGTCCGTTCAGCACCAGGAACTGTCAGGACGGCTTTCCTCCCACCTCGCCTGGCTTATTCTGAAAAGCACTAGTAGATAATGAGCTCTAATCCATTTAGGCCTGAGTACACTTGCACGGAACAATGTAATACGCCGAGCACGTCGTCCCCAAACATGGTGGGTGGACAAAGAGCGAGCGACTACGAAAGGCCTCTGAGAAAAGTACACTGTAAGAGCCTCGCTGGCCTCTGACGGCACAAGGGTCCCCTCGTTGTGGCCCCGACCTCCTCCATCCTTGCGACAAATGGGCTTAATCCCCACCCTCTCCCTCTCTTAACACCCCCCTAGGCTGTGCCGCAAAGCTGTGAGTCTGCTTCAACCAATGCAACGATCAGACGTGACCTTAACGTCCACAACAAGGACGCCAGCAATGGATTACTTGTCAATTGGGCCGCATAACAGAATCGTGGAGTTGGAAGATGAATTACCCTGCAAACCGAGCCAGACAAGTGGTGTGTGTGTTCATTTAGAGCCGATTTATGTATTTAACATCTCACCACTGGGCGTACGTGACAGAACGCCACCGAGCGCTTAATTCAAATATACCACGGCCGATGTGCGCGTCTGACTGACAGGCAAAACAGAAAATATTATTATTCATGAGCTCTGTGAAATTTGGCGCAGTTTGACATTAAATGCGTCGCTTTGAGCTCAAATTAATTTCCATCATCGACGTCCGTGAAAAAATCTATTTGCGGGCCGGGCCCCCGTCCTCTGATGGGTGCCCTCTGCGCCATCATCGCTGTCGTGGACGGCGTTTGCCTCCGTCGCTGATTTAATCACAGGCTGTCAACGCGCCCACGCTGCTGGAAGCTCCGCGCTGATCATTAAATATTCCACGAGAGGACGGCTAGCCTTGATCGATATGTCAGCAGCGACGACAGGCCCCCGTCTTCGAGAAGCGGCGACGGCGTTTGGCCACGTTTACAAATTTACTTACATCGCATGGACGTCAGCGTGACACTAACTTGGAGATAAAAACATGTCTGGCAACTGTAGGATTACTGCCCTTTAAGATTAGACTATACAGAATTTATGCTAACTGCTACAAAGTCATAGCACTAAAACACTTATTCACACAAGTAATACAATTGTTAATAACAACAATAACAGTTTAAACACAAACATCGTCGGAGGCTCAAAGCTCGTCACCGCGCTCCCACCCCATGGTTCCTGATTAAACCCTGAATGTCTCCCTCATCCGTCTGAACGTGCTGCCTTTCCGCATCGCAGGTTGATCTAATTTGCCACGTTTGCGTTTCCCTAAAATCTGCAGCCTTTGCGCATCGTCAGGGAAACGATTTGATGATCTTTTCCTCCTCACTTTTGCTTTAATTGTCGATGTATTCTCAATGAAATTTCAAACTATTGAGTGAAAATGCACCTAAAAATGATGAATCTTGACTTTGCTACAAAATGACGACATCTAATTATTTTTTTCTGACGTTCCTACTTCTTACAGCATGTTTCCAGCTCACCCAGATCTCCTCAGGCTTCCTGTGTGAAAGCTGAGGTGCTACATCCTCCACACTGATCCCCCACCTAGTCTGTGTCAGGTCATGGCGTATTCCAGCACTCGCGGTTGGAGTTAAACGGATGTTCAACATTTCGATCGATGGAGAAGAGCAACGGCTGACCTGACCTGACCTGACCTGACCTTCAGGAGACGTAGCCCAACAGCCATGAATATGGAAGGAGGACCTGTGAAGTGTTAGCCCAGGGAAGTTGGTTTGGAGATTAAAACTGCCTTTTTGCAGGAAGAAACCATGAGCAGGAGCGGTCTCCTGTAGGTGGGAACCCTCTGCTGATGGAGGAACACCGTTTAGAACATCAGAGACTGGAGAAAGATCTGGCCTGCACCTAAAACCGAGGCTAAATCGATAGCATGTGCAGGTTAATAGCGCTCGTGTTTTCGTAAACCAGCGCATCAACTATTAATTAGTTGGTGATTAGAGTCAGTTGGCGAGAATGATTCACATCCTGGGGAGGTTAGCGTCCTTGTGCTGTGCCGGGATAAATCAGTCCGTATTAAAGAGCTAGAACGAGCTCTCGGTTTGCCTCTTCATGGAGCCCCGGGTGGCGCCGCTGCAGAAGGTCTCATTATTATCTTTAAAAAAGGAATCGGAAAAAGAAAGTTTTATCCGACGCACCTTCCGATCTGATCAGTGTAAGTGTGTTTGAAATTCAAAACATCTGCGTAAGGGAAGTAAACTCAGGAAAACATGACAACAGGGCAGAGAAACATCAGACAGGAAACAAGACGCAGCGCCGTCTTTCGAATCAATCGGCCCTCGGGGCCGAACAGGGACGCCTCCCGCTCCCACCTGGCAAACAAACATTGTCGGAAAAGCCCGTTACAACATGAAAGTAGATGAAAAAGAGGACATGCGTCAGATGCGAATCATCCTGCCGTTGTCGGGAAGCAGGAGCGCGGCGTAAACGGATTAGGGGCCTTTCAAAAGCAATTACTGCGGCGGTTCCCTCAGTCGGAGGGAGAGCCAGGTGTCAGAACGCAGACCCTGGAGGTCAGATTTCATATTCTTTCTGTTGTCTGAGACGGATAAATCTTTAAATCGGCGTCTCGCTGCTCGCCCCACCACGCCAAGAGTAATGTAAAAACTGAGTTAATGTTCACCTTCTTTCAGGCGGAATAAAACATATATATTATAGTGGTTATTGCAAACTTTTCTGTGCTTATCAAATTAAAAGCCGAGGCTCTGAGCCCTGAAGCCGAAGCCAGCATTCAATCATTCACCCATCAAAGATCCTTTACAGAAGACAGATAAGGCGCGCCTTTGATGGATGCCCCGCTCCCGTGGCCTGGTTATAGGACAGGCGTAACGACCAACAAACGGCCGCCGCCCCCCTGGATCTGTCCGCCTCGTAACGTTGCGGCTCCGGAGTTGCGTCAAGGTCATTTTAAATCTCCTCCAGCAAAGCTGATACGCCCTTGCTGCTAAGGAAGACATAAATAAGCCTTATTGAGATGATATAGCTGGAATAAAGAACCCCTGAGGGATGTGGGGGCATGGGGGGGACTCGACAATATTTCTCTACCCTGTAATGGAGTGGTCACTCTTCAGCAGAGTCGAGGGGCAGATGGTCATTGTCGCGGGGTCTGCTGTTTCCATAGACAACATTATGGCGTGAGACAACATCCGTGCCGTCAGAGATGATCTTCTCATAAATCCCGACTGCTGTTTAATAGGGGGAATAATGCCCAGGCTCGATTTTTATCTCCCGCCGAGCTCCTGCCAGATCATCGCTAAATAGGCGGCAGCTTGTCGCGCTAATGGCCGCCACACGTGGCGGGGAAGGCGCTCGACGGCCACTGTCCCGGCCCCACACGTCGCTCTCAATCTCCCGCCTCGCATCATTTTGCCATTAATTAGAGGAGCAATTAAAAGAAAAGGGCGTAAACAAGTGCTCATCAGGCTTGACGTGTGGCAAATTAAAACGGGAGGG
Source organism: Tetraodon nigroviridis (assembly GCA_000180735.1). NCBI lineage: Eukaryota > Metazoa > Chordata > Actinopteri > Tetraodontiformes > Tetraodontidae > Tetraodon > Tetraodon nigroviridis. The sequence continues at coordinate 128,275 of CAAE01014240.1, read as the reverse complement.
CCGGCGGCGGCGCAGCCAAGCCTCAAATGCCAGCGGTTGGTAATCAGCCATCAGCAGAGCCCCGAGATGGTCCACCGGCACACCAGAAACACACTCACTCACTCACACATAGAGGGTTTAGCTTCCGAACAGCGCTTTGCGGGTAAAAGTGGCTTTCATGTCCGTTCACAAATGATATCTTTGAAGATTCAATAGAGAAAATGTGCTTTTACACGCACATCTCCTGATTAACTCTCCCTGAAGCCCAGCTTTCCAAACGTCACTCACTACGTTTTTCTGTGGAATTTCTGCTCTAATCGACATTTTGCTAATATTAAAACAAGTGCAGTTTCATTTAAAAAAGGATATTTTTTTAGGCAATATCATGAAGTGAACATAAAATCAGACACTTCATGGAGGCAACAAAGGCCCGCCGGGCACAGCCAGCAGCTAGCTGAGCAGCTAGTCTGCAGGCGCTGACTTTAATGCAAATAATGAGCAATCATTTTAAAAGCCACCTTCACAAAACGAGCGAGTGAGCCGATGCTGCACAAGTGCAGGCGAAAGCTGTGGGTTTGGCAGAAGAGCAGGGAGGAATCCGGTTTGGCCGTCCGTCTTTTATCCCCAGCCGCACACAAACAGCCTCCCTCTCTCTCCTCCCTCTCCCTCTCTAGGGTGAGCAGGGAGAGGGTGATGTTTTCAAAGGTCATTTGAACCGTTTCTCTTATCTGGGAGTTTTCTTCGCTGCGATTGTGAGCGCCACGCAGAAACTTTCGCCTCGAGGCTCCGGCTGTGTGTGTTACCTAACTGGGCGGCAGGGCGGCCATTTCAGCAATAAAAGCAGACTTTATCATTAAACAAACGATCGTGCGCTTTTTGCAATTGTTCTTCCAATAAGCAATCAGTGAATGCCTATAAACAATACATAAAACGACCTTATAAATAAATAATGCAGCCCCCCCGGTGGCCGACCGCGCTCTTGCAGCCCGCGTACGTCGAATTGGGTTTGAAAAAGGCTTTTTGCAATGACTTGCCCTTTTCACTTCCATTGCTGCATCTTTGAACACTAACAAGCCACACACACGCACACCCACCCACACGCACATACACACACCAAACTACAACCTCAATGCAGGTTCACTTAATAAAAATGAGGAAAAGATGATTATAAACCCCTGCTGTGAGAATCACGTCGTCCGTGCTCGGGCATTTGCCTGCTATTATGACAAACGAGGGGTGATTTTTACCCATGGTGCACTGGGGACAGCAGTCATTACGCCAACTTCCTGTTGCTGCCTGGCACTCAGTGTAATTCGCAAAACACCTGTTCCAGGCGCCTCAGGCTTTGGCAAAGAAGGATGCGAAAATTAATATTTATAAAGAGGAACTGCTTCCCACTCATTAGCTCCACTGTTCGCTACGGCAAAGCGGAGGACGAAAATGCCTGAAAAGGGCTGAGATGGTTACCGCGATGACCACGTACTGGTGCTCCTGGTCTCCACAGAACGGTTGCTGTGGGATCTGCTCAGACCTGGATCTCCACCTGGATCTTCTGGTAACGATAAGTAACAGTTTTATTTTTAGTCCTCTTAACCCTGTACCTGAATGCAACACGTTCTTCGGTTAAGAGGTTGTGGCTAGGAAACGTTTAACTTTTACCATTACAAAGAGCATCTAAGCTGACAACATCTGCACTGAAGTAGCATATGGCTAAAATAGGCTAAAATATTGGCCCAAGTGACCCACTAAAAGGTGTTGGAATGTCCTAATTTTTGTTGCTCATCCCCCCGCTCAGTGGTAGGTTGCAGAACAGGCATAAAATGTGCTTCCTGCTCTTGTTTTGGTTGCTGTCTCGGCTCAAAGTTGAACTTCTGATCATTAATGAGGTTTCGGGATGAATTTTAGCTGTTTTCTCGTCTTCATCAGACATTGTTAAATTGCAAACAGGTTTGCCTGCGTGTTGTTCTGAAAATATTCCTATGAGCCTCATTATATTTCAGATGGATTCCAGGAAAAAGAAAACAAAATCACTGTTTTAAGGCGTTTGCCTGTCACAGACACTCACTGTAAGTCGGAATGTGTGAGAAGACACATTTGCTGCGTGAGTATCTGCACGTGCACCTGCTCTCTGTCCTCCTTTATTCAAAATTGAAATATCGCTCTCTGAAATGTGTATGGCACATAATTTATGTCAATCTTCCAGGAACTGCTTAGAATATTCATGCCCAATCTCAAGCTCTTTCCTCAACATCCTTATCTCTTATTGATTTTGGGTCCTAGTGCCACCAAGTGGCCGGAGCGTCTCGGTTTCCAGGGGACCGCTGCAGTCTCCTAGTCTCCTGCTGTCGGACTGTTGCGCCATTAAAGGATTCAATACACCTTTTAATACGCTCAAGGTAGGTCGAGCAGTTGTCAGCCGCGATTCATCTATATGGCAGGTAACATGTGTATGTCTGTCACTCAGCTCAAAATTACTTTTGGGGACACTGATAGATGTGTTCCTGATTGTGGAGGAGCTGTGAGATTGAAGAGCAGTCCGCCCGCATCTCCAGAGCACTCCCTCTCGCTCCGCTAGGGCCGGCGTCTCCAGGGACGACGAGGCGGGCGAGAGCGCCGACTGATATACGAGGAGGCCAGAGAGAGATGAGAAGGACCTGCCATTCCCTGTCAAGAGGGGGCGACGCAAGGGAGAGGTTACACACATCCGAATGCCATCCGGTGCAGTTCACTACCCCACCCTCTGGCCCCGAGCGCGAGCAAGGACTTATGAAAAATGGCTCCTATTACGAGCTTGACCCCAGCTGATCCGAGCTGTTGACCCCCACATCTTATAGATGTGACCCTCACCATTGCAGTGGCCTAACCTTTTAACTTGCCACGCACGCTTAAATGCGTGTTCCCGCATTAAAAACACGCCAAGGTCCCCTATTTGGTGTCCCAGTGGCGCATTTAGATTAATAATGGGAATTGTGCTGGCTACAGACACAGGAGTGTCCATTTTCCTAATTAGTGTAGAGCGCAAACCGCTCTACATTGCTCTTAAAAGTCACAAGACTTGTTAGCGACAATTGCTACTACCTCAGCAGACAAGGAGCTATTTCACTAAACCCCTAGCCTTCCTTTTCTGTTCTTTGCTTATTTTAATGTGTAGCGGAGGATCAAATAGGCTTTTAGTGCTGTGGGGTTTCTAACGATATTGCTGCCTGCGCTGCCAAACATGGTTAATGACGTGACCTTTGACCCTGCAGGAACATTCAGGAGTGGCTGGCCCTCAGTGTCAGAGGTCTTTAATGCCCACATCTGACATCTTAGATCATGGGATGCTTGACAGGCATCAGAATATCTACACCAGGATATCGTACCAAGGTTAGCGTACATTTTTACGCCGACTAAAAGCTAGTAGCAGTTTATCGCATCAATTGGACAAATGAAAAGGGAGAGAGGAAAGAAATATCTGCACTTGTACGTTTCATTTACATCCAACTTTCTGTAGCCTAGCAACCACCACGTTGCGTTCAAATTTTCATCACAAGCTGTTCCGCCAGGAATAGCGGTCGGACGTCAGTGAGCACATGGCTGAGTTGGACTGGAACTGGCCGCGGAAATAATTCCCCCCACCGGATGTCATTAAACAAGTGCGTCCCCCTACCGGTCTTGCCTTTGGATTTGGTTGAGACGTGATACCTACAACTTTGAGGCAGAAAGGTCAACGGTTGTTTTTTCTGATTTGCTGCTGCTTCTCATGCAAATGACCATAATAGTGATACCATTTTCCACATACACCAGTGGGTGTTTAAAAAGTAACAGGAAAATCTTAATAATATAATAATTTTAAAATGTGGCGACACTTTACTGTCACAAAAACAGGCCCTCGAGTAACTTGGTGACACCCTTCGGTCTTAGCTGGAGGCGCAGTTGACGCAGATTCTTCAACCAGACGAAGGGCTAATTGTTGTTGACGAAGCCGATGAATCGGAGTTTCCCTCCTCAACATTAATCATCACCTCGGAGAGTTAATGGGATTGTGTGACCTTGGCTTCCAGGACGGTCATTGATTTCAGGAAGCAGGCGGAAATGCCCACTCATAACTTTGAACCGCTCGATTCAGTGGTGACATGTGGCGCGATGCGTAAAAACACCATATGGATACATAAACAAGGTCAAAGAGAGGATTTCCTTTGCTTGGATCAAGCTAATTACTTGAGTTCTTCACAATAGACACACTTGAAGCATAGTGGGCTAGCTTAGGTCTATGCTAACTCTGTTTACAGAACAGCTAAAAGTTTAAAGTTGAAATCAGTTTAAGCATAAATCCAGGAAGGACGCGTTACTAACAAAAAAGCAACAGAGCTACATCTCAAACAAACTTGCCTGTTGCTCACCTTCACAGAAAGAACATGCTAAACAACATAAACTAACTTCTGCAACAACAACAGTAGTTTTTTCCCATCTCTTAATCCCCAGCCTCAGGCTCCCCGACCTGCCACTAACAACCCTCTTGTCTCTGGCTGTTACCTCGTTATCACAGCCTGCTCGCCTGTCCCAAATGCCCTTCCTCCGCTTCGTGTGGTTTTTAATACACCACCTGCCTCCCCAAGACGGTCTTGCATCTCATTACAACTTCGGGTACCAATCGCCCCCCTCTGGCACTCTTCGGAGACTTAGTTCAGATTTGTATGACCTTAACAACACGTGAAGATTTTCAGATCGTCTTGAGTTTTGCGACATAAATTTTAATTGGTGCATCAAGGAGATCAGGAACGTGGGTGGGAACAAGAGCGCTGGAATGATGACGGAAATTAAAATCAACAGATTAAAACATTCACAAGTCGGGACCACTGACAGCAGCTGATATGTGTCTAACTCCACTTAGCGCCTTTCTGCCTGACATCGTTATTTTTTAATTCCAGCCCCAAAGCAGACGTGCCGTCTCGTTAAATGTCAGTCTGTTTATTCCGGATGTCTCTTAGTAACATGAATAAAAAAATTAAAAAAAAAAAAAAAAAAAATACATATATATATATATATATATATATATATAAGGGTTTTTTTTTTTTTTTTTTTTTTTTTATATTTGTAACTGAAACAAACTATAAAATATATATATAAAAAAAGTATTTTAAGCACAAATCTTAACTAACTTGTAAAAAAATACTTTACTCATTCTAATTGGTTAGTAAAGACTCAGGACCAGCGAGGCAGCGGGACCGTTCTAATGACTGGCCAATCGGAGGACGGAGAAGGGGAGCAAAGAAGGGGAGAGGAACAACACAGAGGAGAGAAAGAGAACATGATCTCGAGGGGTCTCTGGGGGTCAATGTGCAGCTCTAGAGAGAGGAGCACAACTTCACCAGTTCAAAAAGTTGCCAGCACAGAAAAGTTTTACCGTCAGTTTCTTTTTCTTGCGCAAAGAACAAGAAACAAAAACAGCAAAAAAAAAGTATTCTACAGAGACAAGATTTCTGTTCTAGGTCATCCTTAAAAGGTGGTCAAGAGAGAAATAAAATCCCTTTTCCTCCTACATCATCCATCCCTGGCCTTGAGGAAGATCGCACTGTTCGTCTTCCTGCTACATCGCATTTTTCTTCATTCCGGCCATCGGCACTGGTCTGCCCACAGACCGGGGTGAGCAAACTTTTTTTTTTTTTTGCTGAGGAGGAGAGGATTTATTGGAGATGTACACTTTCAAACCACTTAATTTACTCTTTTCCACATTTGGAGGGTTTTCCAACTACGACGCCTCACTTGTGGAGAAAAGCGGCTCCCCTCCAGTGGATTTGTGACTCCCATCCGGGCTTGCTGTCTGCGACGGGCTTTGTCAACATCAGCGGTGGCCTATTCATGTCGCCGTTTATCGCCGCGTGCCAGAGCGGCGTCGAGCGAAGGCGAAAGACGGGCGGATGTGAACGCAGGATAGAGGAACGATTAGTACAGGGAGAAAGAAGGAGGTCTGAATATTCCTGTTCTATCCTGCTCATTAGAGACAGCAGCTAGCTCCTCTGGGGCGACGGCGCCGCTCCTGTTTGTTTCCAGACGGATTATTTTCATGATGTATTCCGCAGTTTCACATGCAGTGATGGGGGAAAGATGGCGTTCTGGCAGGCTGACAATGAGGCCTGGTGGGGTGGACGCAGGCAGCCTCATTGGATGCAAAGACCCCACTTTTTTAGAACAAATTGGTCAACAATACACACGTACTAGTTCTTACTTCCAACTGTTTGGAAAAGCCATTTAGGAGAGACGACCAGCAGCTAACGAGTAGTTCAGGCTGCAACTAAAAGACTGTCCTAACCTCCTGGATGCAGGAAAGGTTTGTAATGCATCCAGGAAAAGAACAAAAGACTAAAAATGCTAATAAAGACCAAACTACAACAAAAGTAATTAATGGTAAACAAACAGAACCCACATACATTTTTGAACAGATGCTGCTGAGATCTCTGACGTGGAATTCTTCAAGGAGCTCCTGCTGCACCTTCGGAGCGCTGCAGCGATGAAATGCGACGGGGACCGTATTTGCTTCTAAATAAACAGTGATGCACGCTACGCTAGGACCGAGGAGATTGCGTCTGTCTAAGCTTCACACGGGTCTTATTTCTTCGTACCATGACATCTACACCCCCACCCCTCCAACTGTGCAGGAGAGCTGAAACGGAGCCCCCTGCGGTGCAGCAGCTATCTATAGACTTTACCAATTCCACAAACCTTCTGTTTATCTGCATCTCAAAAAAGGGGGACGTGAAATGCGCACTTGCGTTGTATACAAGAGATGCCGGAGTTTTTCTTTATCAATAATTCATTTTTCAATAAAACAGATGATGTGAGTAAAATGGAGAGGAAACAGAGTAGGAGGAGAACCAGAAAAATAACTGAAATCAATCAAATTTTGAAGTGGTGGTAAAAACAAAAGATAAGTCTTTAAGACCTCCTGAAATGCTGTTATATACAAAACCCAAACTTGTTAGTGTCAGGTTTTATTATTATATCGGTGTTAGCATTCAACTCAAAGTAGTCTTGTTGCTAAATATTCTCCCTGGCAGCTACAAGCATTATTCTTTTGTGATGTATTAAAAAGATGGAAGTAGAAGTCAAGGTGGTCTCTAAACCCTATTTCTTTAATGCAAAAAACGAAAAGCATGCACGTATATTAGCATCTAGCTAAACAGCCCAGGGACTACTTACAGACCCAGTATGCACTCCTGCTCTTTTCCTTGAAGCCACTGCCCATTAAATGCACCTGACATGTGGCTGACTCTCCATTATCCCACACTGATCACTCCCCTGCACACTTGAGGAGGGCCCGCAAAAGCCAGCGGGTCAAAGTCACTCGTCCATGTCTTCGTCTCAATCTTTCGCTCCCTTCCACCCTCTGTCACTGGCACTCTGGGGAATCAGCAGGGGACACGCACCTGCAGCTGTAGATGGTCCCGCTAAACAGGCTATTAGGATGCGTTCAGGTACGACAAGGACAGCTTGTAATGTCAGCTTGCAATCACAAAAGCAGCTTTAGCTCAGCGTGAGATGACTTAATCGAATCCAAAATAGCTGCTTCTTTGGAGGGATTTTTGTTTGTTAAGTTGTGACTCAAAGGACGGTGCTGAGTTCATACCTGAATAATAATATGTGGCGCACTCTCACAACCAACTGAAAATAAAATTCAGGGTAATGCATTGGTGTACGCCAGCCCAGAACGGCAGAGAGGAAACGTCTAGATCCAGGAGGCTCCTGTAGAGTTTAACCAAGCAAGGCAGACACGACTAAAGGCTCTGAAGAGCCGTGGCCGTGGAGCCACGCCGCGCTCGCAGTATCCAATCCAAAATTGAATTTTCTGCTCTGTCGCGCGTTGCTTGTCGAGATGGAAAGCGGGCGGGCGGGGCGACAGGGAGGTCGGGTTCTTTGAATATCTTAACCTTTACGGCTTGTTTCGGCATCAAGCTCCATGGACAAGATCGGACGCTGACACGTTTGTCGAGGGATGACAAATTAGCTGTCCTTCCAGATGCCTGATTGCCTGACCTTTATTCACTAAGTGGTGAAGGTGGTAGTGGAAGAGAAGGGGTGGGGCTGGTGTTGGGGTGGGGGGTTCTGACAGTGGTAAGTGTGCCGGTGTCCACGAAGGGCCCTCGTACAGGACATTCATAGTTCACCGTGTCCGTTAAAATCCCCAACGAGAGATGGAAATCTAATCTAACAAAAATGTCTACACTACATTTAGATATCTATTTATTAGACGTAATCAGTGATAATTATCATTAATTTATTAGCATTTTGTGGCCCCTATCATGACTGTCTGACTGTCTGACTGGGATGGACACACCTCCAGCCCCAGGTAGGTGCTTGGTACCAGGATGAGCTTCATCACACTGCAGGCTGGCTGAGATGGTCCTGGGTTCCTTCTGCCTCACACTGCTGGAGTAACAATAAAGATGCTGATGCTGCTGACTAGCCAGGCGTTACAGTAACGTCTAGGTCTGGGAGGAGCTTCACCTGGAGGAGCTCCACCAGGAGGAGATGTCATTTTGGAATGGAAGATATCGCTTGTTCTGTCTCGTTCTAAAACACACACAGGTGTTTTGCTTCCACAGACAGTGTATTAACCAGAACCTAACTACCCAACTAATCTTCTAATCCAAAGTATAGCATGACAGAATTAGTGTGTGGGGTTTAAAGGCTGTTGAGCTGCGAGACCACATAGCTGTCCGGCAGGTTGCTGCGACGCGATGGAGACCTCCGGTTCACGTGAGCGCGCATGTTTGCAAGCACAAACCAAATGTGATGCAGGCACAGGGGAATATCAGGGAAATGTCAGAGAGGCAGAAAAACAACTCGCCCATAGTTCTAATGAACCGCTCAGGCAAACAAACAGTATTTATGTTTGTTTTACAGTCCGTCCGGCCTGGGTGAAGACAAATGTCAGGGTTAGAATGTTTACTTCTTTTTAACCTTCATATAATCATGCCACCTAAAGCAGTCCAGGCTACCTGTAACCTGGACCTATCCTAGCCCCTCTCTCTGCAGTTCCATACATTTTACCCAAACGCGCGTCCTAATTGAGTTGCAGGACGCGGTCTCCATGGAGATCAGGACATTAAGCTCCTCAGTCAGGAAATGCTGGGGAAAGTAAATCACTTTTAATTAGAAGAAACCTTAAGATTAGATCTGGCCTTTTCTCCCCTGTCATTTGCATAGCTCCACTAAATAGGATCCAGTCACTGGTGGCTGATAAGTGGGATTTGGAGATGGGGAGAGCTAACAGAGCTAGAGTGAAAACAGGTTATTTAGAAATGCCAAATGACCATGATGATGATGACATCAAGGGCAGGCAGACTGACACCATTCTTTATTTCTTAGCGTTTATTAATTTTCCTGTCACACCGTCCACATCCAGGTACCCAATCTTCTTTTATGAAATCATCACATTTGACCTCATTACGGGGTCTGTTTACAAAGACGCCTGAAGTGTTTGCTGGATTTTCTGGAGCGTGAGATTTTGATTCAAAAATTCAGATCTGCCCACCTCAAGCCAGACCTGCTAAAGCTGCAAAGTGGGCATTGTTCATGTCATTAATAATGCACAACGAGTAAGAACAGATTATTTTTTAATTAAATAAGCTTGTGTAAACAAGATGTTTTCCACTGCCGACTTTAATTTAACTGGCATGGATTAGAGCTTGTCATCTTTTTTAAAACATAGCTGTAATTTCACCCTGTCCAGTTGGTGGTGTGTGCCAATTCATGACCTGAGATCTAATACCAATGTTGCTCCTCAACATATTAAACATAAATGTCTTTGAAAATAATTAACTGCTTCTTATTTTCACAGTAAAGGTCCTCATGATGTTTTTATCTTTTTAAAATAAAAGTGTACAGTCCCATAGGTGGCGCCAGCACAAACAGGCCCCGCTTCTCGCTCTTCTTCATCAAATATATAAAGGCAATCAAGGCGTTCTGAACAGAGAAGGTTCCCCGCCAGGACCTTTCCATGTTTGATCTACAAGAAGTTCTCAAACGGACAGCTGCCTGATGCAGCGGTTTAACCTGCAACCCTTCTGGCGCAGGCCAGGCTGGTGGTGAAGGGTGGCGCAGGCAGAGGTGAGCGACTCAACCCCACTGAGGGACACGCGAGGGGAGGCGTCCCCATCTCCCTTCATTCAGAAGTGACAGTCCATCTGTCAGCGCCGCGCAGCTCTGCAGGGGGATCGATGTCTGCTGAGGTGGCCAAACCAGAAGCTTTCTGCATGACCATTAGCATTCCTCTGCAGCGATGCCCAGGAAGCGGCCGCTACGTCAACCGCCCGCCGCAACCTGCGGCGCAGGTGCTGTGTCGATAGATTGATAAGACAGCCTGGACATGGGGCTGAGAGCCCGTCACTGCAAGAGTGATTTAACCCCCTTTGGGATGAACTTTTACAATCTTGCACAAACAGTGAGCCAACGTTTCATTCCAGCACATGCAAATGTGAGAGCACGTACGCGGCGCACGGGGGTAGCAGATATGGATGTGTTACAAGGATGAATGGCCGGCCGGCGAAGGACGGCAGGACAGCATAATAAAAGCCAGATGAGGCATTAATCCTTCTTGTGGGGTTCGCTGATGTTTGCAGCATTATGGCAGGCTGCTAACATTTTTCATGTCGCCGCTGCGTGAAGGGGGCGGAGGTGTCAGGGCCACCGAGCACGGCGCTAAATCACAACTATGTGCCGGGCATGTTGCGTTTTCATTATAACGCGGCGACAACGGCTGTCGATCTTCTGATAATTGTCCCTTTAACGTCAATGAACACGATTCATTTGTTCACAAAAAAAATTGTTCGAATATTTCACAAAACATTTCAGAAATATATAGGAATTTGTGAGTTACTTTACTTCCAGGAGACGAGGAAACATTCCAAGAAGAGAAAAACATGTGACAGAAAAACCACAGCGATTTCTCAGGCTAACTGAATTAGCGTCACAGCTACGATGCAATAAACAGAGGGTGGTTGTTACGGACACGAAGAAGGAAAAACTCCTTTTGGGAAGTTTTCTGACACCTGGACAACACGATGCTAGATATGGGAAGTCTCCACAAACTAACCTGCGGGACCTGAACGTTGCCGTGGGCGACAATACAGGAACATTTTTTTATTTGATTTTCTGGGCCAATCCTGCCAGCTGGGTTAATAAAAACAAGTGAGCACTCAATATTAGTACAGATGACCTTTACGGAGCGCAGAGTACACTGACGTATTTCGAGCCGCCAATTAGCGCGGCGGTTCCCACTTTGTTGTGACCTCGGGTCTCCGGGAAAGACACACAATCTATTAGCGACATCAGCACATGAGGCACAGGACGTAGCTACCTGTGAGTGCAAGGCTGAGTCAACAACAAACCGCCACATGAACACAGATCACCTGGTGTTGCTACAGTACGATGTTTCCTAGAAGTCGGGTTCTACGGTATTGCCGTGTGTTAGTTTTAGCTTCAGCACGGTTTGCGCATATGATTCTCTGCATCTATGAAAAATGACAACGCACGCGTGCACTTTGGAGGATTATGCCCTAGTAAGCACGCTAACAATGTGGTCAAGGGCGAGCGTAATAATGAATTGATTGTCCTCTGAGAGTGTCATAATGAATGTGAATTGCACCGCGCTGTGTGTTTTTAACAATCAATAGCTTCATGACTTTCCCCGTCAACTAAGTGATTGATTAGATTCATTTTCTATTAAAGAAGCCTGAAATCAATTATGAATATATTCTATAGTCACATAATGCAAATATCTTCCAGGCGCATCAACTCAACCCGTCATTGCCCTTTGTTTGTTTTGTTAAGGATGAGACAAAGAGGCATTTTTGAAATAAATTTCACACAAAGTTGTCAATATTCCTGAAGTGTGGCACATGCGGCGCCTAGCCACAGCACCGCATTAAGCTTTCATGAAAGTGAAAGTTAATTAGATATGATGACTGAACTCCCGGGATCGTAATTAGCCGAACTGCGTGACTGCTCTCCTGTAATTAAATGTCATTTTCCCTTAGTTCACTGAGCCTGAAAAAAAGGGAGAGGAGGAAGGGGAAAAAGGAGACGACTGCAGAAAATATTGGTGCTTCACCTGTGCGCCTCAGAAACATGAGCAGTGAAAAACGAGGTTTAAGTTAGCCGTTTACGCCGGGCATCTCGACCTACCGGCCCCCCCCCCCAAAAAAAAAACCCTGGTCAGCAGAGTACACGGTGGGACTCCTGGTCACTTTTGAAGGAGAGAAGTCAAAGCTGCGGGAACCAAACTATTGACTGACGACAGAGGACAAGCGGAAGGAAGGACAACCCTGACACCAGCAGCGGCTCTGGCTACTGCTGGAGAGTTCCCTCAATCTCTGACAAGCCTGACATTGCGCCCTTCCCTGCTAGTCTGAACTTGTACCCTGACCTTCGAAAAGAGTAGTAAGTCAGCAGCAAAAGCTAGTGCCAAATGATTTATCCATAAATTTCCGCTGTTGATTTTGTCACCAATTAATCTGGGTTTATTTTCTGTTGCACAACAGGAACTTAACAAGCAAAGAGACACTAATATAGGAATACTAACAGCCATCAAATTTACATAACAAGGTCTCAGGCTAATGGGGCTTCTGAGGAAAGTGTGTCATTATATTGGTTTAGGCTTCTGCAAATAAAGATATTTTTTTCATTCTGCCTCTTTTGAAAGCGCGCCACAGCCACCTGCAGCAGAAATACCCAAAAGTGCAGCGTTCTCTTCGATCTTTTGTTCGCAGTGAATGTTGGAAAGGTTCTTTTCTTTGACCCTACTGTGTGGGCAGGCAACCATCTAAATAAACAGGCTGCTTTAGCAGCAGCAATGCAGTAGCTTTGTTTTCTTGTGAGTGCTGCGTTTTTGTCACAATGAGACTCTGGTGTTAATCAAAGTATCTTCATTTACTTGAACAAGAACTTTGACATTGACATTGCCATTAGCTATTGTTAGCATTCTGGAGTACACACTTGGATGTCTGAACCCTAAGTTGCTGCTGGTGCTGGCAGAGGTGCAATGCATCATGAGATACTTAGCCTTGGGAATCCTCCAAAGCATGGGAATTCCCGGCAACTAAATGTTAACGTAATCCATCCATAGCTGTTCTGCATACACCTGCTAGACAATACAATGCCAATAAACGCTTCAGTGACTCTACAGGGTGCACTCGCTGTATTCTCAAGTGCACGTGTTCCCCCATTATACGCTAGCATAACTGCGTCAGCGGAGAGGAAATTGGCCTGAATTTGCACCCCCAACGAGTGTTTCAATATAATAATGTGATTTCTTTGATTGCCTTTCTTCCGGATGTGTTGGCCGTGTCTTGGGGGACACGCGCGCACGACGGCGTGGATGGTGGATCTCACTGATAGGAACACCCACAGGCGGTGTTCTCGATAACAATTATTCATTTTAGTGTCTCTATATGGTCCGCTCTGTCTGATGAGATATGGCTGACAGCAAAGGAGATGGTGTGAGCGGTGAACCTAATTACCTCTGCCCAACAGACAGAAAATGATCGCTGTGAATGTGATAAGGCTAACGCGCCCGACTGAGGAAAGGAATTGGGTTTCCCCGCGGCGTTTTGAATTAGAAAAATGACAGGTTAAGACCCCCTACCTGTGTGCCGGCCTCGGTCGGGAACGTCAAGTCTCCTCGCCACGCCTACTCCGGTAGACGCACTGATTTAAACCGCTTCGGATTTTCATGCCGTTGGGTCGTCTCTTAAACGTAACAAGCCGGAGCTGATTTCAGAGCCTGTGAAGAAAAAGCAAACGTGTTCAAATATTTTAATCAGTTATTGCTTATTTTAAAGTCATGCCATAAGAAAGCAAAATAACAAGTAAACGAGCACCGCAGGCCACTAATAAAGATCTTTCTGGTGAGAGTTAATCCTGCGGGAGTTTTTATGGGGTCATTTAAATCGGGTGAATTTATGACTGCAGCCATTTATGCTACATTATCACTAAACCTCTGAACTCTCCTGGTGGTTCTCTGAACCCAAATCACATTTGACTCTGGGAAAACAAAGCAAAACCTCAGAAGGAGTGACTACAACTCCTCTGTGCAGTCTGTACATGAACGACAGTTGTCTTTTCTGACCTTTCCTTCTCGCCGCTGCTTCCCACAGTGGCGCCTGTCCTCCAGCTACCGCCGCTTCCTTTCCTGCCTGTTCGACTGCCCGAGGGCACTTAAAGTGTCTACTACTAATTCCACCTGAGCCCTTAATTACCTCATTAATTTAGGCTGACAGGGTAGGTTAAAACCCCTCTGTGATCCCCAGGCTCTGTACACGGACATTAGCCGCTGAACAGGAGGCCATAACCTGGTCCCCTTTTCAAGACCCTTAAGTGTTTAACAAGGTTTACACCTAATCCTCAACTTTATCTTTATGGATATTATCCCTTTTTTTTTTTCTTAAAAGGAGCTTAGTTGCCTTACAATTGAACCAACACTGTAAAGATGTGCCCAGAAGTAGGTTTGTACTAGCAAACCCCTAAAAATGAGTTTTAGTTAAGTCACCTGGATACATTCCATAAAGATGGTCAGTGAAGGACAGCCGGGGAAACACAATGGCTGGGAGCTTCCGGGAGATGGTATCTGGATGGAGGAGTAATAAGAAGAGAGTTGACAGTGGGCTTATATTGGTCTGGCTGGATGGCACGGAGGAAAAAGGGGAGCCATCACACACGTCCAGCCTTGACTGAAGATGGGATAAAGGAGCGAATGGAGGAGGCAGACAGAGATAGAGAGCAGACACGGAGGAAGAGATAATGAAGGAGAGCAGGATGGGGTGATCGGAGGGACTGCCGAGAGGAAGATTGATGGCTGATTCTTTCTCTTTTTTCTTTCCCCTTTTTTCCGTTCAACTCTCCAGACGATGGCGTCCTCCAGGAGTCAGCACTCATACCACAGAGAAGAGAAACGAGCAGATGGCTAAGGGAGGGGTGCGGTGATTATAGTTAAGAAGGGAACACCTAGCTAGAAGGTCCTGGCCTTTCCACTTTCTTCTCGTACATTCTGACGACCGCAGCCTCTGAGGCTACGCTCATAAGCAATGCCTGAGAGGCCTGAATCCAAATTCTTTTTTTTCCTTATGTGACCTAGATCTTTTTAACCTCAAAATATGTGAGATTTTTTTTTCAAGTGTCTGAGGAGCGTTAAAGTGGAAATTAATGCGACCTTTAAGCACTTTGGATTGCAATTTGTCATAACTATGCAAAGAAAGAACGCCTTGACAACAAAAGACAGCATCAGCGGTGCTGGTCAGCGAGAGGGATTAGACCTGAGAAAGAAGGATACAGTCAACGCATCGTCTGCCACTGCTGAACAACAGCCCACTGCTTAAAAAATATCATGTTTACTTAGTGAATTAAATTCTTTTAGCGCACTACTGAGTTGTTGCTGTGCCAGTTTCTTTGAACCATCTACACAAACAGAATGAGGCTATTACGCTTCGCTTCGTACTCCTTGAATATAATCGCTTCTGCACCGAAAGATGTTCTTGCTGCATTAAGATTTCACAGAAGCGCGCTGGAGGGAGTGGCTTAGAGCGCCTTACAACCGTGTCCTTTTGTTAGCTACAAGTGTACGTGTTTGTTATCGCACGTTGGCGTGACCCCGGGGCTAAAAAAGCTGCAGCGAAGCAAATGCGGCGTAAACGGCGCCGGATGCAAGCCTCTCTGTTTGCTTGGCTTGGCTGCGCTGTTGCGTGAGAGTGAGCGATACACTTCAAGCGGGAGTGACACGGATCCATTCGCTATTCTGTCAGTTCACTGATTTGTAAGTCTTCAGATTTACCACATCGTCAACTCGACAACTATTCCACCGTTGCTTAAAATCACCACTTGGATACAATGTGCCTTGCTTACATTAAGGCAATTTGCACACTTTTAATCTATTAAATCACACACTGGCTGCTGCACTAGAGGTATGAATTAAACTGCATAACAGCTGGCTTTTCAATAAAAAATTATTAAGAAAAAAAAATAATCGGACACAACATTAGCTACATTTTTGCAATAGCTCGTGTGAATGCGAACCTCGGAACTTAGTTTCAGAAGCTTTTCTGACGCGAAATACCCAAAGGCGCTTTTTAATGCAATAAATGGAAAAAGATGATAAGGGATATGAAAACTTTTCCTATAACAACTTTCCTAAACTAGGCCAGAAGTAACACTGAGCAATAAATCAAACCAATTTTGCAAATAACGTAATAAGAGTGGAAGCAGCCACGTGCGAATGGAGACGAAATCTCTGCGTGTCCTTCGCCCATCCACACACAGGGACACTGGCCCTTTCTTTATAAACACGTTGGTTCATTAAATGGATTGGGGTGGCCCCGGAGAACAGAGGGGCGAGAGGGGACGTGTGTGTTATTGGTCAGATATCGATAGTCTGTAAAGGGGAAAAAGAAGAGATATCCAGCACAGGTGGCGGTGAATGCGAGAGGGAGAGGTGGGGGTTGTCAGAGCGGCGTCCTTTCTGATAAGTGAGTTTTCACTTGCCTTCAACCCCCACCCACCTACCCAGCTGTAATAAGAGTTGACACCTATTTGTGACATATGACTGTATCTCTGATTGCCTGGGGCATGATAGCATCCCGGAGCCACCGCTCAGCCGCCGATGAAGGGATAGCAAGTCTGAGTGATGGAGAAATAGAGGGTTTGTGGCTCAAATACACCGGTCAGTGCAATATTATATCTGTAGGAGATATAGAGGCTATCAGTGAGTGTGTGTGTGTGTGTGTGTGTGGCGGGGGGGGGAGAAGGGCAAACAAGAAACTTTGGGATGTGCACAGTTTATTTCTGCTCTGCTTTTACGCAGACGGTAAACTACAGCTATCCTGAGGCTAGGCGATGCTACGGTTTAACACAGCAGACACACACCCGCCGATCAACTCAGAGGTTCAGTTGTCTGGACCCAGAAGAGTCATAAACGCTTGATATGGATGTCCTGGAATCTCTTGTGAAAGCTTATCCTCAGGTATGTGCACAGGCGTGTTTATCTGTAGAACAACACAAACTCCCTCACTTCTGCAGAATTCAGCTGAATAACTTAAGTCTTTTCCAACATTCCACAACTCTAGTTTTTGCCCTCAGGCTCAGGTCACCTAAACAGTCCAAGTCAGGAGCTGATGTCAGGTCAGAGCACAGTTCTCCAGTTCACCAGGCCAGCACATCTTTAGGTACAACCACTGGTACCTAGCTAACAAAAACAGTTTTCGCCTCTCATTCTGTTTGCAGCTGTGACTGATGTTGATTGACTCGAGCTGCAAAATCATTTTTTGATTGTCATTCAGCAGTTCATTTTTCGAGAGCTTTTGAAGTGGATTCCTTTTAAGTGACTATTCTTTCTCTTGCTGAGCGCAAACAAACAGCCTTGGTAAAGCATAGAATTCCCTTTGTGGTTACTGGTGTAAAAGTTTAAAAGACAGATTCAAGTATTGTAGGCAGACCATTTCAAGCACCAGTAAGAAAAAAACCACACACACAACCCAGGAGAGGCCTATTCAGCGGAATTTCTTTTAAATGAAGGTATTCAAAATAGAGGCTAACAGCACTTTTTCATGCCCCTACTCGATGAAGGATGTTTAATTTTCTCAATGCTAGCCACCTCTGCTTGCATGCTGGCAGCAGTCAGGCATCAGAATGTCGCATTTGAGGAAATTTACTCGAATCGAGGGCCAGGAGTGCCGATTAACTGACCTAAAAGCGTGTGAAAACGACCAAATATGGCCGATATTGTTATGACAAAAAATTGGTGAGAGGTTTTTGTACTAACCTGCCCTCTCCGATGAGCCTTTATTACATTATGCATCAAGCACTGACGCCTGCTGTCTGTTTTTAATAGGGATGAGATGTGCAACCCTGCATACCACACCTCTCTGGCATCACAAAGTCTGCAGCCAAAGTCACCGTTTGGTTCCAGTATCCAAACTTTTAGGAGCCTATAGTATCAGCAGCTGTTCAGTCGTGTGGTCAATCGACTGCTAGCGCGGAGGTTTGGCGGTGCGTTTCACAGATCAATGGCGTCTCCTCTGCATGATGAAGTGTTCTTCGCCCGACATGCCTGCCGAGTGTGAGCTGCATCTAATATTCCTGCTTAAGGTTCAGTGTAACAAAACACAAAGAAAAAAATTCGCACTCCTGTACAAACATGCGTGTACAGATTTTCTTAGTGTAATAAAAACAACGCTCATCTTGTGGATAAAAACATCAGGCATCAGGAGCTTTTTAGATGTGACAATGATGCATATAGTGGGAGCTAAGTCAGCTCCTTAAAGGGTGTTCTTGTGGCTGAAAGGATTGTTGATAAGGAGGTACTTCTGGAGAACTGTGGACAGCCAAGGAGCCTTTTCTTTGCAAGTGCAATTACTTCTGATTATTATAAGGGCTGTTAGAATCTGAGTGCTGCCCCTCCCTTTGAATGGTGATGACCTTTATCAAGAGAGGGATCAACTCTCTTCTTTATCTTAGGTTCCATCTGAATTGGTTTCTCTCGTCATATTAGTGTAAGAGCCCTTTCAGCCCAGAGG
Organism: Tetraodon nigroviridis; assembly: GCA_000180735.1. NCBI lineage: Eukaryota > Metazoa > Chordata > Actinopteri > Tetraodontiformes > Tetraodontidae > Tetraodon > Tetraodon nigroviridis. Next base: position 109,754 of record CAAE01014240.1, on the reverse strand, counting down.
TGTGGGGGGGGGGTTTGTTTTTTTTTTCCTAGACTGCATTTCCTTGGATGTTCTGCTTCTTTTGGGGAGGAGCAAACATTCTTCTCAACTCAGCAAGAAAGTTCTGAATCTTTGAAACTGTGAGTCTCTGTTTGCTTGCAAATGAACTCTGGTGCTTTAAAAGTGTGAATGCAAACAGACGGTCAGAAGTGAACCAAAGAGAGAGGTGTGTATTTCTGAGCTGAGTTCCCTGGACCATCCTGGTGCTGGAGGCCACAGTCCAACAGAAGACCACTGAGACTCTCCTGGTCCTGACTGGGATCATTAGCAGACGTTACTTTCCCTTCCGGTGAGGGATCTCTCTTTCTTGGCCTGAGAACTATTCTAAACCCCAGGGGGAGGCGGGGGGGTGGGGGGCAGGCAGACAGAAAGCGGGAATGAAAAAAGAAAAACTGAAAAGTCCCCTCATCATTTTCCATCCATCCCTTTTGTTCCATCTTGCCCTCCAGATCACAGAGAATATTCAGTTAATCAGATTTATGATTTATCCCATTTAAATTCAGTCGACTTTGTCAAACGCCGAGATGGTGGGTGGACGGGGGGGCCTGAGGGGGGGGGGGGCAGGGGGTGAGGGAGGCGGGCTGCTGAGCAATTTATAATCTACTGATGACTGACACCTCCTGTGGGTGACCTTCTATTGGACTGAATAAAGATTGGCTTCTTTATGTTTCCTGCGATTGTGCCGTTTATAATGAGCATAAATTATTTGGTGTCGAGAACTCAACAGTTGCATAGCAGCCTTTCCCCCTGAAGTGGAACGCTGTGTTTCCTGCCTCGGCCCCCCTGCTGAGCAGGATAATGGACAAACCACTTTACACTTTTAGGTCATTACAAGTCATTTAAAAGCAAAGAGTTTGCCTAAGCTCTCATTGGTTTTGATCAAGTCCGGTGGCAGCAGAACCAACTTTAAAACCAGTATTTTTCAAATATTTGCACAATAGACACAGTGTAGTACTGGGATTATTTGCAGACGCCACCTGTTCTCCGAAAGAAAAGGATTTGTTTTTAAAATCCTTTCAAAATCCAATAAAGCCTCTGGCTTTCTGGAGTGTTAGTGGAAAAACAGGAAAATGAAGTGGAAAGATAAATAAAAATGCAGGCTACAAGACACAGACTGATGTGTTTGTATACATTATAGGTCATGTGTGTGAGGTATTTAATCTTTTTTTTTTTTTTTTTTTTTTTTTTTTTTTTTTTTTTCAAAAATGGAATATTTATATGATTGATACTTAGCAGTAACGTATGCATATAGATACTGGGTGGATTTTCACGTGGCCAATAGATAGCATCAAATCTCACATCAGGGATGAAGGCAACGTCCATCCTTTCTGAATGGTCATTAAGATTTATCAGCTGTGTTTATTGGACTGGTTAAATATCAACTTAAAGTTTATTTATTGCAATTTCTCAGGTTGCATAAATGTGATTGACTTCAAATAAGAGCAGCACCGGTGAGGTCAAACTGTGGCCTGGTCGTCTGTCTGATGGGTCCTGAAGGTGTAAAAAAGGTACGAAAACGTCCTTGAGGTGCTCACAGGGTAAGGCTCGGCCATGTTTCTGGATAAAGCCTTGACTGCCAGAGTGAGGTGTGAGGGCGAAAGCCATGTGGTGACAGGGGAAATGTCACCGACAACAATGCAGCCGTGAGGTGGCAAGACCGGGCGCAGAGCCGTCGATCCGGCTCAGCGAGATGTGTGCAGCGAAGAAGAAAGGAAATTATTAGCCTGAAAAATGTCACTGAGTTGTAGAAAATTCAAACATGCACCAAATACTCTCAATTGTGCTTAATAATACCTCCCTGTTGTTGTTCTCTTGCTTTTTTTAGGGTTTTTTTCTGGGGACATGGTATGTTAGCATTCTTGGAGAATGCCAATCAATATCAGTCGATCCCGGCGGCGCGTACAGTCCTGCTCCTTGCAGATCGGAAATCACCGTCAGGACACAATTCACCTTTTCCTTTATAAGGTGACTCACACGTGTTTGCAAATATTGTGCCCTTGAGGTTTAAACGCAAATCCATAAATTTCCCCATAATCAGGTTTTCTCTGCTCAGGCACTTTGCAGACAACCGAATTGGGATGAAACTGCGGCGCGTTAGCGTGTTCAGAGGTTGTAAATACGTCTCTTTACGTGCGGCAGGGAAGGCTGCCATGATATGACGTGATCGCGCCCTGCTTTTCCATAGCTTGCTACTTGATTTCCCAGATAACATGCACTCCGATGCTTCCAAAGAAACACACACACACACACACACCCATACACACGCATGTGTATCTATCACTTATGGACCCATGACTCTTGCTAATGAAATGGACAAGCAGTTAACAGGATGTCTCCGTGTAAGCGTGACATTTACCCTCCACTCATATATGTTTGCCCAACGTGCTCAAGAGCCTTTAAAGATCTGGAGAGCGCTCTGGGCCCCCCGCTGTTGAAAATGACCTCTGACCCCTGTCAGTGTTAGCGAATTGCTTGTTAATCTATCAAGCCAAACCCCTCTCTTTGAGCTAGTAAAACACACATGTAAAGGACTGGGGGGGTTTTTTCCTGTTTTTTTTCTCCTTTTCTTCTTTTCCTCCTTTATCGAGCCAGCCGGAGGGTCTTTCCATATGAGACTGGTCCCACTGAAGGTTTCTTCTTGTTAAAAGGCCGTTTTCCAGCCACTGTGGCTGATCTTCGGGTGTCGGACTTTGGGTCACAGGCTTACTGACAGTCTTGAATGCAACAGAGTGGGCTTCATGTAGTCCCAGACCGGAAGAATTAGCATCTAAGTAGACTGTCAAAAGCTCTATGAAGAAAATGGGCTGAAAGTTTGATGTCCATTCATGTGTCAGATTCGCTTGAATGCAAATCACAGCGGGAGTCTATAGGTATCCTAAGCTGCCGTTGTTGACACAGTAATAAAAGGCTGTCCCGTTTATGGCCGTGTCAGTGGGAATTAATGGGTTTTTATTTGCTGTAAATGGGAATAAGCCCGTTTCCATCAAAGTCCATCTGACAGCTTGGGTAAGAACTGGGGGATTATGATCTATGTTCCAATTGTCCAGTGTGGTTTCCCTATTTTAATATGTAGCACAAATTAAGCTGTTAGCCTTTACCTTGATTAGAACTATTACCGCACGCATTATCTGTTAAAATATTCGGACTAATCATCAGTAAAACGTCGCCACCTTTAGTAAAAATGTGTTCAAAGCCTTTGTGCATCGACGCCATTGTGCTCTGAATATTGCGTAGCTGTTACACGACTCCTCTTTAGCTAATCACTGCAATTTGCGAAATGTCACAGGGAGGAAATAACAGACACAGCTCAGTCTGCCAGGCAGAGTTTTAATAAAATCCAATTATTAGCTTCCCTCATGCTGTGCATGGCATTTGTGTGGATGAATCAGTTCGGATCCATATCTACGCCTCTGTTTTCAGAGTAGGGGGACAAATGCAATCACGGTCCAGGTACTCCGTGTCCTTGGAAAATGCTTTGCTTTCTCTTTAAAGAAAATCTAAATACACCTTGTGTGTTGGTGCTTCTAAACACGTCTAACATGGAGGCCGCTGTCGTCTCTGGGGCCGTGCGGCATCACCCGTGTGTGGTGAAGGTCAAAGCCTCATTTCTGAGCAGTATCAGCCTATTTCTACATCTGATAACTTTTTTACTCCTTATTTTGGTATATATTATGTAAAATATAATTATATTCTGAATAAATGACATTACATTTGTACAGAGTTAAATGTGAATTTGGAGTCAACAAAAATGTATTTGTTACCAGCCAGTAAAATCCACAAAGTAGTTCCGTAATTCTCTGTTGTGGTAAACAAGTTCTACGTAATAATATGAAGAAGAAGAAGAAGAAAAAAAGAAGAAGAAGAAGAATAAAAGGCATTTATATATAAATCTATCTATAGTTTTAAATAATAGTTTCAATAAAATCACAAGAGTTGGAGCTTTGATATCAAAATGTTCTCCCAGGAGCTGGAATGCCCGGGACTATTAAGATGAGCACTTTGCAGGACCGTCTGTCAGAGGAGGGCAGGTGGATTTCAAACCTCTCTATAACCCTGCCAATGAGCAACCTCGCTCCGTGCATGTGTGTGTGCGCGCGCACCTTGTTGCCTGTGTGCCTGACGTGAAAATGCAGGACTCACCCCCAGTGATGGTTCTGGCCCAGGGAAAGAAAGACGGGGTCGGAGGTTAATCTGAGGTTGGTGCAGTTCATCAGATTTCTGGAGCGAGGCAGCAGCAGCAGCAGCGGGTGGGGATGAGGGAGGAGGGGAGGT
>CAAE01014240.1:49288-105406 GCA_000180735.1 Tetraodon nigroviridis | reverse complement strand
AGCTGTGCTTTCACTCTTCCCTCAGCAGGTTGGTGGCAGGAAAACAATACTGAAAGATTGAGCAGCCTCTGTATGCAAATACAGCACTGTTCATGCATTTAGCACTTTGAGCCCAGAGCAATCAGCAAAAAATTGGAAGCGAGCTAGCTAAATTCTGGGTGGGCTTAGCAGAACAGCTATCAGGCAGGTGTGTAGCTTGCAGATCTGCTTGCACATGTTGGACCCGTTCATTATCTTTATCAAGAAAGTACTGGCTAGCAAAGTTCTGTCTACCTGTCTGCAACAAAGTGTAGCCTAATTCCTCAGTCAGCCTGAGAACATCCTGACAAAGCAGCTAACCTGAAGGTATGCTAAACTTCCATTTAGTGACAGCTGCAATAATTAAGGCCGTATAACAATATTATTACTAAAGACCGCAGGCAGCGTTAATTTAGCATTGCTTAGCCAAGCACGCATGCAACAATAAACCTCAATAAAAGAATAATTACAGCAGGGGAAAGCAGGAGGGAAGGGAGATAAGAGGAAAACATCCGTGCGTTGGTTTCGTCTTGTGATAACACATCTGCGTGCTTGTCATCATAGTCATACAGAAGAGTGTTTTCATAAATCTTAAAAGAAGGAGCAGAATAGAACAATAGAATCTTTCACGACGACACTATAAATGCGTCGGAGCCTAAAGGCTTTGTCTTCAAAGTTCGAGTCGTGCTGTGTTCCACAGGTTTCAATTTTAGTTTAGAATCTGAGTGTGTGTCACAAACGTCTTTTTGTAGTAAAATAAATAGTGAGCAATACCTGGTACGCACTTTATTGTATTTTTTGCAACAACCCCCCCCCCCCCTCCAAACTAAGTAGACTTTTTTTTGTTCCAGTCACGTCTGTCAGGCATGTATCTCCATCTACACACCAGAGCCAGGGAAAAATCCTCCTCAGAGAATCACAGCGCAGCCGGGAAGGCAAAAAATTGACTTTTGGTGTAACAATCAGTGTCAAAACGCATACATAGTCATTCATCTTTATGCCATTTAACATGCAGGGAAGTGCAGCTCACATAGCAGAAAGTTCCACGCTGCTAAACATTCGTGGAAATGAATCAGAGGCTAATCGGATCGGGAATGGATTGGAAATCTGTTTGTGTGTCTGTGTGTATTGAGGAACAGGCGACATCATTCAGAGCTGTAATCCATCCACCAAGACTGGTTACCATCACTAATACAGTGATTCTCAGAAAAGCAGAGAGTAAATGGGAAGAATTTAGCTAGCTAAAGCACTTAGAGGCTTCTCCAGAGCGTAAACATAGAGAACTTTGAGCAGTCCGGGCTAGTCAGCCGGAGGTCACGGCTGAAAAAGAAGCCGGTACTGGACCTCCACTCTGTGGGGGCACAATAACGCCCGAGAACATCTTACAGCCTCCACATCAAAATATCACAAAAAAAAGAAAAAGAAGAAATGAAAAGGCTGAAATTCTCTGTGAGGAGAGCACAACTAAAGGTGCAGCTTTCACAGGTGAACACAGCTCCGCTGCTCCTTCAGAGCCAGGATTTTTGCTTTTTCTTCTGTTCGCTGCTCTCAATAAACACCTCCTCGATGCAAAAGTCTGCCGCTTCTGCCTCCTACACACCTGACTCCCCTTTTTGCATCATTCTCCCTCCTCTCTTCAGCCTGGTCTCATTTGCTCCGCTCCCACAACCACTCTGAGCGTTTTCCCGCTGTAGCTCTGAGCGTCTGCTGTAATGAATTGTGTTTAATTGCCAACTGGGACCCAGAGCTTAAATAAAACTCTCGGGGCACTTAACCTGGGTCACTATCAATGATAAACATACCTTAATAAATGAGCTTGGATCCGGAGCTCAGAAGAAAAGATGCACTTTTTTTAGGCCTCACCACGGCAACCCAGTCGCCCTGGCCTGTAGGATACGTAAGAAGAGAGATGCTTGATGAACTTTTCAGCTTCTTTGCATTCACATCTGCTCTTTTTCTGCAAAATATCAAACACAATAAATACGTCTCTGCTTTCTAAGAGAGTATCAAAGGATCAACAGGAACGTTTTGGAGCTTTTTCCTGAGGACAATAGGTTCCGGAGCGCCTGTCTGGCTGAGCAGGTACTCGGGCCAGTACGTCACTTATCTCTGCATACTCAGGCTAGGCGCTACAATTACTGCTGCACTTTCATTTCCGCAGCGCTTGCCAACCTTCTTTACAAGTCTATTCAGTATGAGGGAAGTTTGAGGCTGCGGGCCAGGGCCACTTTCTGCATCTGGAAATGCCAAGAAAACGACGACAAAAAGTCGATCAGCTCGGATGAGAACCTATTCCCTCGCAGCTCCTCTGCTAAAACCTTGCACCCTGCGCTTTCTGGTGAAAAGAAAGCTAAATCCAGGCTACATTTGTTTCTTTTTTATGTATCCAACTAAATCCCAGCTGCGTGTCGACAGATCTGCCGATGACACTCATGTATAATAGAAAGGCAAGAGGACCCAGAGGAGCTAAGGAGTGGAGAGGACGGACGGGGGGATATGTTCTCGTCTCTGGCCGCTAGGACAACTCTCCTCTCTCCATCCCGCCCACTCCACCTCCATGCCAATTTGACACATGTTGCTAGTTCAAAGCCAGATAGAATTTAGAATTGCCCTTATGAATAAAAGAGCACCGCCCATCTGTGCAGCGGCAGAAAGAGGGGTCCTGGAAAACGACGCGGCTCGTGGCTCTCGGGGGGAGCAAATCCTTCCTTTACATGTCATACCTGATCCGCTGAGATGGCAACGACGATGCCAGTGTGCTCCACAGAGCCTCAGGAAGAAAGACAGAAATGTGCTTGTTGTTCTTTTGTGCCACATATAAAAACATGAATAAATCATCACACTCCTGACGCTGATTTACAGAAACCAAAAATTGTTGACTTATACATGATTGTGTCCCTCCGCTTCTCAAAAACACTTCCTTAATTTTGAAGGAGCGGTGCAGGTGGTTTCTCTTCCAAGGCCACCCAGCTTTATTGCTGCTTTCCACCCAAACCGATCTGTATCCCAGCATTAATGTTGGGGAAGCGTTTCATCCCTTCCTAAAGCGGCGAAGGTCAGTATGAGATGTTAGATTTATGGCTTAGCCTTGGGTTTTTGGAGAGAAAAAACAGCCCGCAACTAGTCCCTTCTTTTCTAGGAGCAGAAGAGAATATACAATGAAAAAAAAAAATCATCCAAAGGCTAATTTCCTAAAGAGCAATTTAAGGTAGTGGGACTGGACTATGCTGGAATCCCTCTTGGCAGGAAAATGTCTCAGGTTAGCATCAACACACCTCGACATCAGCAAGGTATTATTATTTTTCACCAATTGCACTAGACCTGGGAAATCTGCAGGCCAGAGGAAAACTGAGGAATTAAAAAAAATATCAAAAGCAACATAATTACACAAAGTACGGAAGTTACGGGATGACCCTGGAAATACTGGAACGCTAACAAAAGATCAGAACTGCATTGATCTACCAAACAGACCATTTTATGGGCGTCAAAAAGCCCATTACAAGCACGTAATGATCCACAATGTTGGTCTGACTCACGCGTTTGTTATAATGAACGTTTTGAATCAATACCAAAAGCACTGTCCTTCTGCTGTACCTGTTAGCGCTGCAAATGCAGAGCGCTAAAATGAGGCCAAGCCATTTTAATTGGCTTTGAAACGCACAGTCTAATTTTCTGTGCTTCCGTGTTTTGGCAATGGATGTGCTTGTTAGCCTTGGCTAGTCATCTGATGCACCATTTTCACCTTAAAAATAAATACCGCTAGCCTAAAATCCAGGTTAGCATGGCTGATCTTTCAAATTGTCACCTGTTGTGTTTTTACTCAACTGTGCACAAAAGCTCGCTACAGTACACTCTGAAATGGGAACTTGCGGGGTTGGAGGTAAAAATAGACCCACAAAAGCGTTGAACAGAGTGAGCTAGCATCACAGGAAGCGGATAATTTGTCTGTCAACCGCTGCGGCGAGCCTCACTGCATCTCTCCTGTACGACAGTTTCTGATAACCCAAAAAGCTCACAGTTCCAATTTGACCTTGAAAATGCAAAAAGACACTCGCTACAATTTCTAAAAGCCTTGTTTATTGTTGCGAAAACCCAGTAAACCAGTATTAAAAGCCTTTCTTTTTAAAATATATTATTGATACTGACACTGTATCTCTATGACAACCAACCGAGTGTGTTTGACTCAGTGAACCTTGCGCCGCTAAAGCTGCAGTTTAATTTTTCTCCCTGGCATTAAGCAGTCAAATGCTTGTGTTGTCATGAATTAGGGGCCTTTCTGTAGTGCTCATAGCCGTCACCAGCAGCTCTGGAATCAGACAGGACAGCAGCAAGCTGCAAAGGTCCATTCACGCAGTCAAAAACAGCGACAGAGACTTAGACCTGGTTGGGTTTTCTGTCCATTTCTATAAAACAACCCATCAGAATCAGCCTATGGTCTCATGTGTAAATACATCTATGGGACCAAAAGAATTCAGGCTTCAGTGTTTGCTCAAATTAAGCTTCGCCAGTCAGACATCACTCTGGAAACTCTCTTACTGTGAGTCCAGACAAAGAAATACTCAGCGCAGAGACGGTTACAGTGTGTTATTCATCACGGAAAAGATCCTTTGCCTCTCGGAGCCACCCAGGAGCTTAATTTCATTTGTTCCCATTGATTTCAGAAACAAGGGGGGGGCCGGCGGCCTCGGCACGGGCTCGATACCAACTATTGATCAGAAGCCCGACAACCTTGTGTACACAGCGGCTGTCGAAACTGACCAGGAGACGCAGGAGCAGTTACATTATTCAAAAAGGTCTTGGCGAGTTTAAAATTGCTGCATTAAGTGGAATTAATCTGTTCATTTTGGCAATCTAAACCCCCCCCCCCCCCTCAGAAGCGTACACTGTCTCGTCAACGATTCCGCCCCATCGATTCCTTTTCCTCCCCTCGACTTCTACTTACTGCAGGGAGTAAATTATGAACACCTTGCGACCTTTGCCCGCACCAACCCACCAACCCCCACCTAGAACCACCGTGTCACCGCATCCCAGTTAACTGGAGCCTGGGGGGGTGGGCGGGGGGGGGGCACCAGCAGACAGTGTTTACATGTTTTAAACGCTGTGGGAGATGATTTACTATTGGCCGAACCCAGGCTCTTCTTTGGCAGGAGTCCCACGGCACAATTTATGAGGTTTTTCTGCACGGCTGTGAGGATGGGGGGGGGGGGGGGTGATAAACAGGAGCATTAGACGGTAATACCGTGAAGCTACCAGGAAGGAATTAGGAGCACTTCATGAACTTTTGCTTGGGCCGCTTAATTACAGGGTAGCAACAGACCATCTGATTTCATTCATACGCTCTAATCCCAGCCTTGTTAAAGAACATTCCAACTCTCTCACACACACACACACACGCGCACGCATGCAGGTGTGTAGGTGTGAGTGCGTTAAGTAGGTGAATGATGGATCTATCCTGTTGCCAGGCTTACCTTATCAGCTGAAGGGCCAGTATGGGTTTCATCAGGAGGTAAGCCAGGAGGCTTTTGAGGCGGGGAGCATGCACACAAAACAAGATTGGCTTGTCTTCACAAAAAAATAAATGGCCGAGTTGAAGCCGAGATAGTCGGAGAAGAAAAGCGTGGACCGCTTTCCGAGGTGTGATCTATTGGATAAGAGCATTCAGTGCTGGGAAAGCGGGGAGAACGGACGCCTACAGGCAAAGGCGCTTCTCGCAGACGCAACTCAACAAGGCAAAACTCAGGGACGTATTCGCGGGTCGTCAGTTAACACGGCGAGTCAAAAGCTGCTACACTGCTCTCACGGTGTGAAGCCCGAGGTGTCAGTATTAACGAGTATGTCCTAATTACAACTACTGTACTGCACTAAAATAAATCTTTAACTTATTAACTGCTGAAATACAAACACTTTGAGGTGAATGAAGGTTCTCAATCGCTTCTGGGAACAAGTGTGTGTGTGTGTGTGTGTGTGTGTGTGTCTGCCCTGCCTCTTGTCCAGCGATTGGAGAGATAGAGGCCCAGTAATCCTGATTAGAAACAAGCTGAAAAAACCCCAAATTCCTTATCGAGATAACAGGTTCTATTTTAGGAGCGAGAACAGTGCAGTCTCAGGCTGCTGTGCAGCTGCTGAGAGGAAGAGATGGAGAACCTGTTCTTGATGTGGACAAATTGTACCTTATCAAAGCGACATCAATGAAAGCAGGTGTTAACCACTTGTTCAATGTTCCAGCCTCTCCAGAAATGGCCCAGGACACCAAAGGACGAACTGGACGGGTGTCGGACAGCGAATGAGCGAGCAGAAAGACACAAATGAGACAGGAACAAAAGGTGTGAAATGAGCTCGGAGAGACAAATATATGGTTAATGAAGAGACGGGAGACTGGCCAAAGCCGAGCATCGGTAGGGCTGAAAAGAGAGAGAGAGGGAGAGAGAGAGAGTGTGACTGAGTTGATGAGCAAGTGCGAGGAAAATGAAGACTGTCGCACTTCAGCTGACATGACATCTCTTCCTCTTGTCACAGGGAGAGAGAGCGAGGCGTAGCCGGGGGAATTGGGGAAAGTAGAAAATTCTAGCTCCCGGCCCACAGTACCCATCACTGTCACTCAGGCCTGCCGGTACCACGTATCCTGGTGACATGCACCAGTCCCATGACACCCCCAATGGACCCCCAACACACGCACAGCTCCCCTTCCGCAGCTCCCAGCTTCATCTACCAAATCATCCTGTTTCCTGTTCACAGATGTCAGTTTGTACTGGTCAAAGCAGAATTGGAACTGGAGGTTTTTATTTTTAGGTGTTTTAATAAATCTGACAAGTATAAAACTCCATATAGTATCCATCATTTTGGCGTTTGTAAAGATCAGTTATTGGCTCTAAATGCTTGTATCAGTATGGCCACTGGCCATGCATCGCTAAAACCAAAGGCCTTTTCAACCATTTACTGGTTATTAGCGTGTTACTAAGATTAGCACCAGTTTTTCACAGACATAAACCTGAAGGCTGACATTGTAGCATCACTCCTGACTGTTCTGTGTAGTTTTAAATGCGCGACGAAGCATCCTTCCCTTTGCCATGCCCGGGGTGCACAGCTACTACTCTGCTACTTTGTTTCCCATCCTGCCTCTTTAATTATGGGATGCCAGATTGCAAAATGCAATTAGGATGCCCCGGCGTCAAATAAAAGCCTTATTTTCACAGATTTAAGCCCCAAGTCTGGGCAATTTGACCAATATTTTGCCATGAAACTGTCTTATTTATTATGCAATTCTCCTCAGAACCACACTGAACGTCCCGTTCCACCTCCTTCTGAAGGCTTCTATTCCTAAATATGGCATATTTTCACACTTGCCCTTCTGTCTACAACCACAAAGCCAGATTGCTTTCCTTCGTGTGTGCGACAGATGCATGCCTGCGATCATGGCTAAATCAGACACGCAGCGGGCAGTGTCAAGCCTGGTACAAATTCAGAAACAAAAAAAGCAGTTTTTCATGCTGCGTTCCCACATATTGCATGTATGTGGCAGAACACGGGCTTTTCAGCATGCTGTGACACTCCTGCAGCTATGGGCGCCGCGGTTGTTGTAGTTGTGATGCTCTCTGAGGCAAAACTGTCGGATTGAAGGACCCAGATCAACCGCCTGAAGAAGGAAAGAGTAGAGGAAGAAAGAACAGCCACATTATCGCATTTCCTGCTGCTATTTTCCAATTAGCTTGCCATCGATCCGCTTGCAGGTTTCTTGATGCTACGTGGCACGGCTAGGTTTAAATCCTTTTTTTTTTCTGTTGAAGTTACCTCGAAGAAACTGTTGTTCACAGAACAGATCCAGCTTCCCGTCACGCTGCAGTTCGGTTTCTACGTGTCTGGACAGAAGGTTTGTATACACTTTTTTTTTTTTTTTTTTACAGTTCTCAATTAACACCGAATCTTAAAGAAGCTAAAAAAAAAAAAAAGTTTCCACCCCAAGGCATCGGAACAAGCTGTTGAGACAACACAGGCATTCTGTGGACCTTTAATCAGTTGAATGTTAGCAAACAACAAACATGGTTTAATTAGCATTAATTTGTCAGTCTGTTGGGGTGGGGGGGGTGGGGGGGGGGGCAATAAATCAATCACTGGTAATCTCCTGTAAATGTAGAAACTTTCTCTGGCTATGAAAGGAAATACCTGGCAGGTCTGGTGAAAAAGCTGAAATCAGATCGCAGCAAAACACTCGGATGTCTCCATTGTTTTCCAATATATGAAATCAATATCGTCTGTTGTGCTATTACCACGATGGGCAGTTAAACAAAAGGCATGAAAGGTGCCCGATCAATGTTTCCAACAACACACACACACACACAATTTCATTACGGAGGGGGCATTTATCACATCACATTAGTGGATGTTCCGTACCCATGTGGGGGATATGGGATTTCAAAAGGCATCAAGAAAACAAATGAATCATGCTATCTTGCTGTTTCCTGAGTCGCATCCCTCTTTTTTCTTTTCTTTTCTTTCCTTTTTTTTTTTTGCAGCGTCACCTCAAACAGCACGGAGCTCATGAGCATGGGAAACAAAAGCCCCTGTCAGCAGGGATCTGGTTTTGTGTGCCCTGAACTGGGCTGCAGCCTCTTATCTGAGCTCAGCAAAAGTCTCCATCGATTCCTCCGCTGATTGTGCGCCTGTCAGCCCACCTGTCCAAGCCTTCCTCTGCCCTTCTCTGTGCCTCCCTCCCTCCCTCCCCCCAGTCCGAGGCCTCATTGATCCTCCCTGCCCCGGCTCCTGCCCGTTGATCACTCAGCCTGATGCCTTTTCGGTCTGGGCAAAGTGAATAAACACTTGGGGCTTGACTTCTTGAATTGCACCACTGAAGTGGACGCAGGAAAAGGTGGGGAAAAAGGTGGAAAAAAGGCTGTGGCTCTGTTAAAAAAAAAAAGAGATGGCTTGGTTCCTAAAGTTCCCTAGGCCTTCTCCACCGAGGGCAGAGGATCCATCTGCAATCCACATAACGATGATGAGCCCTATGCTAGGAGAGGCCCCCCAATCCTTCCTAAGACTGTCAGCCACCCGGAGCTTCTCTGGAACTGTGGACACAGGGAGTAATTGCATCCATGAGGCTGCATAAATTAGCCAACCGTTGTGGCAAATCAATGGGCGAGGGACTGAGGACTGAGCCTGAGGATCAGCGCCTCTTCCAATTCTTAGCCGAGCTTCCGGGTCTCAGATGGGCCAGACTGTTGAGGGAACGACGGGCTAAAGCACGATTTCCATTCCATTCCTGTCAATAGGCTTTGATGACGCGGGAGGATGGGGGTGGGGAACAACACGACGATGGCATTTGTTACCATAATAACTGAGGTCTTTTTTGGCAGCAAAGCGGCAAAAAGTTTGTACCGACGGATCTGTGGACTGATGATAAGATTGAGGCGGAAGGAAAAGAAAATAAGGGGGAAATAAAAATAGGTGCTAGCTTAAATCATCGCTTCACAAATGCGGTTTTTGACATTTGGTGATACTGCACAGCAAAGGGTTGCCTATGATTCAACTCAGAAATGAAAAAAGAAAAAGAAAAGGCGGCCACAAAGTCTGAATCACGCATGAAAAAACTCATTACAGTTGCCCGCAACTGCATGGCTGCATTTCTACCGAGGCTCACACCGAAGACATAAACAAACATTTATCCTATTTGGGCGGCCCTGGTTGGCCCGGGTACCGGCGCATTTTCTTTCTGTCCTCTGTGTTTTCAGTCAATCGCTTCTTAGATAAAAAGAGCTTAGAAAGATTATCCCCATGGCTTGCATGCCATTATCATTAATCAGTGCGTTATTGACTGCTCTGTCCTTTCCTGCTTCAAGTTCAGGCCTCTTTTAATCCACACGTTTTGCCCCGAAGACACACTCTCGACTCCAGGAGGTTCAGTGCAGCCGGGGCCAGGCCCACCCTTGCAGGCGCCCATCGATTCGCAGCGCTTACCAATCAAAACGCCCCAACGCTGCTGCCGCTTTGCTGATGCAAATTCCTAATTTCCCGTCCCTTAGTTGTTTTGGAAAGCCCTGGCAGACGTTAAAATGTCACAAGCCGTACTTTTAAACGCGACATGAATCATCTCGGTTTTATCACCCGTTAGGTCATGGATGGGTTGTAAATCAGGTGCCTGTTTTCACCGTAGGGTTGTATGACGATACACCCGTGTTTAAGTTTATTAAATGTTCAATATTTTTCAACTCAACAGTTTCTTGTGGTCTTGTTTAATAGCTACACTGGCTAATGTTACCTTTTCCAAAGTAGAATCAGTAGCTTTTAACATGCTAGGAGATGAAAAGGTCTGATTTCTTTTTCCAAGTGTGATGGAGAAAAGTGAAAAAGTAGAATGTAGCTCCTCTGCCGTCCTAGCCTGAGCAGCAAAGCCTCCCTGCAGGAGGCCAAACTCTGCCCCGCTCACCTGCTGCACGCCGCTCACCCACCGGTCGGGTCCAAAAGCGCTGTCACGGATATATTCCCAGGCGAGCCTTTCTCAGCCGTGCTGTGGGAAATTGCCGTTGCCTTGCGTGTTTGCGCCGGAGTACAAATCACGCTGTCGGTTTTACTGCGGCTGTCAAAGGAGCAAGACGTCAACGCTGCGAGATGCGATGACAGAGGGCCTTCTGGCAGAGGAGTAGCCTTGGGTGCTGATTAGAGCCGCGTGGGTTTTAAGGAACATTTATGCATGAAAAGATTTGGCTTTGGCTGCATGTGTGTGTGTTTGTGTGTGCGTGAGCAGATTTTGATGTGTATACATTCACCGGACATACATACATATTAACTTTGTTTCTCTTTTGGTAAATAGAAACTGGAGCTTCGGCGGCGAGCAAACAGCAGCATTGGCCGCATCGAGCCCGTCGGAGGCGTGTGTGCGTGCGTACATGCGTGCAGGTGCACGTGCAGCCATGTTGGCCGATCCGTGTTTGTGTTACGGTCCAGACAGCACGGACTTCTGTTCCTGCTGTTGACCGCGGCTATTTACCACAGCAAGCCTGGTCAAATACACAGAGATAATCTCGGAAAAATTCAACAGTGTTTCTGCAATCAGAAGCCATTAGGGCGCCTGTGTAACCTCCTGCACCGAGACAGCTCCCAGGAGGGTCCCCATGGTGCGGTTTCGTTGATGTAACCCTGATTAAAAACATTAAAGCGTTCTGTTGCTGCAACTACGCTGGGCTAGTCTGTGGTTTTTTGTTTTTTTTTTTTTTATGCAAGCCTAAAAGGTGAGGACGTCGAGACGCTGACGTAGAGACGGGCTGCTTTTGTCCACGAGTGCAACATCTGAAGTTTGGCGTTTTAGGAGGGCTTCACCGTCTTCGGCTCTGACTCGAAGATGCGCAGAAAGTGCTGCTAAGATGTTCTCCTCGTCTCCACCACACGCGCCAAAAATACCAAGCTGTCCTACTTTTTATGCCTGTCCCCTCTCCTCGGTAAAAGAGCTAAAGCCAGAACCCTTCCTCTCCCACACCTACGCAGCCCCTCGTCCTCCCCGCTAACCTCCCGCTCTCTCTGCCTCTCCTTTTCCCTACAAACTCTCGAGTCTCCTAATTCCTGTCATGCTAATTGGAGCTGACAGACACAGCTAATTATGCGCAGATAATCTGCTGCATCTGACTAATTATAATTCCCATTAGCTGCTGATAATGCTCATTAGATTAACTTTCTCCAGGAGAAAGTGGAAATAATGGGCTGGGCTTGGTGTTGCATCTTTTTGGTAATCGCTGCCTGGGGTGCGTTTGGCACCGGGAGCCTTCGGTTCCTTCGGTGTCGAGGAGGTGGGCTGCTTTGTTTGCGCCTGGCGGTAAAAATAGATTCCCCGCCTGATCCGAATCATCTCTGCTATGGCTCGGCTGCTGTCGCCGAAAAATTGCGCGAGACCGTAGCAGGTAGCTGCGTCCTCCACTTTACTCGGGGGGCCCTTCTTGGTGACAAATGCGACGGCCTGAAGGGGAAGAGGGCGCTGCTGGGGCTGTCCGGCGGCTGAAAAACGGCACCTGTACCTGGGCACACACCCATTAGAAGCCCTGGAAGTTTATATCTGCTGGCTGCAGTCCATTAGCTCACTCTGCTGTGCCATCACTATAAACCAATCACACACACTTCCCCCAGAACAGAGCAGAACTATTTATTTGTTGCCCACTCAGTCTGCTGCTGCGCAATCTGCTCTTGCTGTTGCTGCAACGATTCCCAGCCCCCCGACAACCCACCCAGCAGAAACCATTGTCACCTGCTAAGATGTGCTTTTACGGGCTGCAGAGAGGGATATTACTTACACTCCCGTAAAAGTGCAGCGGCGTCCGCTGAGAGGACATTAAACTGACTCTAATCAACTCAACGTCGTGCTGCCATGTCGTCTTTTTCCGGCCCTTCTTTACGGAATAAGGCTGTCCTTTCTGCGAGCTCAGATGTGCTGACAACGACAAAATCTCTGGGAACACCCCCCCCCCCCCCACCACCACCTCTAAATCACAAGCACTTTATTCAGCCTCTTTACGGTCTTCTAGCCACACAGATCAAAGAAAGTTGCAAAAGGATCAAAGCAAATGTGACGCATTCCCACGCACGACTTGTCTAATAGTGAAAGGCTGTTCAGGCTTTACACAAACACTTGGATCCACTCTGGCATCAATAACCATTGCTCATTTATCGACTTACGCATCACTGCCGGGTGAGCCTTAATAAAAACTGTTAAAAATAAGGCTAAGAAACGATTTGAAGCACATCGCAGATGAGGGTTAGCGAAAATGATTTTTAATCTTGAAATTTGGCCCGCCCACAGTGGACTGCAGAGAAGTCTGTTGTCGCGGTTGCCATCGCTCCCAGAGCGATCGGCCACAGGAGGAAATGCAATTTATTGATGCAATGTGGCACCAAGCAGCCCGAAGCCCGAGGAACTCAGGGGCCCCTAAAATCCCACAAATGGGATATTGATCATTCTGAGGGGGCCGAAGGAAAAAAAAAAGAGTTATATTTAACCATGAAGCGCCTCTCTTTCCTCTACTGAGCCTTTGACTGTTCTCTCTCTCTCTCTCTCTCTTTCTCTCTCTGTCTCCCCTTCTCTCGCCCGCTTTCACCGCATTCAACAGAGCGGTGACATTCAACAGTGTCTGTTCTGAAGACAGCCCATCAAATCGCCCGTTGGGAGTGATGCAGACAGCACCTCAAGGTGTTGGACTGAAAGGAGAGATCTGAACTGTGAAAGGCTCCATCGCTACTGCGCCACTACCAACAACGGGAGGCTCGTGTGTGTGTGCGTTCTTTTTATTCGGCCCCAGGGGCCGGTTGTAATCCACTTCTGCACACACACGTGCACTCTCATTTACAGCCTTCTCAATTTGATCATCTTAATGGGCACGTTTGGAAAAACAGTTGACGGCAGCGATGGGAAAAAGCATGCGTAAAAAGAGAGGTGACTTGCTGGCTAATTTAGCTTTGCTGCCATGCTCACCGGCACGTTGTTAGAAGAAGGAAGAAAGGTCAGAGCTGCAGCCATAGCAACAATGCTTCAGTAAAGACGGGGACAAAGGCAGTGGCAGTGCGTGTCAGCTTTAAAGACGTGAGCGTGAATGGCGGACAGAAGGAGGATGATTACCAGGTCCAGGTCCACGCAGTCGCTGCTGGAAAACATCCGGGAGTCTGATTCCATTCTGCATTTCGTGTTTCGGGTGCCTTCAGGCTGTCCAATTTCCTGTGGTGGAAAAACAGAGGAAAAAGAAAAAGAAATGATCTCCGCTCTTAGGTGAAACGGTGAAAAATCACTTCCAATTGAATCAGGCTGCACCAGCAGGCAGTCGAACCAGCCCTGAACCTTCTGGACGGCTTGAATAATGAATTCTAGTGTTCAACGCAGCTTCCTGATGCAAACCAGTGACCTTTAAATTTGAATCCCTAAGCTTTGTTTTCATGGTTGATGCTGAGACGAGTTGGTGTAGTTCCACTCGTGATCGTCGCAGGCCGCCACAGGCAGCATCAGCATCGTTTTCTGGCGTGGTGTGTGTTATTTACGATGGCCGGTTACTCTGCAGCAGCGAATCTCCTTCGTTAAACCGAGGAAAGCTAGGATCAACTGCTCGTCTGCACCACCTCCCTCGTTTCTCCCGATTTCCAGTGACAGCAGCGGAGCCATATCAGAGATTATTTGGATCAGGATGTGGATCTATTTTTACCCACAGCCTTCCACAGAAACCAGGCAGCCTCCACCAAACACACACACCGGCTCTCCCTGCCCTCCCGCAGCCCTGCGGCGCTGCTCCATGGCCTCGGTGCTCCTTAAAAGCCAGCTTTACGTGTAATCAACGGGGGAAAAAAGAACCCGCACCTTTAGCATTAGCATTAGCTCCCCCATTTACCTCATCTCTGTTCCAGAGTGCTCGGTAAACTTTAGATTAATCAAGGGTGAAAGAAGATGGAACTCTCCATTCTCCACACATCATGTTTAACAGAGCAAGAAGCTCATTTTCCGATGCAAGTAGCCACTTAATCAAGCGCACCATCGATATCAAGTGTCTCGCACGAGCCCTCAGTATAGTCTTGATAATTTGTCAAGCGACCCTCACTATTTTTAACCGCGCTAAGTGTGTAATGCACACACACACACACACAAAAATACTTGAAAAATTGGAAACAGTGGAACAAATGAAGCTGTGATGAGCAAAAGAGTCGCTGTGAGCATGTTTACAATTTCCAAATTATTAAACGGGAAATGAGACTCAGAAATTGTGAAAATGTTTAACTAGCATCGCTAGCACAGCTGGTCAGACGCAGCGACTCTAACTCTGGTTCAAAGGGGGCCTAATTCGCCCGTCCTCACTAAAATAATGTTGAGGAAAAAAAAGAGAGGTAGGGGTTCTGTTTCCCCCCTCAAGGGTAACAGGATACGGAGTGTGACACATTCAGCTGCTGTCGGGGAGAAACGGAGAGATTCGGAAGGAACTGGAAGAAAAATACAATTTAAAAAAAAAAAATCTAAACGCAACAATTTGAAATCACATTTGCGGAAGTCTGTCGGCCAAGATAAACACGGCAGAACGACGGGTTTTTAATCTCCGTTAGAGCTGCGATAAGGCGGGATGGACGGACAGAGGGATGGATGGACAGATAGATGGACGGATGGATGAAACTAAGCCTTTTGAGAGTTTTTGTCTGATTCCTCTACATCATCATCGGTGGTTCCCGTCTGGGGCCTTTTAACCTCTAGTTTTCCCAACTAATGTCGGCATTTAGCGGTAACATCTTAAAGCTGTCATTTTTACGCTCCCGTGTGGAGCAGCTCATTAAATGGCAGTGAACACGTCCGTCGGAGGGTCCCCCCGGCGACGGTGGCGGTAACGGTGACGGAGGCGAGGGGGTCCGCCTGCCCTTTGGCCTGGGTGTGACAGATCAGGCGCTCACATTTCTCATCGGTGCTGATGGTTCTCGCTGTTCATGCCTGAAAGTCACCTCATCTGCCCCTCCGGTGCAGAACAGAAGAATGAGAGGATGAGAAAAAAACGGAACACGACCTCCACTCTGCACATTTCCAGTCAAACGCGCACGGGGGAACTCATCCCTTCCTGTCTCTCTTTGCATTCCAACCCTTCTGTTTTCCTCTCTTTCCCTGGTGAATTGCAACAACGGTTGACCTACGCTCACCAGTCAATCTCTTTTTTCCCTCTCTCATCCCGCTCCTGTTTGCTTCTCACAGCCAACGCGCAGGGATTTCTCTCAGCCGAAACGAGCTGTGAAATCCTGAAACGGCCTAGCAAAACGTGAAAGGACAGCGGCTTCCTATTAGCATGAGCGGACAGAAGGCTAATAACAGGAGGAGTAAAAGAGAAAAGAAAGAAACTGCTGATCCTCCAGTCCAGACTCCTGAGGATCCAGCTAAGACTCGAGGGAGGAGCGGGGAAGTAATTAGAGCCGGAATATATGATGGCTTTTCACATGGAGCGCCTCCTCTTTCTCCTCCGCAGCACCTTATTTCCCTGAATGCATGTAAAGACGGGACGGTAGCAGCTGCACCGGCGGCGGCCGCCTCAAAATGCCTGTTTTACACCGGTTAATTACCAGCATGGAGTAGTATTTGTCCTCGTGGGGACACGTCAGGCTGCCAGAGGAAAAACCATCGATTAGCTTCGCCGTTGCGAAAAATAGAACGATATTGTGTGATTGGAACAGGGGAGAAGTTTAAAAGTCAGCGGCAGTAAAGGGGTAGAAGGATAAATGTCAAGTAAAAACTATTTTTCTTATGTAAATGACTGGACCGGTCGTGAGCCGCCGTCTGCTGTTTCAGTAGTTAGCGCTAAGTCGCTAAGTGGATTAAATAGTTCGCTAGGTTCAAATAGATAATTACGTGGATAAATGGTTTCATCTCAATCCATTTCCTGTTAATTACCACTAATCAGAGCCTTTATCAACAGCCACGCCGGTGGAATCGTGCTGGAATCGGTGCGGAAGAAACGGCGCGCAGACTCGCTACAGCTGACGGCTACGGCGCTAATTCCAAATCTCGATCAATCTAACGCGGCGTTGGGCCGAGGGTGGGACCCGGCCTAGACGGGTCCACAACCCTCCTGCTAAACCAGATCTTCAGATATTCAATGATTGCTTCGCGCCGTTAGCAGAGGGGTTCTCGGAAGGCGCTGGGAAGGCACTAGCATGGACGGCTGAAGGCTGCAGAGCGCAACAGGGAGAGAGCTCTGCGTGGGAAGAGCCATCAAACCCAACGTCTTCCTCCAACTCCGTTTGCTCTCGTCTGGATCCCAAATTACCCCCCGACAATAAAGCGCAAACAATCCGGCAGCCAAGTAGAGTTCAGAGAGAAAAACTGGCTCAAACGTGGAAGTTGGAGCCTTTCCGGAGCCGGCGGAGGGATTTGATTTTCAACAGCGGAGGCCAGATCCGGCTCTATTTTGAGACCATCAGGTTGGCTTTTCTGCCTTTTTTTAAAGGTTATTCCGAGGCTCCTTCTCTGCCTCGTCGGATCACGCCAGCCCAGATATGAGCGCACTGGGAATACTCTGGGAATACCTTTCATTGAAAGTCTCATTCCAAGTCACCTAAGCTCTGCTCCGTTTTTTTTCCCCTTTATTTGTCTCTGCCACCAACAGGTTGCGACTAAATCTGCAACAGCCTCACCTGCTTCCCCTGCATGATTGAAACAGACGGGGTGGGGGCGGTGGCGCTTTGACAATTAGGCCCACAGGTGCACAAACCCAACACACACACTCACACACACACACACACACACACACACACACACACCATGGCGGAGATTCACGGCGACCTGAGACTTCTGAAGAGCAGCCCTAAATAAGACTGGGGAGATTAGTTTGTGCGAGAGGCAAAGTCAAAACAAATTCCGCCTTTTCTATCACTCCGGGCCCACCGCTAAAGCATGCGAAATAGCTTTGTGCCCGGGGACGTTTTACCGCTAAAAGAATGCGACGGCGGCGGCGGTGGCGTCTACCGAGGGGGCTGGAAAAAAACAACAGGATGAGGGGAAGAGGAGAAGGTTCACAGGTGGCGTCTGGACCACCTAACCAACTCTTATCACTTGCTTTTTTTCCCCACCAGCGGTTCCCGTCACTGCCCCGGCTCCGCCCGGCCTCCACCGCGGATGAACCTGGAATAGCGTTAGCACCGGAGCCCTTTTTTATGTTATTCTTTTAAAAGAGGGTTGCCCAAAGTGTTAGATGGTGTTCAAACAGAATAAATATGGAAGTCATACTCTGGAGAGGCAGCCCTGGAGGTTTCATCCAATTTCTAGCAACCGCAGCTTGTTGATTTAAGGAGGTTTGGGTTTTTTTTTTTTTCAGCTTTTTTTTCTCCCCGGAGCTAACAAATCAGAGAGCGATTTCTGCTTTTCTCTATTAAATCTGACCTTCAGCGGACCTTCCCCACTTTCCTTGCACCTTTTGATGCAAATATCTGCACGGGGAAGAGGGCGCGAGGCAGCTTCTCCGCTCTGTGGACGCATTTGGTGGCTTTAATTGATTTTTCTCACGCAAATAAATAATTTGGCGCCACTGTTTTAGTTTGGCGGCGTCTTCCCTCTCGCTTCCGTATGCTCTTCATTAAACTCCAGCTTGTGGGTGATTTATCAACCTATTACACTTGGGCTTGTGCCCTCAACACACACACACACACACACACACACAGTTTGCTCCCTATGGTATCAAGGAGGCATGCATACATGTGCGCTAACGGCTGCGCTAAAGGGCTGGGAGCAAGCCAGGGCCTGTCCGACTGCAGATGGACGCACCCGAAGGCTACACATGCATGCAAACATACGCACACACACACACACACACACACACACACACACACAGGCCCAGTCAAGGCTACCAGACGCACTTAGCAGACGCCATGCCAATTCGATAGCGTCCGCTTACCGTTGCGTCGTCCCGCCGGCGTGTGTTTCATCAGCGCAGACGTTTTCTGCGCCGTGATGTTCTAAGTGGTGGCCTGATTCGGCGCCGCCGCGCCTGAGCCGGGGAAAATACTTCTGGCGTCATGATAGCTTTGAGGAGCAAACAGGATTGATTTTTGCTGCGGTCGTTGTTGGATTTCTCTACAAGCGGCTGTTACCAAATTCCAAACTGCACTATAAAAACCGTCTCGGGCGGAGACTTTCCGCCGTTTCACAGCGTGACGGCGGAATCTGGCGTGCAGTCAGCAAAGCGGCACGTTAAGTGGATTAGAAGTTGTTGGGGGGTTTTTTCAGCATGCAGGATGATGGAACTAGAAGGCTGCGCCACGTCGTGGATGTCCGATATGAGGAAAGAAAAACCCTGACCTGACCCTTGACCCTGACCCTCACCCTGACCCCACACCAGCCGGTGTTGTGGCTGGTGGTTTGGTCCGCTTTGAGAAGGACAGTTGGGAAGTGAACCAAACCAGAGGAAAGGGCTTCGGCCTCTCCGACACGGCGGCGCTTTTATCCCCGTCGTTTGTTACCTGCAGAAGTTTCTTTGGGTCGACTTTAGTTTCCGCGAGGATCTTAAGCTGCTGCATCACGCAAAATTAAGCAAGCCTTCTCTGGGAATCAATATTCCCGCTTCATACTCTTCATTAGCCAACGCCGGCTCTTCTCGGGCCAGCGATGCGCTGCTTTTTAATGGGATGCGGCGACGGATAATATCGGCCAAATGGTGGGATAATACTTGCTGTTTTCACGGCGGAACGCGGCAGAAGCTCTGTTGCAATAACCGCAGCGAAACCAAGCCTCCGGGTACACACACACACACGCGCGCGCACACACACACACGTGGAGCACAAGCGTGCAGATTATATCATCGCCAACATTAACAGGTAAACACACCGGAGTAAATAAACTCCATTAAAAACCGACATGTTTAATTTAGCCGAGCTTTTTTTTTCTTTTCCCCCGCCTCATCGTCCCGGCTGTGTTTTCGTTTCGAGGGTTTTAGAAGAGATGGGAGGATCGAGCCGCGCGGGTAATTATACCCTCTCCACACCTGCAATGGGGGGGTCAGCCCGAGTCCCTCCCCCGTGTTCTACAATCGATAGCGAGAGAAAATGGAGGAGCAAAAGGGAAGCAGACGGGAAGGTTCCTATTTTCAGGAAAAAACAAGACACGTTTGGGTGGGGGGGGGATCACGAAGCCACACCAAGAGCAGCTAGTTGCTAAAGGGTGCGGCGCTAGCTCTTGGTTTAGCACCACAAGCTAAATGCCAGAGAGAGAGAGCCTCCCCGTTTTCACACGTCTGGGTGTGCGTGGGATTGACGCTAGCAGGCGTCGCTAGCAGCAGGCAGCTAAAATCACCTCTGCAGCCGGTAAATAAAATACCGGTTCTGCTGTTTGAATCTTCCTCCCCAGTGCCCCTCGAGGATCGCACACTGGGCGGGATCACACAAATAAAGGGAAAAAAAAAAACAGAAAAAGAGAGAATCGGCACCTGATCTGGGGCTGACGGAGGGCCCCGGAGGGCCCTGGAGGCAGAGCCCCGAGGATCAAATCCAATTCTGGCCAGATTCACACGAAGCCCCGTCAACCGCGGCGGCATGCTTGGAGAGCCGCCGAAGCTACTTAGACGCACATCAGATCGGCCCCCAGGGGCCTTCTCACGGGTTTAACCCTGACGGATGCACCTGGGCAACAGGTGGGCTACTTAATGGCCAGCGACTCTTTTAAAAGGTAAAAAGAACAAAGTAGCCTCTAAAGATCAGCTATAAAAGCCTAACAATGGAGAGAAATTGCAATTATGGCCCCAGACGGAAGCCCAGGCTAATATAAGGATGCTAGCGACGGAGACAAACGCACAGCTGCAGAGCTCCGTGAATCTCGATTTATTGACTAATCTAGATTAGTCAATAACATCGCTCGGCAAATTGGTTACCACGACAATGCCATAGCGATGGGGCAACCAGGATAACGTCCCCATGGGAACCGAGTCCCTGCTAGGAGTTTCAAACCCCTCTTTGCTCCAAAACAAATGGCTAGCGCTGACATCATACTCGGAATAACTGGCATTTTTTACGAGTCCGACGTGAACTTTTCTCATTAGCTCGCGGCAAAATGGAGGACCGACGCCTGCTGTCGGGCTCACCAGCTGGGCTCTGCCCAGGCTACAGCGGCCGCAACCGTTAGCCTACTTTTATTCCGCCCATTTTTTTTTTTTTTTTTACTAATTAAGTTAACTACACAAGTAATTATCTTTTGCATCAAAGGGGGCCCTCGCTCCGAGCCCCGCTGGTCCCCTCCCACCGACCGGCCAACCGCGCGCGCCGTCTTAGCGCTTCAGGCGCCAGCTGACTCATGACATTAAGGGATAATTAGCCGGAGGGATGTCGGGGTGGCCGACGACGAGCCGAGGATCCACAACGACGGCACGCGCAGGTTTAGCCGGCGCCATCGGGCGCCAGGTTTTCAGATTTGTTACGGATTAGCGGTAAATAAAGGGCCTCGCTAGGGAACGTTTGAGAAATTGTTTTTGGGTTTTGCTTTTTTGGGGGAGGGGGGTTCAGGGGTCCCGTCTGTGCCGAGCGGCTCTTTCATCTCATCCATTAGCGGCTCCTCGGCTGAAACAGTGACAGAAGCGCGCCGGTTTGGCGCTCTTTCATCCACGCCGTCGCTCCGCAAACAGACAATAATCAGGTCATCTGGCTCCGGGCGCCAAAATCCTTCATTAGCAAACCGGCTAATCTCCGCAGGATCATGTGACTGTGGGAAAGAATTTACATGAAACCCATTTGAATTCCTTTGAAGTTGTTTGTTTTGCTCACCTTGGAAACGCACTATTTCCACTTTCCCTCAGTGCAGGCAAGTAAACGCACCCCATAAATATGTATTTACCCAGGGCCCGCGCTATTCTGGCCCAGCGTTTCGGAGCAGGGCCACTGGAGACCGGGCCCGGGGAAACCGGAGGAGAGGAAAAGGGGACGGGGGGAGGAACGGCAGAGGGAAAGTGATGTTTAATGCAGGAGGATCAGGGCAGGGTTCCGAGCGGTCTCCTTCATCAGTCCCCTCACACACCTCCGCAGTTCCGCCCCCCCTCCACCAACCACCCACCCGCGACATCCAGACAACTTTCTTGTGTTGGTTTGCATTTATAGCGTCTCCGTCAGCGTCACGCCAGAAAGCTGTCGGGGCCAGTTTGGCAGAAGAGCTTTGAGAAAACGAAGCTGACTCCGTCTCGGCTCTGCGGACAAATGGATCGGAACGGGAAGAGACGCGGAAGCTCAGCACCACCCTGGCTCGTCCGCAGAGTCAGCTGGTCAGCTGACCCAGAAGACCAGGAAGTTAAAGAAGAAAAGTAGTCTTCCCTGCTAATCCAAGTACTGGCATCAATGCAGAGGAAGACAGAGGAGAAGAAGAAAAAGAAAAGGTGTTGCTTCTTCGATTTTTAATGTTTGCTTGTGAAAAAGCTGTAATGTGGTTTATGTGGCAGTCGTCCACAGTTACTGTGCGAAAATTAGCTAATTAGCTGAAGTGACAAAGGCGTATAAATGTTGAGCAGCAATTAGCTGAATTCTAAAAATAGCAGCGCTCGTTAACACTCTCGGTAAATGCTAGCATGTAGCGGGAAACCTTTGAAAGTTTTAATTTCATGAAAACTGAAAACTGCAAAGTCAAACAGCGATGTTAGCATCTCTCTCACCTGTTGCCTGGCGAAGCCACGCGCTCTCCCGTGCTGAAGAGCCCTCCACGCGGAGTGTTATTGCGGCCCGCGGCGGCCCCCGCTCCTCCACGCTAATGAGCCCGCCTCAACTCCGTCAAAGTCATCAGATGACACTGATGCGGCGAGATTGATATTCACGCTTGACTCGCCATCCTCTCCACTCCACCGGCGTGTTTACCTCCCCGCACAATTAGAATCTGGAGAAGACAGACAGACGACGAGCAGGGAGAGGGGTGGAACTTAGCGCCGCCGCTACCACATTAGCTTCAATTGTTTACGAAGATGGGTGATGTCTTTCAAGCGTGCCTTGAAGGTGGCTTCCTATATCGCAGGGTCATTACGGGCTCATCTAATCCCCACGCCCCGGCCAGCGGAGGGAGGGGGGGATAACAAAAGATAAATTGGCTTAAGTAAAATGCATATTTCAATAGTTTTCCATCTAAATTTGCATCTGAGGTGCTGTAGCATCTCTGTGGCCTTTTAAAGTGCATTTATGCTAACTCTACTAAGTTCAGCCATTTTGAATTTAAACTTCCGTTAAGATGCTTGTTTTTTTTAACCTGAGTTAGAAACAAATAGCACAGTTAAGGGGACAATTGCACACCCACCTGGTTGGGGGGGAAGAACCAAAATGAAAGAAGGTGATGGGCATTAATGGGCGCTAGCTGCGGGCGCTAGCTGCGCGGAGAGCGGCCCCGAACTAGCAGCCGTGTCGCCAGACTGATTGAGCTTTAATTGGCATTCTCTCTAATCGTGGCTTTCGAACAGAAATGGAACCAGCGTGGACGTGGAATACTGATGTTTACCTGGGAGCCGCCATGACGAGCCGGAGGCGAGCGACGGTGGTTTAGTGTGGTGCAACAGCGCCCCTCGGTGGACGGGCGGAGAATGACAGCCAGTGCGTGATGCGTTCAGGTTCGTACGAGTCAGCGACAAGTTTGACCTCTACTGGTTTATTGCTCTTTATATTGGGTTTTTTATATACCGGTATTCAAAAATGGTATGTTTGTACCTATAAACATTTAAGTATTTATATTACATATTTTCATTTAATCACTTTACTTAATTTCAGATTTAAACTATACAAAATAAGCAATATGTTCTCAGTATTAAAAAAATATATCTATATATATACTCTTCACTGCAAGAAATTTATACTCTATTGCCTTATGTTCTGAGAAAATGTCTCAGCTGATTTTGTACTATGGTTACTTGCTGCATTTAAACCAGTATCATTTATAAATTGTTTTGTTTTAATTCTGCCCATCAATAGTATAAAACTGCAAATCCACATTCACTTCACTTCTTGTTATTCAAATGTAATCCATCAATAACAGCTCCCCCAGCTGTTTTAAACGATACAAACGGTTCCGCATCTGAAGTCTAATCAGGCCATTTAAATATCCCTTAGACAGTGATTAACACCCATTATCTGTAATAATACTCATGTTGCAGCTAATCACCTTCACCAAGGAGCTCACCTGTCCGCTAATGAACAAAATAACTCCAATAGTTCTCAACAGATTTTGAAGAAAGTTTCAGAATATGTTGATAATAGGCCACAAGATTAAATTTGGGTAACATCCTGGATTCATCGATCAGCAATTTATCAATCTATCTGAACCAGCTGTTCCTCTTTATCATAAAATGACAGTTTTAACCAATTTAAGTGGGAGATTCCCGCAGGATCGACCTGATCTTCTTTAGTTCCAGCTCAAATCATGAAAACATCGAGTTTAGAAAGTGGGAGAAGGAACTGTAATGATTTCATTAATACACTCGGAGGCAGCGCCGGCTTCCCAGGGGCTCCGATCTCATTACAGGGTACCGGGAGGATGGAGGAGAGCAGGGGGAAGGAATCCAGAGCCCACTTCCAACTTCATCCTGTTTACAAGGTTCATTATCTGCCCGCTGGACGACTCGATCCTGCTCAATTATTAATGCTAAAAGACCCTCTGCTGCTGGAGGGGAACCAAAGGAATCAGTGGAACCTCAGTGGAGAGGCAGGAAGTCAGGAATCAGACCTCGGTGGAGAGGCAGGAATGCAGCTGAGGTGAACGGACGCAGCATTAACCGGGGGGCTGCAGGCACCGAGGCCCCACCTGACCTTCTCCACCACATCACCTGTGAAAACATCACAACCAAAAACCATTCGAAAACCTAAAATCCAGGTTTTATTTTTTGGGTTTTTTTGTTTTTTGTTTTTTTCTTTACTACAAAAAAAGTCCCAGCAATATTTTATAACCCGATTTTAAAAAAAAAACAAAAAAAACTACTACAAAATTAAATATGCCAAAACTACCGGATGCTACCCAGCAAAAAAATAAAGCCTAAAATGAATCGTTCTAGTCTAACACTATCAGGAAAAAAAACCAATGAAAAAGAAGGCAAGTTTCCTCACAGGATGTGCCACTTTACCACAATCGTTTCGCACA
Organism: Tetraodon nigroviridis; assembly: GCA_000180735.1. Taxonomy (NCBI): domain Eukaryota; kingdom Metazoa; phylum Chordata; class Actinopteri; order Tetraodontiformes; family Tetraodontidae; genus Tetraodon; species Tetraodon nigroviridis. The sequence goes on along the minus strand of CAAE01014240.1, from coordinate 80,835 downwards.
TCTTGAGCATAAAATAATGAAAATACTTTACAATAAGTTAACGCAGGCACGCCTCCTACAGCTACAGAGAAAACAAGTAACAGTCAACGCTTTTTTTCTTATTCTGGTGATTCTTCCAACACGGAAAAAGAAAACAAAAAAGAAAAAGAACAAACCTAACTTCTGGGTAGCAACATTTTTGGTTTCAGGAGACACACGTTCACAACAATCAGGTCGCCTTTATCACATCAGCGCGTATCCAAATGATATAAATATATATGAACAAAAATATATGAAAACTATTTTAATTAAAAAAAAAGAATTATACCAGATGGAAGCTTACAATTAAAATTTTAAATAACTTAAATGAATACGGGAATACTTTCATACTTCTCAGAAACATGAAACTGTAGCCCTAATCTTCTATGCTAAGGCTGTTGCCCTCTGGCTGCGCCTGCTCGCACAGCACTGCGAAAATAGCTCCATTTGGTGCCCAGGATGATTTATAAATACTAAGAAAACTCCTGCGCTGTGCCTGTTTATGTCAAATACTACAAAATAAGTTAGTGTCAGGCAACTCTAGATTATTTACAGGTTAAAAAAAACCGGAGCGGAGATGATGGATGGCTCGTAGCCTTTAGCTTTAGCACGTCAGCTAACGGGAACAGAAATGATTGGGTGCTTGCCAAAGCTTCAATACGAGCACTTGACTCCTGTTTGTCTTGAAATGATTGCTTGGAGTAAAGGAATGGTTTAAAAAGACAAAAGAACAAAAAAGACATTCATTTCAGCAGCAGCTGTCGTCATGACGGCACGTCGGAGGAGTGTGTGCGATGAGGAACGGGTGAGGAAGAGGCGGCACCTGGTGCGGCAGGTGCTCAGTAAACATTGGAGTCTCCTGCTGAGGCAACGTGAGATGGCAAGCGTGAGCGCGCGAGGGGTGTATTTGGTGCGAGGAGAGGCAACGGGGGGCGGGGGGCAGGGCGTCAGTCCACGTCGCTGAGGTCGCTGACTGGCTCGTCCTGCACGATGCTCAGGTGGTTCATGGCGCGGCCGAAGGCCACCTGGACGGCCTTGCGGATGCTGGACGTGCGTCCTTCCATCATCTTGATCTTGTCGATGGTCTTGTCCAGGCCCAGGGGCACCATCTTGGATCTAGGAAGCCACCTGCCTGCGGGCGAGACGGTCGGCAGCGATGAGAGAGGCCGGAGCGCTGCCTCCCAGCAGGTGCTCAGCTCCGACGAGCCAAGCCCGGAGACTTTATTTCCACACTCGCTGGAGGCTCGTGTGTGTTTTACCCACTCCAATCCATCCACAGCTCCAGCATTTTCACCCCTTGCCTATTTCGCAATCTTACACATGTCGCTGGAGGAGATGTCATCATTACTTTCACTCCTGCTGCTACTTTACAGGATAAATTGCAGTCGTTTGCCTTCCTGATGGGGTCAAAGGTCACTCACCAGCTGCGCTTGTTGTCGAAAAAGAGCACGAGGTAGAGTTTCTCTTCTGCTTTGTACTGCATCTGCTCGCCGATGCGGAGCACGTCCGTGGGGGGCGTGGGGATGGACACCCCGTTGTGCTGGCAGCCCGCTCGCGGCATGTGGGGGTCGATGATCTGCGGGCGGGGGCGGTGTGTGGGGCGGGAAAGTGTGGTTAGGTCACCCGGACGCACAGCGCACTTTTATGCACATGCAGGGGGACAAACGCATGCACACACACACGCGTCTCTTTAAGATACTTCAAGGAATTCCTGTTGAAATACTGCCACCCAGAGGACAAAACAGGAACAAACTGCCCACAGGACACTAGAAAAAACAACAACTTTCTTTTCATCCTGGAAAAGAAACGTGTCACAATTACATTCCATCGTGTCCCAGGGCGGAGAGATAAAGAAACGACAAAATGAAATGAAGACTGGAGTCATTGGTTGCCATGTTTTCCCTCCCGCAAGCACTCACCAAAGCAGGGTAGGAAGGATATCCACTACATTTGGCCCAAACTAGCTTTAGGGGTTCCAGCGCAACTGTTGCAGCACTAGCGGGCATCCAAATATTGCTGTTGCCAACCTCTATGGAAGCGGGAACAACACCAAACAGGTTAGGTGTGGGTTCAGAACACGCAGAAAACCAGTCCAACACAACACAGCGGCCACAGACGACGCAGGAGCAAATAAAAAGTAACAGCCGGCATTTCGCTTTTGGCCCAAACACGTCTCCAGATGATGTCCGAGTCGCGCCCGCTGCTGGCTGCTGTTAACTTTTAATCCCCACATTCTTTCAATCACAGTAGCATGATTGTTTAGTAGAATTAGTAACTGGACCTCAGGTCTTCTGTGATCTTTGCTTGTATATGCAACCCTTCTTAGACAGTAATTAGCATGTAATTACCGTTAGCTAGGCATTAGCGGCCAGGGTACACTTTCACACAATCATAACAGGGAGAGGAGCAGTCATGTGAGGAAAACTACGGTTTGTGGGGGAACAGCTCCATTAGGGATGTGATGGCACAGAGGAGCCTGGAGAAACAAGCTAACTCACCGGCGGCGATTCGGGCCGCTTTAGCGAAGTTGCCAGTTTCGATGCAGGCGATTAATTCGCTCTTGTCCTCCACAGTGTTTCTCCGGACCAGAGCGGGTTTTCCCTTCCCACATTTTGGAAGACTTAGAGTGGTGCTGAAGGGGGAAGAAGAGAAGAAAGCTCAGGTCTGCTGCTGAAATGGGTGGATTCCTCTAACTCACACACACGTCTCTTCCAAACTGAATCACAAGGTACCTGGTGCTTCCCTGCAGGCTGCTGCTGGAGGAGATGGAGGACTCGGAGGCGCAGCGTCTCCGCGGCTCCACAGCTTGTCCGGCTCTGCTGGGACTCTCTGACAGCTCCTTCTCCTCCTCCCCCCCGAGGAATCCGCTGGACAGGCCTGGGAGGAGACGCGGGACCGAGAATGAGCACACAACAGCAACGGAGAGCGGGCCGTGAGCCCGGCGGGCGCGGCTACCCTCACCGGTGTTGAGTCGTTTGACGGGGGCCTCGTCCTCCTCCCCCTCCCCCTCCTCCTCCTCGCCCTCGCTGCCTCCGCCGCCATTGTGCTTCCTCTTGCGTTTATGCAGCAGCGTCTCCAGCCGCGGTATGACCACCGACAGGAAGGATTTGGAGGCCGAGCTGCGCCTCGTCTGCGTCCTGCCCCTCCTTCCCCGCCTCAGCGCCCACGTCTGTGGCCCTGTCTCCGTCCCTGGGGGGCTTGTGCGGGCTGGCGGCCTTCGACTTGCGGAACAGCACAGCCGTGCGCCGGTTAACCGCGCCGGCCGCCTCCGCCGTGGTGGCGTCGCCTTCCAGCAGAGAGCTGGCCGCTCCGTCGTGGGCGTAGCCGTTGAGGTGCGGCACCGAGGGGAGCAGCTGCGGGATCTCTCCGTCCGAGTCGGCGCTCTTGCGGCGCGCCTTGCCCCCGCGGTCCGGGGCGGCGTCGATGGGCTTGAGGGTGGGCGGCTCGGGGTCGGCGTCCGAGTGGATGAGGGGGGGGATGGAGTCAGAGAGCTCCAGTTTGGGAGGAAGAGACTTGTCTCCTGTTGGAGGAGAAGAGGAAGAGTTGGGTTGTTTTCAGCTCCGCGGCCATTAATCATTCACGCCGTCAAGACAGCGGGTACAACGTGCATTATTCATCCCGTTTCCGCGGTATCGGTCATTACTTTTCCTTTCTTGTTCGTCCCCGTTCCTCACGGCTCTGGAGAAATAAAATATAGTGGTTCTTCATGGAGAAACCATCTGGGAAAGAACTGAAAAAGGCTCCTATAAACAACCGTTGGACGGTTGTGTTCGCGCCGGTGCTGACAGGGCAGACGTATCTGCTAGCTTCGCCAAACTAAAGCAGGCCGCCCTTTCATTTACCACTGATGAGCTCTGATAAATAAAGAATGAAAGCTAAATTACTTTTTACTTCCTCCCATCAGCTCATTATGAACAGTCGGAAGCATTATTTTGGCGGGAAAGCGCTGCGTTCGTGTAAACTCGTTAGCGTCCGCTGCTGTGAATTCAGAAGGTTTCAAATGTTTCTCCTCGGTTCAAGGAAAGTGCAGTTTTCAGTCCAAATTGCTTCAGTTAAAGTTGGTTTTGGCGTCCCTGATTTGTGTTTTAGGAAAAAAAATACACACACTGTTGCTAAGAAGCCACAGAAAAGGATTTAAGCCATTTCTGAAGAGTGTGAGCGTTAAAGTGTCAGAATTCCAGCAGTATTGGAACGTACCTTCGTCGTCTGTGAAATGTCCGTTGGACTTTGATTTCTCCTTGTCTGCCGCTGCGCTCGGCTCCGGGTGTGCGGGTGTAGAGGTAGGTGTGGAAGACGGGGGGTGGTGTGCGGAGGGGACCACCCTGCTGAGGCTCATCTCGCTGCGGACGTCGTTGATGGTCTTCTTCAGCAGCTTGAGGCGCTTGCTGCGCGAGGGGCTGGACTTCATGGAGCAGGTCAGGTCCAGCTTCTCCAGGAGCTGCTGCAGCTGCTTGTCCGGAGGGAGGTGCTGGCGGTTGGCCGGCAACAGCAGCCGGTCCACTGAACAGAGAGCGGAAACGGATTTTTCCAGTCTAGAGGCTCAAAAACAAACAAACAAAACCCACCATCATTTCATCGCCTGTGTTCTTACCGTCCTCCCAAGAAAAGGGCGGCGAGTCTTGAATCTTGGGAGCGTCGGGAAGATGCATGCCGCTTTCTGAGTCGAAGCCGATTTTCTCGATGTCTCGCCGGGCCTTCCTCAGCAGGGCTCCTCCCTGATCTCGGAGCCTCACGGCGGCGCGGTAGAAGTACGTGTCCTTGGAGTTGTATTTCATGCAGTTGTCGATAATGAGGTTAAAGTCCTTCTCAAACTGGTCCAGGTTGCTGTAGCTCTGCGCGTCGATGCGCTGCCGCATGGTGGAGAAGTCCATGGGGTCCTTGATGTGGTCGAGGTAGTCGGGGACCTACGGGGGAACAAAAACGACAACAACTTTGCGTTAGCGTCTGAGGTGCATGTTGCAAGCTTAACTTCTAGTAGTGCTACTTTTTAAACACATTCAAAGAATATTTGATCAAATAATTGTGAATTGCGCTCCAACAAAGAAAACAGAAGCGCCCAACGTGGGGCTCGAACCCACGACCCTGAGATTAAGAGTCTCATGCTCTACCGACTGAGCTAGCCGGGCCTGCTAGAGGCAGCCCCCACCCTCTCCTCTGTGCTTAGCTCCGGTTACAGGGTTAATTTGTAACCAGGAAGTGTCTTTGTGTGTGTGGGTGGGGGTGCGTGAGCGCAGGAGCCGCTATCTGCTCATTTCAGCCTTTCTGCTGTACAAACACCACAATAAATGCGAAAACTGTGCCACTGCGCAGTCCAGTTCGAAGCTTTTCCGAAAAGAAAATAGTTGGTGGTTTAAAAAGAAAGGTACCAGCTGCTATTCTGGGGTGGAGTGTATGAACTATATTTGTTTTTCCAGTCAGGAAGCTTTGCAATACACGTGTTTCCGTCTCTACTCCTCTTCACCTCGCTGACATCGACCGGTTGGGCGAAGATTCTGGCCTGATCTTTCATCTGCAGCTGGTCCAACAGCGCTCGGAGTAAAATACTGAAGGGCGTCAGCTGCATCTCCATGAGGGTTTCGTGCTGTTTAATCTGAAAAAAAAAGAAAGAAACGCCACGTGAAGCCCGGATAGTTTTGGTTGATTTGACGGAATTCCCGTCGACTGTACCTCCTCCCTCTTCAGCTTCTCCCGTTTGCGGATCAGCTCAAGCAGCAGCCGGGCTCGCTCCAGGTCGTGTCGGAGGCGGTGCCATTCCTTCAGCTGCTCCTTCAGAGCCCTGCTTTCCTCCTCGTTCTGGCCCTTGAGAAGAAAGGGGAGCATCAGTGAAATTCAACTGCTGCATTTTCCCTCCTTCAATATCTTCGGTTTTACAGAAAACACACAGAATCTCATCTCAGCAGAAAAAAAGAAGAATTGAAAAGCCTTCTGTGCTTGACTGACAGATGAACAAACCAGCTGTGTGTTCTTCTGGGCGTGCAGGCTGGTCTGCAGGCGTCTGATGAGGGGGTGCCCGTTCCGGGACTGCCTCTTCAGCTTCCAGTAGTTCAGGACCAGCTCCACGAAAGCTTTCTTCTTCTGGATCGACACCTGGTTCAAAATGTTCTGTAACCTAAAAAGGGCAGAACCGGAGAAGCCTAAAGAAAACGCCCAGGTGTGACGAACGTGCTGCGGTGCCGGCGTACCTGTGGGCAGGGAAGGAAGGCGCTGGCGCAGGAGTCGGCTCTTCGCTCTCAGATTCGGTCTCGGGCTTCTTGTTTTTGCTCTTCTTCCTCTGCTTTCCTTTGGAGTGTCCCTTAGCGAGGCTCCTCGACCTGTCCGCTTTCTTACACAGTCCGTTCTTGGGCTGCGAGTCCTCGTAGATCGTGAGAGGCCTCCGCACGCAGCCGTTGGGCGTGTGGGCGCCGCAGTAGGCCGTCTTCCTCACCGAGAAGGTGGCCTCCCCCGACTCCTTCACCTCCGTGACGGGCTCCATCTTCATGAAGAGGCCGGCTTTCTGCGCGCAGCTGACGTGGAAGGCGGTGTAGCAGTTGGCTTTGTGGCACTGGATGCACGCGCCCACGCCTTTCTCCTTGCACAGGTAACAGGTGAGCTTCCAGCGGGCCGGCGGGATTTGGCCCACGCCGTCGATGGGCTCGATGAAGGTGGTGTTGGAGAAGCCCACCTCGGGGACCCAGAGCGCGCAGACCACGTGGCCCCAGCGCTCGTCCTCCGTCTTTTTCACCGCGCCGCCCTTGTTGGGACAGAGGACGCACTCCGCCGGCTGGCTGGAGGCCTGCAGGCAGTGCCGACAGAGCCACTGGCCCTCCGGGATGTAGGGCACGCCGTAGCACTCCTGGTGCACGGCCACGTTGCACATGTCACAGAAAAGGATGGCGTTGCTGTTGTGGCACTCCCCGTCCATGCAGATGCAGCAGACGGCGTCCTCGTCGATGGCCGCGTGCATCTCGCTGCCCTGGTCCAGGTTCTCCAGGTAGAGCTCTTTCTCGAAGCGGTCCATGAGGAACTCAAAGACGTTGAAGGAGACCTGGCTGACCCCTTCGCTCCGGCGTTTCTCATTGACCAGCTCCAGCCAGGCGTAGTCTTCCTCGTCCATGTCATACTCCGTTTCCTCGTCCAGCTCCTCCTCCGTCATTTCTGCATATTTGTAATAGGTTGTCGGTCGCCTCGGAACCGCCGGGAGGTTGTATTCCACCGTGCGGAACTTGGGCTCGGGAAGTTTTGGACCGGAATGGACGCTGGCGTGATTCTCGCCTCCGTCGCCGTGACCGGTGAGGCCCAGGGCAGCGTTCCTTTTTTCCTGGTTGTTTTTTAGCCTGACCGACCTCACCAGGATCTGCTGCTGCTGCTGCGGTTTCTCAGCGTTCTCCTTGTTGCTGGTGCACTCCATCATCTCCTGCGCCGTGGGGTCATCGTCCCAGATCACGTCCAGCTTGTCAAAGATGCTGATCCGGTGGACGCGGCCGTCAACGTCAAACTCAACCATGCGCTGCGCTTGGGCGTACGTCAGAATCTGCTTGTTGGGCGAAGGCTTGATGGGCGACGAAGGCCGCCGTGGCACCGAAGGCCGGTGCTGCCGAGCTCTCTTCTTCATCTTGACGCTCCGTGTTGCTGAGGGAACAGTATGAGGGAAGGGGTTTTTTAAACGTGTAGGAATTTAGATCTGATTGTACCAGTATCATTAACAGATAAGACCTAAGATAAGAACAGGAACACTGACCGACCTAACTTGTCTCAGATTTTAAAATGATGCAAGGATTCAAACACAGTCAAGCCTATTACTGTTATGTTGCTAAAAACATTAGCATCGCTGAAGTGAGAAAGCGTGGAAAAAAGGTCAATATATGTGGGACATCTTACTGTTAATGTTATACTCAACATCTGAAAAGTTGTTAGTTAGTTTTATAAATATCAGACTCCCGGAAACTGGTGTAAATTTCTTTAAAACTTAAAGAACAATGTAGATTTCAACGCTAGCGAATTGCAAGGTGTCACTTGCAAACAGAAGAAGGGAAAATTGAAAGAAAATTGCAAAAAACCACGTTGGCCACAGAAAAGCGGATGTCCAAATGGAAGAATGTGTGGGAGAACTTTGTTGGAAGTGACTTCTTGTTGGGGGCTGCGAGGTCTCCGAAGCTCTGCCTTAGTTTGCTCAATGAGCTGGGGCATTTAAATATGGTGGGAGGGGGCAGACACTAAATCTGGCCGTGCAGGACTTCACACTTGGCCATTTGGTGCACACCTAACAGCCAGGCAGCGGTCAAGCGGCTAACAATAACATTAGCAAGCCAGCTAATTAGCAAGGGAGGCTAGCCACCCCTTTAAACAGAGCAAATGGCGTCAAAGGAAACAGGAGCGCTAGAAAACAGTCCACTCTGGTCGAAAATGTCCTATTAAATGCATTTTTACACAGAGCGGCTGTGTTCAATTGACACCGTGTTAAATAACCGGGCGACCAAGGAAAGAATAATAGATTACATACCTCTGATTCGCGAACAGTGTTGCTAGCCGAAGGAGACCGTAGCTAGCCTGGAGCCGTACAAAGCAACGACGACACGGCCTGCTAAGTGGCTCTAATTCCGCACACAGCGTTTTCATCCAAAGGGCGACGCTGGGGCCTTTTGTAGTTCAGCAAGTAAAATGCAAAAAATGAGCTGCTTGTAGCCTGTAAGGTTTGCCAGCTGAATTCTACCCAAGTAACGCAAATGTGTGTTTCGTGGACCATTCATTGGGGAGAGTCATCCGTTAGCTAGCCGCAGTCGAGCAGGAGCAGAGGCGCAGCGGTACTACGAAGGGCTCATCCCCCCCAACACAACAATGCGCCTCCGCAGACAACTCCCACCCGCTCGATGCGTGACGCCGGAGGTCATGTTGGTGGCGAGTCGTAGATTCCACACAAAAGCCCATCTGTCACACCATCAAGGCATTGCCTATTTTTTGTCTAGCTGTGAAGAGACAAAGCTCCAAACTCAGACAAAGCACCGTCTGAGTAGGTACACTACCGCGCTACTTTCGCTTCTCGGTCCGAAGGGCGTAAAAAACAGTCACAACCACACAACCAACCACAACCATAGGACTTTCGCATCTACTCTGAGCTATTGATTCTGCACTTCCACAGTCCTAAAGGACCCCCAGGACACAGGTAGAGCTCCTGCTGGCGGCGCCCCACCCTTGGTGGCCAGTACAGATTTCTCCTTATGGCGAAGAAACATCCGTCCCTCTGCTGCAGCGGAGCTAACACACGTACTGTTTTTATTAATAATAATTAAAAAATCCATGCCGCATCTGCGGTCAGTGAACGCACCACACATTAGACATCATGTGCACGTTGAGCACATTAAGTTTATTATTATATTTATAAATGATATTATCGGTGTTTTTATTATACGCACTAAATGCTGTTTAGTCGTTATGTCTCGTGTGGCGGCACAAAATAAAACATTTTTTTTAATTGCGGATTTTTTTTTTAATTTCACTAATTACTTTTTTAGATACGGTTAACGTAAAGTGCTTTTAAAATGATGTTCCTTGAGCGGTATTACTCTTCTCGCCGCCGTGGAGACGCTGTGGCCGGTGACATCATTAAAACATGTTCCTTCCGTCCGACGCTGTGTGGAGCTGCTCCGGCCGAACGCGACGCGCTAGCAAGCCAGGAGACAAAAGCAACAAAAAAGTGAACCCCCCCTCCGGATCAATCAAATGTGTCATATTTAACTGTTTAGGAGCCGAAACTCCATGATCTTGGCGTCTTTCTTGACAGTAAGTATTACTAGCGTTCTTAGCCGCCCGTAGACGCGTTAAATGGTACTAGGACACCGTGGTGAGTCGCTTGTCTGATTCGGATCCCGTGTGGTTCGTACGCTTCCACGGCTGGGTTCTGCCTCGCCAGGTTAGCTAGAATGTCCTGTGTGTGTGTGTGTGGCCTAGCTGGCAGCTAACCAGCTAGCAGTTATGGTGTCGTCCGAAATTTACTTGACGCCTTTTCCAGGTCACTCCGTCGTTTACGGGATAGTTGTGGAAGTTCTGTGATCTGGGATATCTGTGCCGTTTGTTAGTGCCCAAGTGTTGCGCCTGTGTGGTGGTTTTTTTGTGTTTATTAGCATTGCGGAACCCCGGTTAGCACCAGGATAGCCGCCGTGGTGTTTACTGATGATGTAGCGCAAACGGCCAGCTATTAGTCATTGTAATATCAGTGGTTTGAGTGTCCGAAGCTCGCACAAGTATCAAAGTCTGTGCGAACCGCTTTTAACTGGAAATTAGGACGAAAAGCGGTTTATGGATAACCCTTTTAAGGTGCTGTGTTATGTAAAGGTTTAGGGCTAGCCACTTTTCCACTGTCCTCTCATCTTCCTGGATAGCGCTCGAGCCAAACCCGGAAACGTTACACAAAGTGGACCGACTTGTTTGTGGTCGCTTTTTGTCCACATAAATTCCTTTCTTTGACGCAGTTATTGGTAGTACACTAAACATGTCCTATTCTAGAGTTGAATTTAAAATAGAGTTTCTTTTTTTTTAAGTTTGTGGCCAGTTTTGTGTCATAGATGTGTGTATTTTGCTTAAGCAAACACCACCGGATCTTAAAGTAATGCCTGTTGGACTCTAATTCTATTTCACCCAGCTTTTTACACTTAGCTCACCAATTAAAGATAAAATCAACATATCGTTTATCATTTTCAGCACAGAATTAGTTGTTAGTTTTATGCTATGTTTCTGTTTATCTGCATTAATGGGCTTTTCTGCACTGGTCTATAGTTTAAATATGATGAATCTCTGATTATTATTGTTGTTACTTTGTATTTGTTTTTTTACACTTTGTTTTTTCATATATCAAAACCAAAAACTTTTTATTACAGTGGTTAATGGTTAATGACAGCATCAGCAACTACAAAACATCTCTTTAGGTATTGTCAGCCGTTTGACGATTACTGTTTGAAAGTCTTGATTAAAGTCATTTTTTTAATGCATTGTGCTCTTTCTCTCTCTCGTTCTTTCTTCCTGTAGATGGTGTGCAGAGGTAATGTGTGTGAGTCATAAATGGAGAGGGACAGGAAGACGACCACACACTTTTACCCACATCTGCTCAAGTATCGCGGTATCGATGACCACATGCAGTCATACTGACTTGGCTTGACAACGCAGACCTGACTACTCGGCAGAAACCCTTAGGCTATTGTCATGGATGGGGAGGAGGAGGTGTGTCACATGAGCGCGGACTCGGCCGGTGAGCCCAACGGCTCTATAGAGGTCAGAAAACGAGAGGCGAAAGGGACGTGCTTGAAGATCGAGGGCCAGGATGGCTACGTGTTCAAGTCTTACAGCATCAACCCTCACGAGACCACGGATGCCAAATCAGCTGCTAGCTCATCAGTCACACTGCGTAAAGACGGCGCACCCTTCCATCTATCTTCTCAGGATAACAAACAGCTGGAGTTGGATCTAGCCAGCGACGCTGATCCAGCTTCCCCAACTCTATCTAACCAATGCCTAAACACTGAAGGAACCGCGGAGAGCGAGGGGTATGAGAATGGAAATGAAGAAAGCCGCCATATCAAGGACGAGACCGGGGACGCAAACGGCATGGAGGACGAGAGCCAGGACGACGACCGGCTCGGCTTTGGAAGCTCCTTCGGCCCCTTTGTAATGAGAGACGCCGACGACTATAGCAATTTACTAAGCGGCTACACGAGCACCCTTTACGACGTCGCCATGGATGCGGTCACTCAGAGCCTTCTGTCGTCCATGAGGAGCAATGCCAATCCCAGAAAAAAGTCCCCAGCTTGGAATCACTTCTGCATATCGCCACGGGACAGTACCAAAGCAATCTGTTTATACTGCATGAAAGAGTTCAGCCGGGGGAAGAACGAGAAGGACCTCAGCACCAGCTGCTTGATGAGGCACGTCCGAAGGGCTCACCCCACCGTGCTGCTGCAAGACGGAGCAGACATATCCCCCAGCCACCTGATGAGCTCCTTCGCCTCATCTTTGATACCTCCCATCCCGAACTCGCCAAAAAACGGAGACCTGACCAACAGCCTGCTTTCCACCGCCTCCAAGAGCACGTCGCCGTCCACCTCCTCGGCCGAAAACTCAGACCTCTCATCCAAAGACGCCCCCAAAGCCGAACCAAATCAGGACCCCCACCACAAGACGGACGCCCTCGGCACCATTCTTGTCTCCTCACATTCCAGTGAAAGTTACGCCGAAGACCTGTTAGACGGCGCCTCCGAGCGGCCCCCCGGCACGCCTAAAAGCTCCAGCTCGCGCCGGAGATCGGCCGTTTGGAAACACTTCTACCTGTCCCCCGTCGACAGCTCCAAAGCCGTGTGCATCCACTGCATGAACGAATTCAGCAGGGGGAAAAACGGGAAGGACTTGGGCACGAGCTGTCTCATCCGTCACATGTGGAGGGCCCACAAAGACGTAGTGATCGAGGAGAACGGCCACGGCAATCACATTCCCCCACCGTACACCAACCCTCCATCCCTGCTGTCCCGCACTAAAATGCACGAACCACTGGACATCAAAAAAGAGTCTCCCATCCTCCCATCCTCGCCAGAAACCCTAACCGACGAGTTTCCCCAAAACATCGAGGAGAGCATGAACATAAAAGTGGAACCCGACGAGCTGATGCATCTCTCAGGGCAGGAGTCCTCTCTCAGTCTCTCCTTCAAAACTCCAGGGGAGGACACCCCCGTCGCTTCCTCGCCATGTGACCTCCCAGAAGGCCCAGGCCTGCAGCAGGACCACTTGGTGTTCCAGCAAAACAAGAAAATCATGAAACGGGTCAAGTCTGAGGTGTGGCATCACTTCATAGTGTCGCCCGTGGACCAGCTGAAGGCCTTGTGCCGCTACTGTCCGTGCGTCATCAGCCGAGGGAAACGCGGCGACTTCGGCACCAGCTGTCTGATGAGGCACCTCATGAGACGCCACCCGGACGTCCTCAAAAACCAAAAAAGCACAGACGAGAAGGACTCGTCTCCTCTCCCCTACAACAACCTCGCTGCAGCGGATGCAGTTTCAGCCAAAGAAACTGAGAACGCGGCCAGCGAGAAGAAGCCACAGACCCCGCCCGTTTTCAGCAAGAAGACGTCCAAACTGTGGAACCACTTCTCCATTTCGCCCGCCGACCCCACCAAGGTGGTTTGTTTGCACTGTAGCCGCACAATTAGCAGGGGCAAAAAGACGACGAACCTCGGCACCAGCTGCCTCTTCAGGCACCTGCAGAGGTTCCACGGACACGCTCTCGAAAGCAACAACGCTATCTCAGGTGATGTGCCGTCTGCTGAAATTCACGTTAAACAGGAGCTCATGGAGACGTCCGTTTACGGGACGGAACAGACCTGCGAGAGGTTTGACGACCACCACCCAGTTGCCAAAAAAATCACCAGACTTCTCGCAGAGATGCTTGCACTGGATCTTCAGCCATCAGCTATGGTGGAGAATGCTGGACTCAGCAGACTACTAGAGTACCTCCAGCCTCAGTATTCTCTACCACCGTCTTCTTATTTTACCAGCACTGCCATTCCAGACATGTACGAAAGGGTGAAGGACGCCGTGCTGACCCACCTGAAAGAGGCCGAGGGGGGCGTCGTCCACTTCACCACTAGTATTTGGGTGAGCAGTCAGACAAGGGAATACCTGACCCTCAGCGCCCACTGGGCCACATACGAGTCCAGCCTGAGGCCCCAGGGTCAGGACTTTCACTGCTCCGCTCTCTTAAGTGTCTCGCAAATAGACTGTGATCACGACATGCAGGACATCCCCAAGCAGCTGGAATACCTGTGGGATTCCTGGATCACCTCGTCAGGGTTGAAAAAGGGGTTCACGGTGAGCGACAACGCCGCCATCAGGCACACGCTGGAGGACCACGGCCACGTCACCATGCATTGTTTCGGACACACGTTAGACCTCATCATTAGCGAAGCCATAAAAAGCCAGAGGATGGTCCAGAACCTCCTGAGCATCGCGCGCAAGATCTGCGAGCGCGTGCACCGCTCGGCCAAGGCGAAGGAGAAACTGGCCGAGCTGCAGAGGGCCCACCAGCTGCCGGAGAACCAGCTGATCCAGGACGTCCCCTCCAAATGGAGGACCTCCTTCTCCATGCTGGAGAGGCTTGTGGAGCAGAAAAGCGCCATCGACGAGCTGTCCATCGAGTGCAACTTCAGGGAAATCATCAGCTGCGACCAGTGGGAGGTGATGCTGTCGGTGTGCACCGCGCTGAAACCCTTCGAGGTCGCCTACAGGGAGATGAGCAACCGCACCGCCACTCTGGGACAGGTCATCCCTCTCATCCACATCCTCAACCGGAAGATCGACCTGCTGTTTGATGAAACCGTGGGCATCGACAACATGCTCAGGTCTCTGAAAGAAGCCATGGTGAGCAGACTGTCGGCCACGCTGCAAGACCCCCGCTACACGTGGGCCACCATGCTGGACCCGCGCTACAAGACTTCATTGTTCACGGAAGAAGACGCCGAGCAATGCAAACAAGATCTGATCCAAGAGATCGACCTGTCCTCTTCTACCTCACTGGCAGCCAAGTCTCCGCTGCCCAACGGCTGCGGCGAGTCCCCCCCAAGCTCCCACTCAAACAAAGACAACCTCTGGTCCCTGATGGACGACCTCCGGCAAAAGATCCAAGACGAAGAGAAGCCAAAGTCCCCGGAGCTGGCAGTGCTGGAGTACCTTGAAGAGGACATACTGGATCAAAGCTGTGACCCCCTCGACTATTGGAACCTGAAAAAGTTCCTGTGGCCCGATCTTGCCAAAGTAGCCGCCCGCTATCTGGGCTGTCCTCCCAGCATCGTCCCAGCAGAGACTCTGTTCAGCACAGCTAGTGTTAACTGTTCTCTCAACCAGCCCAGGCCCGTGCTGGACAACGTGGAGGGGCTGCTCTTCCTCAAGGTCAACCTCCCTCTCATTTATTTTCAGTACTGATCGCCGTCGAGCATTAACTTGAAAAACCTTTATCAAGGACCAAGTTTCGCTGTGAAAAGGGGGGTGGGGGCGGGGTGTTTTGTCGGGTGAACTGTAAAATATCAATTTATACACTGATTCTTAATGCAAAGGCCAGATTTGGAGGTTTGTTCGTTTTTGTTATGTTTTTTTTTTTTTTTTTTTTTTTTTTTAATCGTGTCCTGTGTACTACTGTTAAACACTTTGGAGCTGTTGTGATGAAAACTCTCAGTCAGAAGTGTATCAGGGAGGGAGGGGTCTTTTCTTGCTGTAGGGGGTGGTGATGACGTGTTTGCTTGTAAATCAATGTCGTTGGGTCCCGTGTCTACTCTCTCCTTGTGCCTTATCCAAAAAAAAAAACTACTTCAGGTCAAACTGCTGTAAATATTATTTTTTTTTCCTCTTCTTAATTGAGCAGATCGTGTCAGGATGCTTTTGATAACTGCATATTGAGATAGTTTTTCTGAATGGAAAAAAAAAAAAAAAAAACGTGGCCCAAAAATAAATGCTGTGACTGAAAGATGTTTTAAGTTAATGTTATTTAATTTTCATTGTGAATTTGTGGCTCATGGTACTGTCGTCAAGAAATAGAACCTTTTTTAAAAGACCTGCTTTATGTTTTTAATATGTAAAATATTGCTGTATTTTCAGAATAAGCGGTTTGTTGGAAATATACAAATGTCTCTTAAGCACAATTTAAGTTTATGTTTTGGGGATTAAATTATGGGTTTATTATTTAGTAAAACAGTGTACTGTACATTTTTTATATGAAATGACCTCTGAATCTAATTTGATAAATGTTTTAGCAACAACTGGAACCATGCAAATTTTGTGGTCATTTGTAAATAAAGGTTTTCCTTATGCAGTTTTGCAGTGATTATTGTTTATTTCAATATTTAGAACAGCAGCAGCAGGTGCAGCTATGACCGACTACTTGAAAAACGTTTCTATCTCGATGGATGTCACAGTAATAAAATAGTAACTTTGGTCTACAAACACATTCCTGTAAACTCCAGACGATTCGGTGCGCTCAGTTATTGTTTTGGCTACCTGGTCTTTGTATTTCGCTCCATCAGCACAGTTTTTCTCTCTAATCGCACGCTGAGTGGGGGGAAGTGCAGCGGGTTGAAGGCGAGGTTGCTGTAACCTTCTATGAAGGCCAGAGGCTGGTGGCTGTCCCGCAGCAGCTCCATCCTGGTGACGTTGGCCTCCATCAGTAGGTGTGAATACAGCTTCATCTCCGGGCTGGTGGGGCCCAGATCCTCACGTTTGTCATACCTGATAGCAAATAAACGTCAAACAGGCAAGTGTGATACCACCAAAGACCACTTAAACACACACTAACCTCCAGTTTTCGTTCTGCTCCAAGAAACGAGAAACTCCAGTTTCGGCAGCATAGGTGTCAATATGCACAAAGACGTCTGTAATGACAAATGATCACGGTAAAAGTGAAAAGAGCACGCTTGTTGAGGTTTCCATATGTACCTACTGTTGTGTGCATGTGTGCAGTAATTAGCCTGTAAATATGACTCAAACCTGTGGTGGCTGGCAACAGCCTGTGCAGCTCCTGCAGGCCTTGACCTCCTGGGTAGTTGTAATGGGACACATGGAGGCAAACGCCGGAGTACGCCGCATTGGTCAACAGGTGTGCCACCACCACGGCCGAGCCCAGTTTATATACGAGGGATTTCTGGTAGTTACACAAACTTAAAGACAGATGGCAGACGTTAGGGGTCTGCAGACACCTGCTTTAAATTCACAGCGGTATGACCGGCTTTAGGGTGGCACTTACATGAAAGAACAGCCGCGAGCTGCGACCAAGCTCAGCACGGGGAAGGTGTAGATGATAAACCGTAACTCTTTGTGGGGCAGAAGCGAGTAGACGAGTACGAACGCCACCGCGGGCAGCAGCAGCGCTGTCATGCGTCTATCCAGGAGGCCAAAAGGAATGAAGAGCAGCGTGCAACCCATAGCGCGGGGCACAGCGGAGTAAAAGTACCAGAGGAAAGGAGAGGTTTACTGGGAGAGAGGAGTCAAGGAGAAGTGCAGAGGAGGGATTTAAGAGCACGTTGGGGGGAATGGAGTACAGAAAGGATATTCCCCAGTTGGAACTTTTGTTGAGGATGGTGTTGTACCACAAAACCTGACCTTCAGGCCACAAAAGCTTCCTCCAAAAAAAAGTGTCAACAGACACCGTCAGAACTATAAAATAGAAAACGAGAGAGAGAGATTAGAAAAGGGTTGAAGTGCAACTGAAACCACACTCACTACTCACCCAGTGAAAAGATACCAGCAGGGACAGCATAATAGAGCAGCTGCACCAGTCCCAGTTTCCTGGTCAATAATGTCATCACTAGCATGATTCCCAGGAAGATGCAGAGCTCCGATCGGAACACGATGATAACCAGAGCGGAGAGGCCGATGAAGCGTCCGTATTTTTGGGCCATCCAAGATGTAAACGCAAATAGAACTGCATAAAATAACGTCACATTACCTTAAGAAGCACAAAGGCAATTCAGAATCTTGGATTATTGTGAGGAATTCTGAAATGTTTTACCTATTGGCAATGCAAAAACATTAGGAAGAGTCCTGGTGCTGTAGAACATGAGATGAAACTGTGAGGCACAAATCAGGCAGAAGAGCGCTGCCACCGTGGAGCCGAACTGCCTTCTCACCTCCCGCTGCATGTGCCAAAGGGCCCCAACGACACAGAGCCCAAGAGAGGCTCGGACTGCACAAAGGACACCAACACAGCAGATTAGCTGCAACAAAGC
Source organism: Tetraodon nigroviridis (assembly GCA_000180735.1). Classification (NCBI taxonomy): domain Eukaryota; kingdom Metazoa; phylum Chordata; class Actinopteri; order Tetraodontiformes; family Tetraodontidae; genus Tetraodon; species Tetraodon nigroviridis. The sequence continues at coordinate 63,091 of CAAE01014240.1, read as the reverse complement.
ACCAAGTACAATAACCGGCGGGTGGGATTTTAGGGGCCTACCTGTTAGCTGTGTGTAAAACTTCGGTGCATTAAGCACAGAGGTCAGAAATACGACAGGAGAGGAGAGCATTGAAAGGAAGAGGGGGCCGATGAAGCTTCGTGGCACCACACCAGGAAATTCATGATGGTCGTACTAAAAGTCAGGACAGACACTTGTGTCACCAACATTTACACAACCACAGCGATTGCAAAGCTTCTGAGCTTCTGATACATGCTATCTATAAATGTTTTTGCGACTAAGTAGGTTATTTTGGTGAATAATTATCTTTGCAAAAGACATAATTGCTATAGATGGACGTTCCAAGCTTGTTAGCGCACATGAGCTACCTGCATATAATGTGCAGCCTACCTTGTCAAAGTCAACTTTGTGATACAGAATGTCGTGCGTGGCTTGTAGATTGAAACTCTCTTCAACTTTTGAGAAAGGACAAATTAATAAATGCAAGAGAGCCACGGCTATTAATAAAAATAGTAGCGGCAGCCCCAAAACTGTTCCCTTTTCAGCCATGACAGCTGGACATGAGGTCACTTCTGGTCAAAACAGGAAGTGCACAGCCTACCGTTTTATTATATTGCTAAAACGTATTCTTTTTAAATTCTTTATAAATATAATAACATATTGTTTAAAAATTGTACTAGAGGCTTTACTAAAATAAAAAAATAAACCATTTCAGACACAAGGCTTTAATTTGGGATTTTACGACTGGAAGAAAGGCATTCTTTGTCCCGCGCGTGGCGGCTTCTAATTGGTTGTTTGTTTGACTGACAGGCTGAGTGAGCCAATCAGCGCAAGCCACAATTCGTCCAGGAGGCTGACGCGGAAATCTGAAAATGCACCCTTTTTTTAACCACCCGGCATGTAAATAGTAGAGTAGTTCTGTTTTCTTTGACAACGTAAGCCTAAAATTAAGATCAGACAAGCTCATTAGATGTATCCACGCCGCGCATCACTTTAGTGTTATTGTAGGCTTACCTGCGAGGTAGTTTAAGAGATGAAATAGTCACTGAATTAATCTGCTGAGATGCTGACCGTTGTTTCGGAGCTGCGGCCGCTGCAGCTTTTGTCTTATTTAACTGTTTTTTTACTTGTTACACTCACCGACGCCAAGAGAGATTTAAAAAGTGCATGTCTGACCTGTCAACAAATTACCGAAAACTTCAACAAGGTAAAGGAATCATTTCTGAACATATTAATTGCGGGGTTTTGTAACGCATGTCTGGTTCTATCTGCCTTTTTCACAAATAGGCCCCTGCTTGTGTTGACCCTTTTCCCTGTTTTCTGTACATTTGAATCTTTCCTTTTCAGGGCTTTGAAAGAACAGCAAAGCAGAACTTTGGCGGAGGCAACACAGCCTGGGAGGAGAGAAAACTCTCCAAATATGAGACAAGGTGACCAGATGCGGCCTGCTTCAGGTCACAGTGCTCCTGCAGCCGGTCAGCAAATATCTGTTAGCTTTCAGCTGGAAACAGGATGGTTTGTCAAAGATTTAAATGGGCCGATAAAGGGCACGCAAAGACACTGGGTGGTGGGAAAATACGCCTCGGATATGACACAAGATTGTCTCTTTTCCCAGCGAGATTCGGCTGATGGAGATCGTGGAGGGTCTGTGTGAAAGCAGCAGCTTCGAGTGCAACCACATGGTGGAGGAGCACGAGGAGCAGTTGGAAACGTGGTGGTTTAAGAGGTGTGCTGTGGAACGGTGGTCCTGACTGGGTGGGATCAGACGTGTGACAGGCAGAAATCACAGTCTCCGCTGTCGCCGTGCAGGAAAACGAAACATCCCGACCTGCACAAGTGGTTCTGCATCGAGACCATCAAAGTCTGCTGCCCCAAAGGAACGTTTGGACGAGACTGCAACTGTGAGCGTCACACGTTTTTGAACTTTTACCACTGAAGAGTTATTGTGCTCTAAAAAACTGAATGTAGACTATTTCCTGTTTCGGTTTTTTGGTCATAGCTTGCGTGGGAGGTTCCGAAAGGCCGTGTCACGGGAACGGGGTGTGCGATGGCGACGGCACTCGGGGAGGTGACGGAAAGTGCAGCTGCAACCACGGTTACACAGGCGAGTTCTGCCTGGACTGCACGGACGGCCACTTCAGCGCAGCCAGGAACGACACCTTCTCTCTCTGCACAGGTGACCGCCGCGTTTAGCCGCAAAAGCCGTGGATACCAAACAGGTTTAAAATCAGCCTTTGCATGCTTTTTGCAGAATGCCACACATCCTGCAAGACATGTACGGGAGCCACCAATCAGGACTGTCATGAATGCAAAGAAGGCTGGAGGGAGGATGACCAGGAAGCTTGTGTCGGTGCGTCTGTGTTGTCATAATGACTTTAGAATACAAATTTAGAATATTTGCACAAGTGTACAGTGGATTTAGGCCTTCTTGATGCTCCAGATGTGGACGAGTGCTCCGGAGAGCCCTCTCCCTGTCGGGAGGATCAATACTGCCTGAACGCGGACGGCTCCTACTCCTGCAGAGGTAGTCCTTCTCTAACCCCCGCTCAGCCCTCGTAAAAGTAAAGACAACCCTAAAACCGTTGATGTTGGTCTTCTCCCTCACAGCCTGTGATAACGTCTGCTCTGGCTGCACCGGAGCTGGTGCTGATCGGTGTCAGAGCTGTGCCGGCGGCTACCACCGCTCAGAGGGCACCTGCGCAGGTACGGCTGGCGGGACATCCTAGCTTCAGAACTCTGTTAAAAAGCTGCGTCCTCGCTGCTGCCGCGTCCCCCCTGGAGACTAACGTTCTGGCCCGTTCTGGTGACAGATGTGGATGAGTGTTCCCAGTCAGATCCTGTGTGCACGGAGGACAACCAGAAGTGTATCAACACTCACGGCAGCTACATGTGCGTCTGCACGGGCGGATATGAGGAGAAAGATGGCAAATGTGTCCACACTGTACCGCCAGGTTAGTTTCATAACTTGTCCCTTCTTAACTTTACCTGGATATATGTATTTGTTTTATTTATTAGTTACCGGTAGTTTGAATATAAATGAGGGTAGCTATGCACTGTCACTACCCAACACTTACTCTAATTGTATAACTTTGTTTTTTTCTTACTAGAAGAAGAGAATTCCGAAGCATCTGAAGTGACCAGCGATCCACATGGGGAGCTTTGACCACACAGCCAGAAAGAAATGGGACATTTGCACATCAGGACCACCTTAGAAAAAAAAAAAATGTCCAAAACGCACTTATGTCCATGTCTGCATTTAGAGCAACAAACCAGCGCAGCGTGGATGAACGAAGGAGGAAAAAGACGCTTGCTGCTCAGTTCATCTTGGTCGGTGTTGTTTCTCTGCTGTGCTCAGAAGCACCACTTGGGGGCGCTGTTTGCTGTATTTTTAAACTGAAAGCGGTTCAATAAAGGTGAATCTAACGGCGATGTAGTACCATGAAGCGACCACACGGTGGCAGCCTAAGAACGCATATGGATGGATGCGGTCTTTACCTGAATTGACCCAGAACTGACTTGTGAACGTTTCACTGTTTTGGCTTTTCTCCTATCTCACACGCTCAGGACACGACCGAATGTGTGTTTAACCAAAGGAAGTTATCTTCAATTTTATTCCCACACACGTGAGACACCCCTTTATCTTCATCCCACCATTTACCTCCAGACTTTTTTCTTCCGTGGCCCTCCCTCAGAGGCCTCCTATCAGCTGCATCTTCTTCTTTGCTCAAAGTCTGCGCCGCCACATCCGAGACCTTTTTTTTATTATTATTTTCTGTGTCCCAGTTGTGGATCAAAGCAGTGTTTTGGTGTTTTTTTCCCAGCCAGAAGTCTCGCCTTACAGCCACTCTTCCCGCGGGATGATGTCAGTTGTTTTGACTCCGCAGGTTCTCGAGAGGTGACGGGAGCAGCCAGTCAGGACCTGTCTGGCCCGGGGCCCGGGGCCCAGGGCCCGGGGTCCGGGACGCCATCGCACTGCCATCTCCCCTCGGCTGCTCCCCGACGCTTTCCTCCCCCAGATGTGAACTCCTGTCTGTGGGAGGGAGGACGGGATGATGGGAAAATGTTCTTTCCCACATGCGCTGTGTTATCCAGTTGTTGTGCTACAGAGATTGAAAAAAAACTTCCATATTTCCATTTTCTACATTACTCCACTATCTTTTTTCAATCAGCACGACTGTGATTAGGCCTGACAGCAGATGTGTGTGTTTTTTTTTTCTTTAACCCTTTTAAATGCAGTGACATCAAACCCGCAGTAAACATTGTATCACTAGATGAATTTCCCTCGGAGGGTGAAAGTGTCCTCGGAGCGACTCCAGGTTAGCCGGGAACTCAAACGGCGGCAACAGCAGCATGACTCAGCACATGACTAATGCATGAGTCAGTGTACCTGCTATGAAGCCGCAACGCCCGTCGGGATGAATTCGGCTCTGGATGGAAGCGTGACAGCGAGGAGGAACACTCGATACGACGCCCCGTCTCTCTGGAGACGCCGTGGAAACGGGGTCTGGCGGGAAAGCGTGCGACGGCGTGCCGTTGCCAAGCAACGTGACGCCCGAGAGTAGAAAATTGGGCTTAGATGATGAGGAGGCAGAAGTCAGAGGTGTTTTACTAGCCGCTGCGCGCTGCATGTGCTAGCCTGGAGACCTGCTGGTTGCTACCCGATGCCCCAGATGGGCGGGCCTGTCACAGATTTCCATAATCCCGCTTTGCATTTCCGATGGTAAACGTCTCCAGCCGTTAGCTTTAGCACTGAGTGCTAAAACATTACGGCTGGAATACTCTTCAGTGATTGTTCCTCCTCGCTGCACGTTGCAGTTTCCAGTATCTCACGGTCCTGTTAGCAACAAGGGCTAATCGTAAAACCTTTTGTGAAGGCAAATTGCCGGCGTCGCCCTGGGGATCGTCGTACTGGTTCTGCTGGTGAACGCTTACTCAAACGTCAACAAAGCGGTAATTCCGAGAAGCTGACTCACAGGTAGGCTAAAGACCTGCATCCGATTGCGATGCCCGCCAGGACTGAGCTTTGACCCTGTGACCCTCCTGGGGAGGTTTTTGTGACCTTTGCAGCGCCGCTCAGTGGTGCTTCTTCCACCAGCCGGAGAAGCCCAGCTGTGCAGCACATGCAGCCTGGTGACGTCAGGATGCCGACATTAATACTGAAATCTGCACTGAAAAAGGCCCTCACTGTGGACGGAGCCCCGCCCACTCAGCCTTAGCCTTCACTCTATCAGAGGCTCCCTCGTCTCCCTGGTGTCATCGCTATTCTTCTCCTCATCTTCATGCATTGCAATCTGATCCATTTGGGGTGTGTTAGCATCTAGAAACACCTGCAGCTAATCTGCTAGACTAGCTAGAGTCCACTTCTTGTAAATCACATGGATGGATTCCTTTTCTTAGGCTGTAATTCTTGTGGATCTAGGCCCGCCACACCCTACAACGGCTTCCTGGGCGGTGCGCAGCCCATCCACAAAAGGCAGATTGTAATGCTAGAACCACCGTTAGCTTTCAAATGACTCCTCCCAACTGCTACCTTTTGTAGTTCTTCATTTTTGTAGAATTTGTTAGTCAGGATCGTCTCCAGAAACCCAGAGCAACAGTGGCAGGAAAAATTGCCTTCTAACAGAAAGAAACCCAGAGCGGAACCAGGCTCATGCTGGGGGGCAGCGATACATCAGAAAACATCCAATGACAGGCCGGCAGCCTAATTATTTGGCGTGGAAATCAGAGAAAATAGTTCCCCTTGGCCGCTGTAACGCTGTTATCTCCTGTGTTTTGTTGTGCGTTTTTCCGCTGGCCAGAAGCTTTTTGAAATATTGTGTGTATTCGCTGAAGGAATGCAGATGCACATCGGGGAGTGTACCACCTAATCGTGCACAGACGCGCGGCAGGAGGATCCAGGGCGTGTTTGGTGCTAGCTTGCTCAGTCTTGGCCCTGATGTTGCCTGTTTCTCTTTGAATTTAGAACCAGCAACCATGTGTGTGTGTGTACGTACATTCCTTGCGTGACATTACAAAACATGATCTCTGTGCATGTGTGTGTGTCATAGAGGAGGAGATCAGGGATCAAAGGGAAGAGAGAGGACAGCTTTGATCTATCTTTCTGTCTCTTATTCGTTTTTCTAGCTAGCTATGCTGGCCTTAGCAGCGGCTTTCTCAATCAAGCTAGCCACCAGGGAACGCCACTGGGAACGAATAGCTTTCACCAAAGTCGGGGAACTCCGCCATCTTGTTTTCCGACTTCACGACCGTAATGCTGTCAACCCGCCCGTGACGTCCATCACGACTTCCGAGAAACAAATGAAAGGCATTGCTAGACGAGGAAACCGGTTGGAAGAAACGTCCCCGACAATCGGGGAAGGCAGCAGAGAGCCGGTGGTTGGTGGGCTGGATGATCAGCAGAGTCTCTGAGTAAACAGCCTCACACAGGAACGGGGGGCTGGATCGATACACCAGGCGATCAACAGGTGGCCGCTTCTATTTTTACCCTGACGGAGGTGCTTCAGCCGCCGTGGAAGAGGAGTCTGACCTAGTTTGGCTTTGGCTCTGAAACCTGGCTTCAATGGCGGCGCTAGGCAGCATCTCGTGTTGTTAACACCTGTGGAAACATAAAAATGCCGCCTGGCTCGCCATCAAAGGCATAGTTCCGCCCTCGCCGCTGGAAGCGACTTCAAAAATATTTTTCCATAAAAAAAAGCCGCCGTAAAAAACGCCCCCCGCCCTCCCCCGCCCCCGTGGGAGCAGGAGGGCGCCCTTGTCTGCTCCTCCCCTTGGGGAGAGCGGCGTTGCCATGGCAGCCTGGCGGTGTTGACTCCAGAGGGCGTAAACACGTGCGAGAGCAAAGGGAACAAGATGGCGGCGGTGATGGGAGAGGTCGCTCGGACAGACGACACAGTCTGGGGGGGGTTGTTAGCGTGGGGAAGGCGGGAAGGTCACAGGTTGGTCCAACCATTAGCAGAGAAGCCCCAGCAGCGTAACCATGGACATGGACCACACACACACACACACACACACACACACACACACACACACACACACACAAGTGTGTGTGAGATGTGGGCTGTATGTGAGACTCCTGGTGTCGTCGTGGGAGACAGTGACAGACTCACATGCTGTTCCGGGGGCTGAGGTGGGAGACTGCTTTCCGGCTGATGGCCGACCGTGAGGCAATACGTGAGTGCAACCCTTCCGAAGCCGTTATTCCCTTTATTTTTAGGGTTCTGACCCTAAAAATAGGGAGGGAGGGAGGGAGAAGAAGGGGGGAGGCGGGGGTGCTGGCTCAGCCAAGCCTCGTCTGTCACCCCGTTGTCAGGTCAGCACTTCTGGACCTACCGTAGATCTGCTCTGCGGACCGGCTGGCCCCCGATGTGCCAGTCACTCCTCCAAGCCTGTGCAAGGCTCCACGTGCATGGCTCCACGTGCACCTGCAAAGATCTGCTCTGGTTCCCTAGGACGGAGGGACGTCGTCAGCCTTCCTTCGTAGCATCGTTGACAAACGTCAGGAAGTCTGAGGTGAACCTGGAGGCCACTGTGGTAAAGAACAGGGAGAAACCTTGAGCAGAACCCAGAGCCGACCTGTGGAAATTGCCCAAAGCGAGCGGTGAGACGGAAAAGAGGAGAAGAAGAGATAAACGAATGCAAGCAAGACGCTCCAAAAGCGCTGTCGTTGGGACGCGAGGCTTCAGAAAAGCACATTTTTCTACCAAGTCCGAAGTCGGTAAAACACACCCGGCTTTGATTCTTCACAACATGTTGCAAAGAGTCGAGGCGCTTTCATCTTTCTCCCTCTGTCTTTCCGTTTCCAACCGTTAGGCGGTGCCGCCAGCGCCGACGACGACATGCGGACCACATGTGCTCCTGGGCCAACAGTCGGAAACATCTGGACGGGCGGGCGGACGCAGCTGTAGACAGAACCCGTCCACCTCCTTAGAACCCCCTGACCTCAGGGCCCTGGATGGACTCGTTAAAGACGCTTCTGGTGTCTGGTGCTGTCGGTCACCGGGTCCATCGGTTGGATCCCGGAGACCCCTGCTGGAGATAAGCAGGAACCAAGATGATATAAGACTTGGCGCCTTTTTTTCTCGGCACCGAAGGAGAGAAAAGGAGTTCCGCTCTTTGATCCATCCCTGAGAATGTGAATTAGCCTCGAGCATGTGACCAAATGACAGCACAGCTTGATCTGGCAGCCTGGCCTCATGCTGGAAGTGCCTCGGCTGCCGGCTCCAGCTTGGCCCGCTTCCTGGTTCTGGGAGTTTTCAGCGACGGCTGTGAATGGCTCCGCTAGTGAACGGCGGTGGAAGCGTTCCCAAATGAACAGAGAGAGAGAGAGAGAGAGAGTGGTGAGCGGCCCACTCACCGGCCATGCTGCGGCCCCCGCATACACACACACACACACACACACACACACACGTCCCGGAACGCTCACACACTGGCAGCAGCGTTTATCCCAGTGCACGACCACTCTGGTCCCATTATCAGCTGGGGGGGGAAAAAAAATCAGAAATGACCAAATTCTCTTTCAAACAGGAGTCGGAGTTAATTGATTCCATTCAGAGCGGAACAGACGAGTGAGCGCAACGCTCACACACGCACACATACACACTCACTCCACTCTCTCCATCTTGCTCTCGCCCACACGCTGACACACACTCACACGCTTGCACATGCCAGTAGAGTACTCCCAGATGGACTACTATCAGAGCAGGAATTATGTAACAAAGCCGTTCCACGCTACGAAGTTTAGATTTAGCCAGCGCGGCGCGGTGAGAGCACGCAGCGTCCCGGCGTCCATCTGAAGCCCAGAACCACCGACGGACGATTCAAAGCTCCTGCTGGATGAAGTTTACTTGGTTTTTACTTGATGCTATTCGAAGGTCGGCTAATGTCGTGGTCGCTGGATGCAGATTAGCATGTTCTGGTTCTGCTGCACACAACTGACCAACACTGGCCAACGCTGGCTAACGCTGGCCTCCGCAGGCCCACACAGGGGTTGAGGGCTAACTCCGACCAGATGTTAGCTGTGGCCGTGCACACAAAGGTACACTCAGACGGTGGTTCCAGCGCTCTTGCTGCTCTTTGTTTTCCTAATTGCCTAAATATGTTGCATTTCTTGCAACCCCCTCCACCCCCCCAACAACCCCCCTGCCATCACACGTTTTAACAACAGGTTCAGTGTAGCTGGTTGGCGTCACCTCGCTGCCCCGCTGGACACATGGTGCTCTGTGAGGGGGGACACATGGGGGGAAGGCAGGTCTGAGGGAAGCGCTAACGTTCCTCGAACTGTTTCTTCCAGGTCGCTGGTGCAAAACCCAATACGACCAGAACAAGGCGGTAAACCACCGAGAAGGGAGTTCTGGGCGGCTATCCTCGTTTTTCTCATAGCCACTATCGGCAGCTTCGTGGGGGGGGTGAGTCTTTCTCAAATTCCCTGACATCTGAAGGCTCTTAGGGCCAAGATCGGCCATTTTGAGGGCTCTTCCCAACCTCGTAAACCCAACTAGCGCTAATGCTGAAGTCATTCATCAACCATGCAAGCTAGCGTCAGTCCAAAGGGATGATCTGTCCGTAGAGTCACGAGGACAGGCCTCCCGTCCCTCACGAGTTTCATCTTTCATTTTCCACATCATGGCCCCGCGCCGCTGACGCCTGGGCGGCCTCAACGTTTCGCGCCTGCCGTTTCCAGCAGGACGGTGCAGAGTGCTGGCGCGCCGTTTCTGTTTCAGATAGCTGGCGGAGGTATGTGAGGAGCTATGCCATGACATCACAGCACAATGGCGCCATGTTGCAGGAACGCGTCCCGTATTCTCTGCTGAAAGAAGCAGGATGTTGCTGATGCTCATGGGTTCTTTCAGTCGGAGGGCCCCGCCCCTCGACCGCGCCGGTCACAAAGGACCTCGCCGCTCGGACCGGCCAGCTAAACAAATGCCACCGATGGCACAAAGCGCTTCTGTAAATGCACACGTGCATTCCTGGCGGGCCTGACTGTTTACATGGTTCAGAGGGTTCGCGCGTTTGTGCGCCTACGTGTGACTGAGGGCAAACGTTGGCCGTGGATGCTGCCAGCAGAACGGGGGGGGGCGGGGGGGGGAGGTCAAAGGCTGATCCCGCGCTGATCCCAGCGTGTTATCATGTCTTTCAGGGTCTTTCAGGTACGGTCGGGGCACCTTCCGACCCCCTGAAAGCCCCGGCGACCAGTCCCTCTCAACCGGTTTATTTTTCGTCAAGGTCAAGCCGTGCTAATTAATCAGCAGGAAGATAACGCTCTCTTTTCTCGCTGGGATTAGCACCGAGTGTCCAGCCTTCCTGGCTGTTTCGTGCCTCTCTCCCCCTCTTCTCTCTCTCTCTGTATCTCTCTGCAGGTCTGCCATCTCCAGACCTTCATGCAGCACAGATCCTGGTCTCTGACCAAGCCAGTGTCTGTTTGCTATGTTTGTAGATTTCTCTCTCCTTCTCTCCCTCTCTCCTTTACCCAGTCATCTTTTAACAGGATGGTTCTTCCTTGTAAGCGCCATCCTGCTCAAGGTTTCTTCCCGTTAGAGGTTTTTCCTTGCCACTGTGCCTACCTGGGGGTTCCGGCTCCGGGTTTCTGCCTCTGTAAAGCATCTACAGACCAGTTATATTGTAAAAAGAAAAACCATATAAAAACAAACTGAACTCGTTTTTTTTTCAAGTCAATTCAGCTGCTTATTATATCCCTGATACAGAATTTGCTGATAAAAATAAACTTAGCATCAGCTAACAAAAGGGGTTTGAGTCATGTGTCTGTCACTGTGGTTTGGAATCATCAGATACGGAGTTTGAGCGCTCCCTCCCTCCCTCCCTCCTTCCGTTGATGCTCGGTCCGATCCAGCAGCGACGCAGCTCCCATACGAACATGCTGGAAAAGCCTGGAGCCTTTCATGATCATCCGGCGCCTGGCAAATGACACAGTGACACGAACTCGGCGGTGACGCACGTGCTCTCATCCGTCTTCCACTTCATGTCCTAGAAACACAACACGGCAGGCGGGAAGGACAGATAGAGCGAGAGGGAAGGGATTAAATGGCAGTCCTCAGCCCTTTTTTTTCCAGGTCTTGAATAGTTAAGCGTGCTGAGCAGTTCACTGAGCAGATAACTGAAATGCTAATTTTAGCTCCTGACTCATTAAAACATACAGGAAAAGGTGGGGTTGAGGCAAACACGCTGACGTAGGGACGCTCGACATCTGCCGTGTTTACACACACATGGAAACCCGACCTTGTTTGTCATACGCGCTCACCTGCGCACACTCCTGCGTCACGGGCAGGACGTGGCGGTGCCGTCCGGCTGGGGAAGACAAGCAAACGTGTTTGGGGAAAATGTCACGTCTGGCTCTAAGTGAAGGTCAGGTGTTACTAATAACAGCCAACGCTCATCCGACGGGGGCGATAAACCACACAAAATGAGCAAGTTAGCTTAGCCGGGATGATAATGCGGTGTGCTAAGTCAACGGTGACACCACCTTTAGGATGTGCGTTAAATATCCCAGAGAAGCTTTCTCCACGGGAAGAGCGCCGCTGTTCACCATTTAGCCTAATTCATGCATGAGTGCGGAGCACTCTACAATTACTGTGAAGATAATATGCACATGCACATGCATACAGTCGGCGTATGAAATGCGGAGAGGATCTTTTCACCTCAAGCTATGCATGACCTGCGTTTGTTCTCTGGCCTCCCGCTGAACCTCGGAGCCTGCTGACAGCACACATCCAGCCCGTGCCTCCAGCACCCGCGAAACGGCGCTGCTTTTCCCCGTTTTGATCACTTTTATGAGTGAAATCCTCCCTCGGCCGTGTGACCGTGTTGCGAGGGCGCACAGGGCCGGGTGCGGGGGCTCAAGGGTGACCCAGGAATGCAGGAAAAAAATATGATGGGAGGATTGACATTTTTAATTAAACACACCTTTGTGACATTACCAGCTAGCCGTGCAGGTGCGGCGGGGGACTATTTGCATGCCAAACCCATCAACAGTCGGCAGGGAATGACGCCACCCGTCGGAGCACAAACAAACAGCCTTGGCGCCATTTCTAATGTGTTCACTTGCTGGTTTCCTGCTTTCACTAGGCAAAAACCAGCGCAAGGCCCGAGAGCGATCCTGTCGTTGCCCAATTTAGCAACACCTAAAGAGGAGGAGGAGGAGGAGGAGGAAGATGGCGGTTGCCCCGATAGGTCAACCTGAGACTCAAACAATGGGCCTCATCACAACAGAGGAACTAGTCCACAGTTCCTGAAACTATCTACCACCTCCCACCACCACTTTGTTTGCATTTTAATTTTAGAAACATTTTCGGAGAAATAACTCACAAATAACTACGCCCCGCGCCTACAGCGGGGTGTAAATGCTCTAACAGGAAGTGGTGGTATCGGCCCAGTTTACATCCCAGTTGCTCCTGGAGGTGTGAATGGAAAATTCTCCGAGGTCTTGTTCCGCCTCTATAAATAGTGCTACAATGAAGGCTAGTTAATATTAGACTTCATGTAATTGTCAATGTTAATCATTAGCGGTGTCGCTAACACCTTTGCTAGCTTGTGGTTTACACTTACAAGATGTTCTAAAACACACTCGAGAGCCTTGGAAAGTAGATCAGGGCCTCCTAGACCTGTCAGGGCTGATGGAACGTTATAAGTAAACTTTCTTCCTAATACAGGGTGGAACCTTTCAAAGTTTACCCCAATAACACAACAAAAGAGGAGATGTTTTCCACTCGTAACCTTCGTACCGGCGAACTGGGTGGGCAAGTTGTGCTGCTGACATCAGATGCATACTGAGGAGAAGAATGCTGACATGCGAATAAAAGATCTAAGAGCTTGCACAGAGTGCACGCTTGTAAAGTAAAGCTTTGTTTATAGCCACGGTGCTAACAGGACATTGAGTTTCACTGCGGGTTTTAGACACGCATTAAAAGCCGGACGACGACGGCAGAGCTAAGTCCACCGTTCAACCGAGATGGCGTTTCGTGACGCCGGACTCTGAAGTTGGAAAAATCTGGCGTGACAGTCGCTGGAGCAGAAGCAGCGTGAGCTTCCCACCAGTCGCCCAGAGCCCTTCCTTAGCTGCTATGCTAACGTCCGGTTCGTTCCCTCGCCTCCTAAATAGATTTGAAGAAAACAAAAGGTCTGGAAAGCCTCTCCAGTCCTGGCAGCAGCGTCGGCAGTTGCGTAACAAAGAGTCCTGGGACCTTTGACCTCCACCTGAACGCCCACGTTAGCATTCCTTTCTGATTGACTTCCTGCGCTACGTTGGCTCTTTGTCTCTCTTTCTTCGATTTCGCATCTCCGCTGTTTGGCAGCGCAACAGAGCGGCACGGTTGTTATTTTCAGTTTTTCCTCACCCTCGCTCGACCCCTGGAAGCAGCGCAAGGGCCTTGAGGAAGAGGAGAATCTTCCCTTTTGCTCTTCCGTTCCTCACTGTATCCCTCAAAATCTTTTAGATTGGCGAGTGCGAGAGAGCCCCAAAGTTCACCCTCACCCTCTCCCTCACGTCACGTAACTTTGGGAAGAAGGTCAGACTGGAAAACTGGGTCACGCATGGCTGCGTTGCTGCCGGAGCGTATTTCCACTTTGCTGCCGCGTGTTTTGACCTAGTTCTGTGTGGACGCCATCTGAGATCTCCACTGCAGGTGATGTGCGCTGCACAAACCCGGGCGTTGTCCCACTCCTGGATGCAGAGAGAGAGAGAGAGAGAGAGAGAGAGAGAGAAAGAGAGGGAGAGATAGAAAAGCCTGTGGGGATTCGTGCTGGGTGCAGCGCAGCAGAAGGACAGCTTCCGTGCTGACCTCGCTTGTCCTT
>CAAE01014240.1:21935-48877 GCA_000180735.1 Tetraodon nigroviridis | reverse complement strand
GTGCTGGGCTGCAGCGCAGCAGAAGGAACAGCTTCCGTGCTGACCTCGCTTGTCTTCTGCGTGACACACTTTAGCATTTTCAGGCTACTTAAGGAACAACTTTTGAGCTGAACGTCTGTGGAGCCTTTCGACAGGCGGATAAACAGGCTAATTAGATGACAAAGGCATGTGGTTTTGTCTGGTGAACTCCAGGAGAATTTACCTGGCCATCATTTGAAGTAAGCAGCATCCACGACAGCTGCTGCTAACTTTGGCCAAGGTGAAAAAGCATTCTGGGATAGCTAGCTGTCCCATTTGACCACAGCTGAGAACTGGAGCAGTACAAAAACAAGAAGGCAAGGGCCGAAATTATTAAAATAACAAAAGTCAATAGTGAGCTAACAAAATAGCAACGAAAATGGCCACGAGTGCATCTTTTTATCTGTCTAGAAGCAAAGCCCAGCTACAAAACCTACGTTGAGCTAACAGTGTCTTTTTTCTTTACACAAAATCACAAATCAAAACCAACTGACACAAGAGAATCATAATCAGACGACTGGATCAGGACTTGTGGTCTTTTTACCGCAACCGGCCACCAGGAGGATGACCAGAGCTCTCACTCCTCAGTGTTGCAGCCCACATGTGTGTTTGTGTGTGAAACTGTGCACTCATAACAAGTGTGTATCTGGTGTCCTTTGTCAAGTGCAGCTCTGTGTTTGTCATGGGAGCAGAGCAGCATCAACACTGAAAAGACTTTTGGGAACAATAGCGTATTATTGGGATTCCCTTGTTTCCCCCTTCCAGAACTGGATGTCCTAGTTGTAACACGATGACCGCCATCACCGTGACGACAGAGACCTCTGCAGGTAAACAGGAGGGAGGAGGGGGTGAGGGCAAAGCCGGTGCGGGTGGGAGACGAGCAAATACCAGTTCGGATCTGGAGGAGCGGCGAGTAAACATCAACAATAGATTCATTTGGTGTATTTCTGTCTCTGGCCACCGTTTGGACACAACTGCAGCTGCTGGATGATGCAAATATTTGAATAAAAAGACAAATGGCCTAATAAAAGCACTTAAACCAGCTGTTGATGGCGGTAGAAACGCTGGAAAAAGCCTTTGGGTTTTAGCGTAGCGTCCACTGCTAGCATGTCTTCCCAGAAACCATCAGTTCAACATGGGGTTCCTCCGTGTCGCCGGTCACGCTGAAAGAATGCTTCTCCCCGAATGATGAATGCTGCTTCAGCTGTTCAAACAGTCTGGACTTAGTTATCGACGGCCTCGTGTCGGGTTTTTTTGGCTCGGCCTCCCGGCGTTTGAAGCAGCCCGAGGCCTTTTTTCTCTTCTTTTTTTTTTTGCTTTTGCAGTCGACGTGTTTTGGACAAAACCCCTCTTATGAACTCGTAAAAAAGGTCACTGGATGCGTTCACTTAAGTCAGCTGAGGGGCTTCGCCAGGCTACATCTGTCTTTCTTTTAAAACGAGTGCGTCAGGTTCTTAAAGCCAAAAAAGTGGGGGACATGTCTTTGATCCGGATAGGAACAGTTTAACGGTTCACTAAAAACCGACCAGTTAAATGCCAGAACCTGGGAGGTCCTCATAGGCCACTCCCACTGTAGCAAAGGTTGGGCGCCCTCCGTCCGGACAGGCTGTTTGCAAATATGTCACCATTGTGGGTTTGCGGACAGCAAATTTTCAAGAACCGGCTAAGAAGAAAAGGATGTAGCAGCCGCATCCACGCAGGTGGAATAAAACCCGGAACTCTTTAGCCCATTTAAATAGCATGCAAGTTCTTCTTCTTCTTCTTCTTCTGTGGGCGAACATTTATCAGAAAGAGGAAATGGTTTAATGGTTTTAATTCCGGCCTGAGCAGAAGCGGCAGCGGTTCGTGGTCGAGCGCTGACATTTAGCATCAACCCCCCTCTGGTGTCAAATATTAGCCTTCTCAGAAGGTTCCAGAAGCTCGCTTTCGTTTCCCAGCGTGTTCGCTTCTTAGAAAGCAGAAGCGGCCGAAGTTCTCGTCCGCCCTGCGCCCACTAATTCCCAGGATCCTCCCAGAGTGCGCGTTCTCAGGTCGAGCGAGCGGTGAAAGTCTTCTGCAGTTGGGAATGTCGGCCTGCGGCTCGGCTCCCAGTGCATTCTGGGTAAAGTGAGGGGGAACCCGGGCCTCCGCGCCAAGTAGTCATTACACGGATGCGGCAAAGGCGTGCCTTCTAATCATGGTGGTGGAGGAGTCGCACCGGGATTCGGTAACTGTCCCAAATTGGGGGGGGGGTGAATGCCCTGCGACTCCCGCAGCGTGTAATCGGAGCCTTGCTTGCGTAAACTGTGTACATCTAGCGATACCCAGATGAAATAAAAGAGACACATGGCCTGATTTAAACCCGCCGGCCTGCCCCTCCTATTGTTGCCACTCCTCTGAGGGCAGATTCAGAGCCCCAAAATGGGTCACCAGGAAAAGGATTCCAAAGTATTCCAAAATGACTCCCTTGAGGTAGTGAAGTTTGGGAAATAAAAACCAACTCAAAGGTCGGAGCTTCTTTAAAGTTGTAAATGTAGCTTTGTGGCTAAATGAAAGACAGCGGCGGGGCCTTGCTAGAGCTTCTTCTGTTATTGTAATCTTTTTTTTAACCAGTTTCGGTTGACAGTTCTCCTTTAGCCACTTTTAGTTTCTGGTTTCACTGGCTCACCCTGGTTCCTGGTTCCTGGTTCCCGGTTCCCATCCTCATCATCCGCAGCAGCGTAGCTCTCAGCCCAATGGCAGCAGCCGGTGTTACACAACAAGGAAAAAAAAGTCCACCAAACACAGCTCCGCCATCGTTCCCACGCCAGTCTGGGTGCGAAAGAGAAGTTTTGCTTCCCTCGTCGGGGCGCATGAGGAGAGGTGTTGGCCTTGGACAAATATCTCCAGGAGAAGTGTCCTGTTCCATCAGCAGAGGCTCTTGGAGAAACAGATAACCGCCACGGGGCGAAGCCAGCACCGGGGCAAGCGTCCCTTTGATCATATTACCAGTTGTGAGAAAGACCAACGATTATGATCTCCCTTTCTCTCCATCCACATCCCCATTTCATCCTGTTTTTCTCACCCTTCTCTTGTTTTTTTTTCTTTTCTCAGATTTTCTCACCTGATTTTCTCACATGCATTGCAGACAAGTAGTTTCTGCCGGTAACACGAGGCGGCGGCGCTCACCTGCTGAGATGAGCGACTGTTGATGTTGTGGTTTCGGGGGGCCTTAGCAACGGCTGCACCGTCGGCTCAAAGCTCAGGAATCTGTTCTGTGTGCGTTTTCGTGTGTTTGCCCGTCTCCTGAGGCGCGCTCCGCCCTGATGTTTACGGTGTTTGGCCGGCGGGGAACAATGAGTTCCTTCACCGAGCCAGGTGACGGCAGCAGGTTCCCACCAGCCGGCACTCAGGTGCTCCTCTCTGGAAAGTCCCAGAGTAGGAGGCCTGCAGGAGGCCGTTAACCCTCAGGGATCAGAGACACGTGTGTGCCGGAGGAGGAGCCTGGCTCTCTCCTCCACTCAACTCCCTAGAGACAGCATCCAAAGATCAAAGAGAAATACCATCGTTTTCAGACTATAAGTCAGATTTTTTTTTCATAATTTGGCTGGTCCTGCCACCGACATAACCAAGAAGTAAATATCACAATACCAAGCTTTAGCATGAGACCCTAACTTAGCACTGAACGCTAGGCTAGCAAGTGCTTGAGATGAAAGGATCCCCTTACATCCCCCTGCTGGGTATCCAGTTAAGTCACAGCTGAGGCCAGCTGGGTTTTTGGGGTGCACGGCGGTCAGGAATAGCCACTGTCGGGGCCAGGACTTGTCGCCATGTGGTGCCGAGGAATGATCGGAGTCAGCTGAGTTCAAATAACTCGGAAAGGAAGAGGCTTCATCAAACCAAAGGAGGTGTAGGAAAAAGCGAAGGAAGCGCGCGTGTTTGTACTCCTACACACTCCTACCTTTTGGCACAATGTGTGATTTCAACCGGCAAACCGGAGCAGATTTGTTTTAAAAATGGCTCAGAGTGAAAAAGTTCCCGTTGTGAACCAACCTGCACGTTACGCTAAAAGATGCGGATAAGAAGTCCTTCATCGGCAGTTGCGCTGCATTCAGGGTCCTTCATTTAGACGCGAAAAGCCACGTACGAGGTTAATGTGAAGGGGAATGTATGTCACAAAATGCATCTTCTTCACTTCACGCATCGAGCAGCCTCAAGCGTGGGACATGCAGAGGCACCCGTGCATGCCCAATGAACCCGCACACGCCACATTATGCCCGTTCACCGCAACTGACGTGCACGTAAATAAAGGACGCTTCTATTCCAACGCTCACACGCTGGAGAGGAGCTCCGAGCGTAGCATCGCTGGCAGCGGCCTCCTCCGTGTCCTGGTTTCGGTGCTGGTGCTGCCTGCGTAAATGCCACCCACCCACCCATCTGCGCCCGTTGGCGCCCTCGGGCCCCGGGGTCCATCTGGCATCTCCATCGGTGCCTGTCGAGTTGTCACCTAGGATGGCAAAGCTTGCGTGCACCAATTTTTCCTTCTTTTCTTAGAATATGAAAGTGAAAGTGGCGCTTTTAGTTAGCTTAGCTTCAAGTGCTGGAGGACTTTCACTGGAATGGTTCCGACAGCCGTCCTCCCAGTCCATACTGGTTGAGACTGTTCACCCCGGAACGGAGTCGAGCTAAGTGTCAGTGATGGATGACATGAGCCAGCCAGTGAATCAGAGCTGGAGGAGACTCCGGTGTGACATATGTGCTGCCGCCTTTAATGAGGATTTCATGGTAAGGGAAAAGGAGGCCCCCGCCGCAGCATTCAGCCCGAGCAGAAGGAGGCCGATGAAGACAAGTCAGCGGTCATTTGCATCTCAAAAAGCCCGGAGATACAAAGATAAGGGAGGATTAGCAGGGCTGCGTATAGAAACACAGATGTCAGCACACCGAGTCTGACACCGCCGATCATTTATAGAGCTTGTTCATTAGAGAGCACCACAGCGGGCGGCTGGAGGCTCCCGTTTCTGTTTTTAACTGATTAAGTGGCAGCAGCGTTGGCTATATTATACCTCCTACATCCTCACTAAATCTGGCTCCGAGCATTTTGCTGTCGTGAAAAATAGATCCAACTCAACTTGAGCCTGAATGATGAACATACAGCTCGCAAAATAGAGTCGGAGTCCGGTTAGGAGACTTCAAACCGCTTCTTTCATCCGAAACTTTTATTTACCAATCAAATGTGCTTATTAGTGGCAGGGTCAATCATCCTTTCTGCAGCCTGCCACCAGGGGGTGCTCAGGATAAGACAAATCCTTTATCAAAGTAAAGATCTTTTCATCCTAAAGGCTATGATGGATAGAAACCAAAGGGACAGACACTCCACAGGGGGCAGCACCTCTTTAGGAAATAATTACATTTCTTGTCAATTACTGGTTTCTGGAAAGCTCTCTCTCTCTCTCTCACACACACACACACACACACACACACACACGTGCCTGTGTTGCTCACTGGCTTCTGGTGTCCAAGGCAGCGGTGAGATAAACACGGTAACGGCCTTTACAGGCTGGTTGTGTACGAGGTGACCTGCTCCTCTCCGGAGGCACATCTGCCTCCTATTAGCCCTGCGGTTGCGCTAACATGTTCTCCGGTTAACGGCCTCTGTGATGTTCCTCAGCCACGTTGCAAGTCGTGTCCCGGCGTTATTGTCGTTAATCCTAAAAGGCTAACGGAATGACACGCGTGCATTGGCGTGACCTTGAAATGGAAGTGAGCAAGACACCAGACTTGTTTCTGTACATAAAAATGGGTGTTTAATTGAAACTTTTGTATCAAAAAATAGCAGTATCCATCCTTCACAGCCATTATCCACACAGTTGGACTGAAACATCTCCGTGACGAGGCTGTGCGGCGTCTACCAAAGCGCCTTTCCATAGAATTCAAATGAACAGTACAGGAACCAGTTCGGATCTTCTGATAACGCCGCCATTCAACATTTCCAACAGACTAACGTAGTTTAAATAACATTCAAATGCATCTTCAAATTTAAGTAAACTCGTTTTATTCTGCTTTACATTGACAACTGCTTCAGTGCATCCTCCACATCTCAAAAAAAAAAAAAAAGTTGAAATGTAAAAATAACTTATAGGAATGCAAACCAAAGACCAAGAAGGATATGCAAATTGTAAAGGGGGGGGGGGCTTTAAGCAGAGACAATAAATAAATAAATAACCACAGAGTGTGGAATGTCTACATGTTCACAAATAAATTAAAAGCAAAATGGGGGAGATACACACAAAAAGGAAAAAAAAAAAAAAACAAAACATGCTGTACAATATCTGTTGGAAAAAAAAATAATTGAGTCCATGAATATTGCATTGATTGTGCATTTCACACCCCGAACCCTGAGGAGGCCAGAGGGGCGGGGCCTGCGTAGTGTCGAGCAGTGAGACGGCGGGAGGCAAAAAAAAAAAAAAAGAGTCAGCAACAGGCGTGCGTGTGTGTGTGTGTGATGGGGGGGAGAAATAAATGTGTGTGTGGGGGGGGGCTGATATTTCAAAGACATTCAGAAAAGACAGGATCCAGTTTCCAAACACCTGTTCAGGCTAAAGAGTGAGTGAGCAGCGTAGAAGAGAGCGACAGAGTTGAGTCAAGCGTTTTTTTTGTTGGTTTTTCTTTTTTCAAGTATTCTATTGTCAGGAAGAGCCCCCCACCTCCTCTCTCTCTCCTATCTGACGCTATCTCAGCCAACAGGCAGGTTGGTTTGCGGCGATGGAGAGGAGGGCGAGGGGCCGGCGTGGGCGGCGCCCCCCCCCGACCCCCGTCGCAGCCCGGGCAAGCGCCAAAAAAAACGCAGGCAAATCCAGAAAACAGAGTTGTTGACAGAAGCTCCCCAGAAAAGCAGCTTCCCAAAAAAAGGCACTACAAAATCAAAATTAAAACATTTAAATAAAAAGGTTGTTTTTCTTTTTCTAATTCTCCGAGCTCTATGAGAGCAGCCATGTCTGAGTAGGAGGGCCTTGCCAGCTGTGTTTACCAGCCTAGTAGCAAAAAGTGAAATGACGTTTAAAAGAAGGAAGGGGGAAATAAATAGTGCTGGTAAGACCGCCCCAACAGAAAAATGTTCCCGATTAGGAAACAAGTATAATCAACTCAGGGGAAAAAGAAGGCATGGGAAAAATAATATAAGGAAGAACGAATGGTAATAAATTAGAAATTCCCTACAAAATAGGAAAATTAAAGTACATTTTCTTAGCTGGGCCAGCTGAGTGAAGCTCCCAGCCACAGATGGGACAGTTGGGCTACAGGCTGCTAGCCTCTGAGTCCACCCCACTCCCTCCATCCAAACCCCTTCATTCCCCACAGAGTGTTTTTTCAGTCCGGAGTCCTTCTCAGAGACTCTCTTTGCTCGAGTTTGTGCTTGACGACGAGTCTGTGTCGATGGTTCTGAGGCGGATGTCGCCGGCCACCGGCTCCTCTGGCGATTTGGGGGACTCTGGCGTCACTCTCATCCAGGGGTGGTCGCAAATCTGCTCCAGGGTGGGCCGATCCGAGGGCCGCAGGGCCAGGCACCATTTGATCAGCTGCTGACACTCTGGAGGAGACAAGTCACAGTAAGGATGAGCATTCCTGAGGGCAGAGATGATCTTTTATCATTACAAAACAGCTCCAGAATGCAGTTTAAATGACAGCAAGTAAAGCCCTTTAATTCTGATTATATCTAATGGTTTAACTGGCAGGTGGATGCTGAGGTTGTACCACCTACTGGAGCTAGGGGGCAGTAAAGCCAACTGGTGCGTTCAGTGCTGTGGTTGACTTACCAGCTGAAACCCTCCTCCTGAAGTACAGTCTCCCCCTGAGGATCTCCTCGTCCTGCTCAAAGGGGATGTCTCCACACACCATGTCGTACAGCAGCACGCCTAGCGACCACACGGTGGCTGAGCGACCGTGGTATCTATGGAAGCGGATCCACTCCGGTGGGCTGTATACTCTTGTGCCTAATTTAAACACAAGAAAAAAGGGGGAAGGAAATGATGAGCGTGTCTAGTAGGAGACCTGAAAATGATATGATAGAAGACAAGGGCCGGATAACAACAAAATAATTGATGTTTGCGTCTAAAATGGCTGAGTCATAGCAGAAATGCTTTCCATCTTCCCTCAGCCTCAAAACACAGACTGGGTGACCTCCCTCCCTCCCGCCTCCCTCCTTTCTTCCCTTCTTTTCCTCCTCCCTCCTGGAAGGAGGAACTTGGATACGAAAAACACACAAAAAACCAAAAAAAGAAAGGCCATTTGAGCCATCACGTGAACCGGGGACTCAGGTTTCACAACAAACAGATGTTACGTGGCACTGACCTAATACCCACTTAGCGACTGTGACTCAAGCTTTTACTAACAAAACAACAACAGGAAACATTTAAAAACTAACACTATCTCGCAAGACTGCCAGCGTGATTACTAAACTGTGAGTCATTTCTGGGGAAAAGCGTGTGACAGGTCCAGTTTAAACGCCGTGCGTGGGGGGTTTTTTTCTGCCTTATTTACATCCGCATTGTTGGTAAGTCACGAGACCCCGCGCGCGGAAAACCCGCGACCAAAAACAGAAAACTGCGTCACAGCCTCGTGAACGCCTCCATGTCTGAATATAGCACCAAGGGCAAATCCAAGCCAGCCAAGCGGCCTGAATACGCCGCGATCGGGCCCCACGGTGGCGGTGGAGCTGCTTACCGTCGAAGTCGGTGTAGACCGTGTCCTTGAGAACCGCCCCCGAGCCGAAGTCGATCAGCTTGAGCTCCCCGGTGCGTAGATCCACCAGCAGGTTCTCGTCTTTAATGTCCCTGTGCACCACCCCGCAGCTGTAGCAGTGTCTGACCGCGTCCAAAACCTGGCGGAAAAAGCCCCGGGCCGTGTCCTCGTCCAGGGCGCCCTTCTCGGTGATAAAGTCGAACAGGTCCTTGACGAGCTCCGGCCTCTCCATGACGATCAGCCAGCCGTCGGCGCGCTCGTAATAGTCCAGTAATTTGATAACTCCGCGAAAAGACGAGCTGACCTTCCTCAAAAGCAGGATTTCCAAAGGCACCATCGCTCCGTTCTGAAATAAAGGATATTTTATTAGAACCGGGGTCATGAAAGACACATCCCCCCCCCCCTCCACACACACACACACACTCTCCCTCCCTCCCCGCCCAACGAGGCCGGGGGAAACCAAAACAAACACAACGGTGATACTTACAATTGTGCCCCATTCGGTAACTCTCTCCTTCGCAACATGTTTCACGGCAACCTGAGATAACACACACACACACAAAAACGTAAACACAAGCGTAGTATAGCGCGGGTAGGTCGTTATTTACGGCGATGGCGGACTAAGGGCGCCCGGCTTTGATGGCGGCACATGGAGGATCAAAACGTCGAGCCCACTCCTGCTCTTACCGGTGCGCCGTCGGAGATGCGGCTGCCGGCGTACACCGTTCCAAATCCCCCGCTGCCGAGCACGGATCCCACTTGGTAAACCTTCTCGAAAGGCTCCTTTTCCACTTTGACTGCCAAACAAGTGAATACATAGAGGTTAAAAGCCAATCTTTCTCGATAGAGGCAGTAGCGGCACTGTTGCCGGTCTCCTACTAGCGCGCCGGTGTTATTATAAACCCCAGCTCTTAAATTGACCAAACGGGGGAAAATCGGGCTTTTCTAAAACATTTCGAATCTCATTTCATACAAATGGTCAAAAAAAGGCATCCAGCGGTGGTGAACCTACCTGGTTGGAGCTGTATTTTCACTGGTAAATGATCCATGCTTGTCGGACTGCAAATATGCGAAAATGAACCAAACTTTGACAGCAACATATTCACGCCGAAAAGCCGGTGTAAACGATCCTTTTATAACACACGACGAGAACGAGTTCACTGGGAGGAAAATTGAATTTGTGGCGCGGTATAAACGTTGATGCAGACGGTCTTGGCTACAAGCGAAACGATAGATCCAGTCCAGCAGTGCGCCAACCCCGCCGCACCGCGCCCGTCGGAGTCACGACAGTGGAGTCGCACACCGATTCCCGAAAAACGACATGAAAAAAACGCTTGGGTGTCTCGACGCAAAGGCGAATGAAGAAAACAGTCCTCCCTATGCGATAAAAAGCGAAACTCCGATTAGAAACGAGGCGGTAGCAACGACAGAGCGCGTTTAGACCCACTCCGGTGTACGATGGCGTCCTGAAGAGTGGCCGCTGTCTGAGCTTTGGCGCGGTCTACGCAAGCCAATATTTTGACGCGCGGCCGAGCGGCGGTATCCTTCCGCTACATACACAAGCGGACACCTTGGCCAAACATCGACTTCCTCTCCTCGGCAGCTTTTGAGTAATACTCCTTTAAAATATATCAGACAGCTTCTGTCTCGGTTTTTGTGCAGTTTTATCGGTCAGGGTTGTTTTATTTAAAGCATTCGCCGCGCACTAGTTTGTCATAGTACGAGACGCCCCAGAATCCCTTGTCTGGAAGCGTTGCACTCCGATCGCCAGCGACTCAAACCCGTCGACCAATCAGATGTCGAGAATAAAGACCGTGTTTTGTATTTGGACCAATCACGTCAAAGTTTTCATATTAAAGTAGGCGTTTGAGCGCACGTGGCGGCAATTCTTTGACGGCCTCCCTCCTGTGTTTTGTGCAGACCCGCAGGAAGAAAAACTTAAGCGTTTATGGACGGAGAAGAGCATGTTAAGCATTATTGTACTTGTTAAAATCACAATTAGAATCACTTTTGTGTACTGTAGACCTGTAAATCAGATTTGGCTCATATGTCTTTATGGATGTGCTGTCATGTCTAAACATTGGATAAGCTGCAAATTATTAAAAGGATAAAGTGTTTATGAAAGATAACTTCTGTCTTAATACATTGTATATGTATGTATATACACACACAAATAATTATATCACATTAGTCTAAACACTGTGCAAAAAATTTAAAAAAGAAATGAAACTACTGTAAACATACAAGGGTAAGATCTTGTTTATGTAGAAATTATTACACTTTTACACAACATTTTTATAGTTAAATGATCAAGTAAGCAGAAATAAACAAACAAAAAAGCATTTTTTATATAATGTAAACCAATACATACACGTATGTATAGAATTTCTTAGTTAATGCATGAATCTAAACATGCATCAACATTGCCTCTAACAGTAATCTATTAACAAAGGTGATATTTCAAAATGCAACAAAACACAAGAGGCGACATTTGAAGGTTGAGACAAATGATACTCATTGTTACACTGAGACAGGAGTGCCATAAAATGATAATAATATAACAACAATGAGGTTTGTGGAGCCAGCTGTCCCATTTTGTAGGGTAAATGTTCCTATTTTACTGTTGCACGTCTGGCCAAGGTACTGACGTGACCTTGGCCCATGACTTTCCACTTTTTATCTGGTGCTACTGCCGATAAACTGCATGCACATATGTGACTTCCATGGCCACCGTCCTGCTGTCTATATCGACCAACACCTTTTCTGGGCTCTGATGAGCGTCGGCATCGGGCGCCTTAACCCGGCGTTCGGTTCATCCCGCAGCGCCAGTTCTGCTTACCAATAGTGGCCCACTAGGCGGCTCTCCATTCCACGCCCGGCTCCAGGACAGCGAGCCGGGCTTCTTACCCATTTAAAGTTTGAGAATAGGTTGAGATCGTTTCGGCCCCAATGCCTCTAATCATTCGCTTTACCAGATAAAACTGGGGGGGACTCCAAGCGCCTGCTGTCCTGAGGGACACTTCGGAAGGAACCAGCTACTAAATGGTTCGATTAGTCTTTCCCCCCTATACCCAAGGTCGGACGAACGATTTGCACGTCAGGACCGCTGCGGGTATTTAATGTACAGGGTAAATTTGCATGCATCAAATATATTTGTGTGTGTCACAAAAAGTAAATGCTGAGTTCCTGCAAACATGACTCACCACCAGTAACTGGCAGACCCAGAACATTTGCATTTTAGGCAATATACTGTATTAATGTGTATGTGTCATTTGTCGGGCAACAACTCCAAGGTCAGCGTGCCGTATCTTGTAAAAATATTTGCATAAATGAAAAGGAGAGCAGCAACCTTTGGGATTATAAAAAAATGTGGTAGTAACAGCCTATTCTAGATAATCCCTCCACCTCTTCTGCATGATTATTCTGTCACTGGGGTATTTTTAGAAGTGCTGGAGCTTGGTCCCACACAGTTATTAATAATCACTTTCAGAACTGCTTTTTTTTTGCACTCTCTATGAAATTTTTTGAAAATTCCAAATCTCCCACACCCTTTCAACGCTAAGCATGTCCATATTTTTGTGCGTCTTCTTCCACAGTCTGAGCAGATTAGGCGTGTGGGAAATGCTAAATTGCGTGCTGTAACGCATGCACGCTCCACTGGGCTTTTAGGTCCATGACTCTTAACCCCAAACTCCATCACTCCTAATTTGCATTTTGGGTGTAAGTGTCACTTCACATGAAGCGGCACAGGCAGCCGAGGAGAAGAGTATGAAAAAAATGCACGCTGACGCCATCCGCGGGGTGTGTTCAGGAGTGACGGGTTGCAACAACAGTGCTCAGCTCGGCCCCGGGCGTTTTCAACCCTAAATACAGACGTGGAATGTAGGATGAAGGTGAAAGGGGTTTTTTTTTGTAGACTCTTGAGCTTTGAATGTTTTAGCAGTTGTCAAACAAGGTTTAATCAGGTGCTATCTGAGCAAAGCAGAGCAGAACTCTTGGTGCAGCCTCAGGTTCTTGGCCAGAGGTTGCCTCCCGTTAACGCTCAGGTGTGTCTTTTTTCATAGGTGCTTGCCCAGATTACGTTTCCTCCTGCAGCAATGTTGTTTATCACTCCTGGGAAATGGTGGTGTCAGCTTCTATCCATGCCCACTCATCCTTTCATCTGTGGATGTAGTGGAAAAGGCACAGGAAGAGAAAGATGAAGAAAAATGTGTTGATGACTTGAGTTGTCCATCTCTGCTCTTTTCTTTTCTCTCTCTCTCTCTCTCTCCCTCTCTCTCCCCCTCTCTCTGTGTGTTTTACTCTGACCCAGCTGTCTTTTCTCCACATGCCCAGGATGCCTCCCATTTCCTTCACTCTAATTGCCGCCTTGCTAAAAACTGTGTCAGCGAGCCAAAATAGTTTTGATGAAGGGTCCGGTTGCGCTCGCATCTGTAATTTGATGGATTTCATTTGGGGACATTTGAAAACCCCAGACAAACCAGGGAGTATGAGGCCACATCAGAGCCTCGAGGGGGGGTCAGCGGAGGTTATTATTAGCCCCATCACGCTGGGCCGGTGGCTGCCACATCGCTTTGGTAAGCCTCCGATTGAAATCGATCCAGTTTGGTTGAGCCCTGTCGAGAAGATCTAAGCGAGCTGGAATTTGTCATGCATCATGCCGGGATTGGAGTCGACAACATGTGTGTGGGGCAGACATGTATTGTGTTTTCCCGTATGCTGCACGTTATGCCAAAATGAAAGATGAACATTAGCAAGTGACTGAATACTCAAAGCCTCGGAGACGGCAGTATTCTAAATCCCAGCTCAAAGGAAAAATCTATTTATCCCATTTCATCATCGAGATCATCGGATTTGTCCACGTGAATTAAATAATCGCGCACACTAAAAGCAGCTTCTCTGTTGTCCATGTCTATAAACAGTCTGGGCCCTCGACCGGCGTCGGGCAGCACGTAGCACAATTCCTGACGTGTTTTACAGCTTTATTGCCAAAGTTTTGCTGGCGAGCTGACGGGCGAACTGCCGGCTGATGATGACATCAGTGTCCAGT
The DNA here is from genome assembly GCA_000180735.1 of Tetraodon nigroviridis. Taxonomy (NCBI): domain Eukaryota; kingdom Metazoa; phylum Chordata; class Actinopteri; order Tetraodontiformes; family Tetraodontidae; genus Tetraodon; species Tetraodon nigroviridis. Next base: position 35,115 of record CAAE01014240.1, on the reverse strand, counting down.
CCCTGGCTGGGAATGCTGGGCATCTATCAGCTGCTGGGAGCGTCCAGCAGTCAGCGACACAGCGCAGGCTGGACGATCCGTGGAAACAGGATGCACCTGAACGCAGTCTGGAGCTGTGGCGGAGGCTGTGAATGTGATTTCTTAGTTGTTTTATTTTTAAACATTTCAGAAACGCCTTTTTTCATGTTGGTCGAATGCATGTCGAAATTTGAGAAGAAAAAATCAAAATCGAATGCATCTTGGCATAAGGTAAAAATAACGTGAGGCGCTGTGAGGGCAGTCGGTGGCGCAACATTTCCGCTTCGACGGATGACGTCAAACATCGAGTCCGGATCAGGTTAACGCTACTGTGCTAGCCATGCAGCCAGGTTGCCATATGGATTACTGTCTGGACTCATTATATAACTTGTCAGGGCCTTAGTCAGCCTCATAATCTGGTCACATTGCATAACCCTACATTACCTCTGTCTACCTTCCCTCATTTGCTCTCATTTGCTCTCACACCTCTTGCATCTATTTATAGGAAGTCCTTCTTCCTATAATGATCATTATATATTTACCCTGGGTTTACGTCAGTGTTAGCACAAGAATGTTAGCTATGGCACACATTGTCTTATTGGACGCGTGCGTGTTTAAGGGTTTAAATAAGTCAACAAAAAGTAAGGCGTGAACATGTTGCAATGACCATGTTTAAAATGTAAAGTTGAATTTCACTTTCAGGCCGCTGTGTTTTTATTTAAAGGTTTTAAAACGCACAATGTGTTATTTATAAGGTGCAACACTGGCATACAGCCACTCTCAAAACGACACCCTCTGACCTGTGCATGTGCAGGTGCACGTGCAGGCTTGTAGAGGTCAGAGGACGATAGTGTGGGAGATTCCACACAATGGAATGAACCTTTTATTGAGTCTGAGCTGGTTTTGGGGTTTAGGTTAGCCTTTGTAAACGACCTGTAAAAGGCTGCCGTGGCGCCTCAGAACTGAAGTAATAAAACCTTCTAACGTGGGAAATATGAGCAGGGACTCAAACAGGTGTCGTTCCCGCCGTTTCCCCACTAATAGTGCTCTCCTGAGGTGACCACATGGACGTGATTTAGGCAACGAGAGCAGCATTTAAAAGTCTGTATTAGCGGTTCACATTCCAAAACAAACTTTTCTCCTCTTGTCCTCATAAAGAGAGCATCATTTAACAGACACTAATTCCAAGTCTGTCACTCAAAATTTTCCGCTGCGGCAGCTGGGTTTGGTAATCCTTAGCAAAACGCCTTCATACATGAAAGTTTCTGCTAAGTGTCCCACTCCCTCGTAGCGCCTTGATCCATTTAACTGTCCATTCCTGTCTTAAGAGGATATTGAGAATAATGCTCTAAATCCTGGGCTCACTCCCACGAGAGGGGCAGACAGCAGAGCAAAAGACGTTGATGGGATGCTGCGTGGTCAGATCTGTACCCCCCCAATAAAACTGGTTCAGGTAAAGGTGGTTATGCGTTTACTGGTTAATAAAAAACAATTGAAATCAGCAAAATTACAAAAAAACTGTCTGGGTGTTGGAGCAGTGACATGTGTGACTCACCAACCTCCACTGAGACAAGACAGAGCTGAGCCTCCAGAGGATCCCGCCACAACAGTGGATTCGTGCGTGCACTTTGGCCCGCGCTCTCTGCGCCCTGATTGGCTGGCAGCCGTGACAGACATAGTGCTGACTGTGTGTCTGCAAGGGCTCGGGTCCTGGCATGCCTGGTCAGCACTTCACTCAGGCGCGTACGCACGTATTTTAGCACGACAGCTCGCAAGACAACCTCACCTGGGGCCTTTATGTGGCAGCTGAAACGCTGCCTTCGCTGTGATCGCCCCATTTTTTATTCACCAGCAGCCATGCGCCGCTGAGGAGCGCGGACGCAGAAACTTAAGCCCCGGGAGGCCCTAATCCATAGGTCCTAGTTATAGCAGGCAAAGCAGCCCCCGCCCCCCTTTGCCTTCAACGTTTCGAGCCTTCACACCTGAGCGCTCGGGAACCAGGTTTACAGAGCGGGGTAATTAAAAGATGTAAGGTGGGATGGTGATTGGCAGCTCATCATGTCCACTAAGATGAGTTCATGCAGCCTAGTTGCAGCTACACGGAAACCGCGCAGCAGCATTTGCAGGAACAGCGTTGTTAGCATGCATTTCAGTATTTGCTCACGCCAGCTGAGTGTGACCAGCCAAAACGTTACATTCTAGCCCTGCAATGAACCGATTAGCACGCTGACCTATAGCTCCGGAACGCCACGGTCCATTCTTCTGCCAAACATAAACACAATGATGCACGGATAATGGGGATAAACCGAGAAGCCACGAAATGCTTCCTAATGACGGCTTGAGTAATGGCCGGTCGATGGTCTGTGCTAGCTCAGCACGTTGAAACACAGCTTCCCGCCTTGTGCCCGTATTGCATCTCAAGCGCTTCTTCCCTGCGCCCTAAAGCTGCCTGACGGAGATAACGCGCAGTCCTTATTGAATAATTACACAACACACATGCAATTATTTCCTGCGAATATAATAAGCCTCACACGTCAATATCGGCATGCATAATTTTTTATCTGCGTGCGGCTGGGGTGGCCTCTGGTAACGCATCCTATACTCATCCCACTGATGGTGCTGTTTGATGTTCAGAGACAAATCACCAAATGCAGGTTTATTTAGGGCCGATTATAGTGGCAAACGCAAGCGAGGCTATGATTACCAATGGTTTCGCTCACTCTAAAAGCATGCATCTGATTTTTGTTCATATTTTTGTTAATTTATTGTTTCACCGCGGCATCGGAACAGGATGCGATGAGAGGTCCGTCATTAAAGATAATGTCTATGGCGCCTCTCTGCCCCACACTCTGCTGAACGGGTATGACCTCCTGTGCTGGCGTCTCGTGACAGAATATGTAAAAGAAATGTGCCGGTGCCTCTGCCCCATCGTCCTCAGTATGGAAATACAGATGGATTGTGGGTATTTACGGGGAGCCCTTGAACTATGGGTAATTACGGCCAGGAATGCTCACAGCTAAGTGCGGAGGGAGAAACCGCGTGTCGGCATGGCAACCATAAAGGTGTTAATTATTTTCTTCCTTAAAGGGAGGAATCCCCTCTTCAAAGGCAAAAAACACCTGTGACTGGAAGCCCCCTCCCCCTCCTCTTTAATGCCATGCTTCTTCTTTTTCTTCTTCTTTCTCAACGCCTCTCTGTGTGTATGTGTCTGTGTGAATGTGTGTGAATGTGTGTGAGTGTGTGTGTGTGTGTGTGTGTTTGTGTGTGTGTGTGTTTTCCTCAGCTCCTTTTCCTTGGCTGCTTTGTGGCTGACCTCTGACCCTGTGTTGGTCTCCCTGACAGCCCCGGCCTGGTTCAAACCTGCTCAGTCAGGTGCATGCCAGTCTGGCCTGCGGCCTTTCCAGCCTCCCATTCCCGCAATTCAAAGACATCCCGGCCCAATCGCAGTCTGTCAAATGTGATATGCTTGTAAAAAAAAAAATAGTGTGGCTTTAGAAGCGGCTATATGCCTAGCTGCTTGCGGTGCAAGTAATTTTACTGGATACATCATATGCAGAAAATGTTTGCAGTGCATATTTGTTATAATAATTTCTCTTTGCAATTCTCTCACTTTCAGTATGAAGAATCACCCAGAGGAGGCAGGTGTAGGGTGTCATCATCCCAAAACCTGTGAAATCCTTACAAAAATTTAAAATGAGCACTTCCTAATTGTGAACACCAGAACATGCACTGTTTTTGGGGGTTTTTTTTACCCCACTTGCCATCTCTAATTTGGGTGACGGGCAAAACATGCAGGGCCTCTTTGTCCTCCCCCATTCTTCCTGCTCTTTAATTGGTTTGTAAATAGGACCCCTGCCTTTGTTTGTCCAAGACCACTGAACACACACATGCAAACGCACACACTGCCTCTCACACAAACACACCAAAAAAGAAAAGAAAAAAGAAAAAACAAAAACAAAATAGCTAAGGGGGGTGACCAAGGGGTCCTGGAGCAAAAATTTTCCAGAGGCCTCCGTTGCCTTCAACCTGATTAGGATGCTGGGACAAAGGTTATTGCAAACTTTCCACAACGGAGAACACCTTGACTTTTACGGCTGTGTTTTGTCCTCCCTCAGAGAGGTGTTGCTGTGTAAACAGTCCCCGCGACCATATCCCGCGTTCCGGTTTTCCTTTTCAAGCGTAAGCCACATCTTAATGCCATATTGTCAAATGTTGAATGAGGCCGGGAGTTAGCGTCACAGACGGAGGTTGGTATGGCGCGCTCTGGCAAACATCTCTGTGTTTGTACTGCAGCTGGACTCTTCGGAGGCTCTAATCTGGAGCCAGAATTATCCTCTGATTAAGATAGCCTGTGACTTTCCACTGTTTGACCACTCGGAGCCTACTGTACTCGCTCCTCTGATGTGGCGCCGCTGAGAACTCTCTCACCTGTGGAAACCTAAAAAAAAACCCAGGGTAAACCTGTGGGATGCCTGCGATCGTCCCAAAATAAGGCCTCAAACCCGACCCGAGACAAAATGTCCCATTAGTTCGGAGGAATTTAGCTCCATTCTTGTGCTGTTGAATCATTAACAGGAAAATCCTTTCATCTCGTGTCATTAGGTCGGGTTCCAGAGGTGTTTATGTACACCCTTGAAAAGTAAAAAAAAAAAAAAAAAAAAAACCAGTGTGCTGCCTGCTTCTGGAAAAATACTGTGGGAAAAAAAAACACGTGCGGTGTTAAAGGTTCCTACGTTGGTGACGGCATATTTGGAGGACCGGCATCCATCCTGCAATAAAGAAATAAATCGTGATAATAAAGCCGCGCTGAACAAACATGCCAATTCCCTGGCTTTGGAACGTCACACTGTCAACAGGACAGGTGAAGGGATAAACCGGTGGGAAGTGCAGCTAATGCTTTTATTTTAAAAAAGAAAGCCGGTTTGTGAAACCTGTATTTTGAAGTGGGACTTTAATCAACCTTTCCCAGATTGAATGTGAACTTGAAGCATCTCAAGGTTGTCGGGACCCTCTAATTAATTGACCGCCGTCGGCTGGAGTTGGCAGAGATTCCCCGGATTAAGCTGGCTGGATGAAGGTCCTGCTGACCGCTTCCATCCTCATTGGTTTGTGGAAAATCTGGGGGGAGGGACCTTAGCTACCTGCTCCTTGAGTCGGAGTTGCTTTGAGTTTGAATCTTTATTTAAATATGCATGCAAAGGTGTCCTCCAGGGTTTCTGTTTGTTTAATTTTTTTTAGATTACCTGGGTGTGGTGCCCTCTTTCTAAATGGAATGGCACGTTCCAAATTCCCAGCCCAGCCTGCTCCGGCTTGAAAAGTTCCAGGCGGGCGGGTCGTGTGACATTCGCTTCGTGCACAAACACAGATGGCCATCAAAGGAGGCGCAAGCCTCGCGTGTGAGCTGAACTGTCTGTAGCATGTTGCACCTGTGTGCTAGCTTCATTGGGCACGGATGTCAGCTGGTCCCTCCCCCACCTTCCCCTGTCTACCTCCTGATCAAAGCCACCACCTCCTCCTTTCATTCTCACGGCACAATAGGATCGTGGCTCAGATCTTTCTATTTTTCCACGGAGTCCAGGGCTTGCTTCCATCCCACCGGGGAGGGAAGACCCCAGCAGGCAGGGACACAGCGTTCAAACCTGAAACTGTTTAGTCTGGAAGCTGCTGATGAAATCAACTCATCAGCTCGTGGTCATCAACACAACTGGCTTCTGTTTGCACCGTTGCCGTTAGCGATGCATTTGCGTTGAGAATCCACTGCTCTGCCGCAAATACTGTTCAAACAGACATTGGGTATTTGGTTTTACATTAAGCTCAGATGAGATTTTTGATCTGAGAGTACTTACAATGGGACAACTCTGCTAGTGTTGCTAGCTCAGGGCCATTTGCGTTTCTTTTCCTTGTGCGCAGAGTCAAATAAAAACTTCTTTGAATTCTTGCTTTCGCTTTTCTTATGCTAAGCAAACAGTGGCAAACACCTGGCTTCACAGAAAGCAGGAAGTGATGCCTTTGAGTTCGTGTGAAGTGTCACTTTTATGCTCCCTGCAAGATGTGCAAAACTTCTTCCTTTTTGTTGGTATTTGTTAGCATCCTGCAGGTGAGGACCGTGGCCTATCTAGTCTGTCTCTTCAGAGACATCCAGGGGGAGGGGGGAGGACACAATTCGGTTGAGGGACCACAGTTATATCGCCCATTCATAATTTTTTTTTATTCCTTTTGCAATTTTCCTAAGTAGGAGGCCAATTTGCATGTGGAATTAATTTGACGTGGATGAATGGTAACTGGAACTTTCAGTCAGATAATAGCCCTTAAGCGTAATTAGCTCTTGAAATATTATTCATATGCTTCGTTCTGTTCCACCGCACCTTCATTTTCCAGTGCGATTCAATTATTGTTCAATGGAATTACGGGCTGAATCCATCAGAGGGATAGTTCTACAATGCAACAACACATGCTAATGACACCAACCCCCTTTTTCTTTGTTTTTATCTCTGTTTAATCACATTTTGCTTCATTTTTAAAAACCTGATGAGTTTTTACCCTAGCCTTCTTGCTGTATATATTATTGTAGTTATTGTAGTTCAGTTGCTACCGTAACAAGGTATTCTATTCTATTCTATTCTATTCTATTCTAGTCTAATAATGTCCACCAACAGAATTTTGGTTCAAATGACACCAAGAAATGTTGGCTTTTCTCTTCCTTGGACTTGGCTGCGTGCAAATGCTAGTTAACACCTTCAAATCCCAACTTTTTTGTGTGTGAATGTTGTGGTTTTCCTTGATCTATATTTGTTAACCGGCCGTGACCTCATCTTTTGTCTTTCTCTTTCCAATTAAGCCAGTCATTTGGGCCCTTGGGTGCTAAACCCCCTCCCTCTGCTACCGTTGGTGTAAACATCTTTGACGGGACATGAGGACACGGTCTCTAAAAGTGCACACGTGCACGCCAGTAACCTCTCGGCGAACGTCTCGAGTTCACGTTAGCGAGGCGTAAATGCCCCCTGCCTGTGATTGTGTGAAACCTCTCACCTCCTCCCGTGTTCAGTTATCAACGCGTACATATAGACAGCGGGTGTCCCCCACCCTCCCTCCACCCCCAACGGGTGCATGTGAATCAAAGGCACGAGTCCCAGCCGTCTGGCGATTAGCTGACAGACTTTATCATCCTGTACCACATGTGATATTTAACCCCAGTGGGAAACAATGAGAGTTAGTCTCCGAGCATCATCTGAGCGTCACCACTCGTGGGTTTCACCCACCGACCAGTCACACAGTCCAGCCAGTCTTCTGCTTAATGTCATTGCTATGCACACTGTTGCCCCGTGTCTTTATTATATCAACCTTCTCCACATGCAAATGTGGCTCCCGGGGCCTCCTCTGGGTCTTTTGAACGTTCTGTTGCTGTTTTAATCTTCTAGGGTGCAGGCGGCCTTTTTGTGTGCTCGTCTGCAGGGGTGTGCAGGACGAAGAAAGAGCCATTTTTGTCATCTGTGGTTTTTAGCGAGAAACCAGACAGGCTTTTAGATAAATGACGTCAGCGGCGGAGCGGTTCCACGTAAAGGGGCCCTTTCTAATGAAACCTGCTGCAGGTTTACCGCTGCTGGCAAAATCTGACTGCAAAGTTGAGCCTTGAGAGGTATTTAGGTTGTCGGGTCAAAACCAAATCCAGGAAATAAATGACAGGGAGCAGCTGCAACCTGCGGGTGTTTCTGTCTATAGAGTCGCCGTTTGCGTCAGTATGAGCCTGTTAAACGCAAACTGTCCATTAATATCAACCTCTAGCCTCCCTCCAAAGCCGTCATTAGCTACAGCCCCGGAGGTGTGAACAAGCGTTGAACGATGCCAAAGCATCTCATGCAGCGCCGCCGCAGCATGCCTCTGCTATCTGCCGCCACCTCAGGGGATTACGCTCCAGCACAAAGTGTACCAGCGGAGAGAGACACGTGAGCAGAGAGGAACAATATCATGGAGAAAGTCCAAAAAAAAGGACTGGGCCCCAGAATCAGCATCTCCTTTAAGAGTGATAGTGACGCTTCGTTGGCCCCTGGCCTCATCTTTGCCCTCTCAAGAATCTGCCGCTGTTGTTGACAAGTATCCACAATGCTGTTGAATGTCAATACGACATATAGTCCACGTTTCTGATGTGGCAACAAGAACAGCAGGGAGTGTGCACAGTTTACGCTAACTGATGGCGTCACGTGCAGGCTGCCAAGTGAACCCATAATAAGTCTTGTTGATAAAATTACTCACAGGCTAAGTGGAAAATTAGAGCCTCCCATTTGGCTGGATTCATCAGCTGACTGGAGGCCTCATCAAACAGTAAAGGGGTCAAAGGACAAACGGGATTGAGCGGTTGTCAATACAATACTCGGACCAGGAGCGACGGCTAAGCCCCCTGGTTTTAATTCTGCAGCGGTGTCATGAAATAAAAGTCGTTTTAATCAATGAAACAAAAGTTGAAAAAACCTCAGTGTCTTTTCAAATAGACTAAGATCTGTCATACCCACTGGGATGACACGTGCTAGCATTTTATTGAGCTCAAATAAAAAAGACAATGCTTCTTATATCTTTTCCTTAACGTAACCTGAACCTTAAACCTAGAACTTTACAATTAGGGTAACTGCAACTGAGTGTGCTAACCTGAGGCTACAAGGCTTAGCATGGCTGAGTAAGCTTTTGCTGCAGGTGAAGAACAAAAAGAGAGTAGAGGTCCAGGTGGTGTAAAATAGAATAACCTCTAAGCCTAAAAAAAAAACCAAAACTTGGGGTCACTGTTTAGGACAATGCAACAAATCGATGGTGGTTCGTTCACAAGCCAGAAGCACAATATCAATACAGAAGAGGCAGCTACAAATCATGCTAATTCTCTCTATCTTGCAGGGTCTTGCTAATGATTTTCCACGTACGTCCGGACGACTGGTGCCACCCTCTTAGCATCCTGCAGTCGCTGCAATCGTGTGTGAACAATGAACATGCAGGGTGTGCTCACCTAAACGTCCCAAGTTAAATAAAGATGAAAACGAGAAGCTAAAGCCTTAAGGTGGAGAAAAGTTGGCCAAAGGAGTGTATATCCCCGTCTACTGTTAGCCTAAGCTTGGTAAACACACAGTAGCTAAGCTGTGACTCATCCAGTGTAACTTCATCGGCGTCTTCAGCAAAAGCCGATCCAGTCCACATTTCCACCAATGGGTTAGCTTGTTTGCTTCTTTAAGGTCAACGGGAAAACGATGAGATGAGAAATGATAAAAGGAGAAGGAAGTAAAAGTGTTACAAAAGGCTCATTAGGCAGTGTTTAAGGAATTTTAAATGTGGAGGAGTGCTGACAGCACCGGCTTTCACAGCTGCGTCTCCCCTGCATCGGCTTCCATTATTCATGTGCTGCTCAGCCGCTTGAGTCCGGCCTGGGCCGCTCACCTTACACGCTACGCATTCATTCACTGGCCGGCTCGCTCAAACACGCCACCGGGCACCAGGCTGAGGGTGGGGTGGTGCTCCTGCGCTTCTGCTACTTTCCACAGCGCTTTGGCCAAGCGGCGTGGCAGATTTACACAGGTGTGAATGCAAAGAGGAGCGTATTTTACAGAGATTTATGTGAAAGCTGGCATGTTATATCACCATGTAGATTTATGCACTACGGAACCCCTAAGGCGGAGCCTGTTGGCCGAGTGATTGACAGGGAGCCAGAGATTGGCCAGACTTCTGCATCACATGAGGAAAATGACCTTTGAGGCTTTATAAATGTTTTACAACAACCTTATCCGAGGCTTGTGAAATTAGCTAAGAAACGACTTCATTTGTTCCTGATGTGTGTGTGTGTGCGTGTGTGTGTGTGGGTGTGTGGGTGTGTGTGTGTAAGAGAGAGAAAGAGGGATGAGTCCGGTGTTTGTCCTCTGCCTTTTATTTTCAGTAGGGCCTTTGAAACATTAAAACATCCTGTGGAGCTCGCACATATTTGTACAATCTGGAGTTTTATTTATTCCTACACACACACACACACACACACACACACACACACGTAACTCATTAATGCCCTTGCTCCTTTTTCTTGTCAACTCTGATCACAAAGGTTGTCTTTCATCTTGTGCCAAACCTGGCAGATTGCTGTACCCCGGTATAATTACACACACACACACACACACGCACACACACTCACACATGCCTAATTAGCCTGTTTTCCCTCCACTCCTGGGCAGGTCTTCACCTGCGACTAGGATGCGTGAGTCAATATCGCTTACGCGCCTCCCCGCAGGAAAACGCTCCGGTTCTAGGACTCTACGCCGCCGTGGCGTTTGGCAGCTGAGCGCACTGACGATCGCCAAACTGCAGGCTCTTTGAATGTCATGGCTATATTTATCTAATGAGGAGCACGCAGTGTGTCTGTCAGCCCCCCACCACCACCCCCCTTTGAGAATGAGGTCTGGAATGCCACCAATGAGGAGGAAAATCTAGGCCAAGCACAGATGGATGGACTGCTTGACAGCCGCGTCGCTATGTCACAGCCAACGATGGCAGCGCATTCGGGGGGGGCTCGTGCGTGAAAGCTTGATTGCGCAAGGAAAGGTGTCGATGCTGGCAGGATTTTAGAATGAACCGGGGCAAATGAGATCAAACCGCAACCACATGTGACATTCGGGGCTCACGTCAACACTGTTTTATTGCTAGCTAACTCAGTGTTAGTGCTCTAAAAACTAACGACTCAGCTGAAACCCATTCAGGCGGTGCAGATGAGCCACGTCTTGATTTCTTTATTTATATCAGCGGATGACACGAGAGAATTCACTTTTGGATTCGAAACCTCGGGCTAATCCAGCTGGCAAACAACCCAAACGTGAAGATGAGGAGTTTTCTGGAATGTTGTCTTGGCCCCATCTGATATCAGAAGCCTCCTGAGACCAGTGGCAAAATTCCCAAATTACATAAAAAAAACCCTCTTCTTTATCTGACCATTATCTTTCCTGCTGAGCCGCTCCATCATCCTCTCATCCTTCTGACCCATTTATCCTCAAGGCTCTACCCAGGTAAATCTGCACTGATATCATTATGTTCCCATTAAAGCCCCCCCACCTCCCCCCAGTGTATCCAGGGCAGATGAATCTAGGCCAAGCAACCCTCCTGCTCTGTTGAGACCGGGAGCTTTTCCACAGGAAAAAATTCCTTCGGACACAGGTTCAACAGGAACATCGGCGACGATATTCCGAACTAGTAAATGCTCTTTCCGGGGCTGTTTTTTGCTTTAACAAACATCTGTCAGGTTGCATTTCTCAGCTTGCCTGTAGCGTCGTTTGCCCAATGCTTTTTCAATGTAAAGCAAATATAGCGCGGCGGTATCGTTTTAACCTTGAGCGAGTTCGGGGCTAACAGCGGCGTGCCTCTTTCAGTATGTACAGCATGCGTTGGCCGTGTTTCCGTCTCCTTGCATCTACCTGCTGGTTTATGACTCCTTTGCCTTCTCCTGCTGCTTGACATTCAGAGGCCTCACACATCAGACCCAGCTCTTTAAGCTCGTTTACAAATCTGGAGGGAAATTCGGGTTTATGGAGACTGCGAACTCAACCTGAGGCTCAAACCCATGACCTCGATATAAGAGTCCCATCGCTACTGAGCTACACCGGCTAAACACGTCTTTGTTGCTGTTCTCTTCTCTTGAGTGTAGGATAATGTTCGAGGATGGAGCAATGGAACCAATTATAGCTTGAGCAAGAGAGTCAACAGGCAGTAAAAGGCTCACCACCCACTGTCTGGAACCGCTGGAGGATTGACAAAACAGGAAAGAAGATTAAATAATTACTGACATGGGCAGAGTGGAACGCGCAGTCAGTCCCAAACATTGCAGAAAGAGCCTCAGGAAAAAGCACCTGACCAGTCAGAGAGAACACAATGAGGATTCCCTGCAAGCTGCAGACAGGAGGGCATCATTTCTTTTCTGTGAAAGTGTATGCTAAAGAAATGTTGCTGTCTCCATAGTAATTTCTTTCTTTTTCTTTTTTTTTTTTTGAATGGGGAATATTCTGACTTGAATATTTAGGTGCAGTGCCTCTGGGAGCCCTGACACATCCTTTATCGCTCAGTCTGTGTGTATCGCTGGAGAGAGCAAAGTCGAGAGGAGTCACCTGGAATCTTGTTAGGTTCAGTGGATTTAGTGTGTGTAAGGGTGTGTATGTGTGTAGTCCAGATCTCTGGGGAGGAACCGTGACTCGGATTAGTTAACCCTGCCGCACCCGAGGTGCTGCTCGGCCTTATCCCTGCAGCATAAGCCCATAATGAGTTCACTGCCTCTCTTGCCCTCCCTCTCTCCCACCCTCTCTTTCTGTCCCTCATGTGTTCATTCAGGTAGCATATCCCTGCCTCTCCTCTGTCATTTTCTTACTTCTTCTTATCACCATTTTCACACATTTTCCTTGTTTCTTTTGCCCTATCTCCCCTCTCTACACAGGCAACCCTTTGCTCTCTATCTCCCCCTCCCACTCCCACCCCCACCTCTCTGGCGTATGTTCTTCCGTCTCCGGATTAAGACCTCTCTCTTGTTAGTCAATTAGAGAGAGTCAGAAAAGTGCTTAAAAGCAAGGGAGGTGGAAGAGATACATCCCAGGCATCATCCAGCTCGGATGAGGTGATAATTATTAGTTTCTCTATCTCATAATTTGAAAATATCTGAGATAGGACAGTGTAATAGGGAAAAAATCCACATGAGCTCGGCTGTCTTTCTGCATGGTGTTAGCATGTTTCCAGTTGGCACTGGTTCGCACCCTCCAGGGCATCAAAAGAATACGGCCAATTGAAGACGTTCACTTGGCTTTCTGGAAGGCCAACAGAGGGAATTTGAAAACATTACAACCACCGCATGTATTCGGCGTAGCAGCGGATTGCGTGTTGAAGGTGAATTGCTAATGCTGCTGTTGTATAATGGCAAGCGAGCTGCGCTGCCCATATACGGCAAACACCAAGGTCTCAGAGGATTGAGGAAAGCTGCTGTAACAGTATCCGTATCTACGGTCCACGGATCTGGCCTCTCCGTGAATACTTGAGCGCGTGTACGCATGTATATTTAGGAGGAAAGAAATTGCCCATTGCTCCCTTCGGAAAGTCTAGCCGCAGAATAAAGCTCGCTAAATACACAGTAGGTATTCCTAGAAGACACAGTGAGGCTTTAATAAAACATTCA
>CAAE01014240.1:0-19457 GCA_000180735.1 Tetraodon nigroviridis | reverse complement strand
CCGTTTTTGCTTTTTGTTGCGTTGCTATTTTTGTTGCCACGACGGTTACCAATCAGGTCACGTTGCCTTGTCAGCTAAATTCCCTCTGATCGTCAGCAGATGTTAAGAAATTTAGAGCTGCCTTTGTGTTTGATTCAGAATAAAAATAAAACGTTCAACGTGACACACACACACACACACACACACACACACACACACACACACATGCAAACACACATATATACTCCTCCTTTCTTTGTTTCCAGTAATTAAAGTGTCCCCACCCTGGCCTCTTGTTCATCTGAGGGTAAAGAAGGGAAAGTTGTCTGTCTCGCCACATCTTGGTGCTAGCTTTGTGTCTCACTCTTGTCATTTCTCACTGCCCACATTGTCTCTCTCTCTCTGTGTCTCTCTCTCCTGTTCATTTCATGTGGTCTCTCCCTCCTCTCTCCTTCCTTTTGTGGTCCCTCTTTTTTCCAGCGTTTGGGCCCTTCACCATGCAAAAACAAGGGGATAGGAGTGGACCCGACATTAGCCGAGCAGATTACTAGCTATTTTTAGCGGCTGGGGTTATATTAGTCGCCCGTTGCCAGATTTAGAGCTGAGCTGTGGGTGGCTGCTGCAGTGGGTGATGCTGTTTCGAGAGAACACCTACAGTCGCTTGGCATCCCGGCAGCTCCGGTAATTGCATGTTTTCGCTGGACTCACCAGTTTGGCGGATCAATCTCCTCGTAGGATCTCGATTTCTTATTTTTAGGCTGCTGTGCTTTTGAGCGGAGCCTTTCTCACAGTTGTGTAACGGCTGTATTGTGCTCCAGTACGAACAATTAAGAAACCGACCGGCTGGCAGTTATGTCAAATTCCGTTGTCTATTAAAACCAGTGGTGATAAATTTTTCTGCCTTGTAAATGTCCCCCCACTCCCCCTATTTGTGCAACCATGTGTCAGAAATAGCGTGCAACAGTTGTATTTATGGATAAATTGTCACTTTGCATGAGCACAAAATGCTTATTACAGATGCGCTGAGTCTACTTGTATTGACTGCAGATTGCAGGCCGGGATGAGCATGTCGCTTTGTCCCCACCATCGCCAAACCCGCAGCCCTCCCACGCCTGGACTGGCTAACTCGCCAGTCCTGACTCACAACCAGATTCAGCTCAACCCAAATCAACCCACTGACCCCGGCTTTTCAAAGATCCCTGTGATCCGCCTGGGGCCGGTTAGCCGGTGACCAACAGTTCGGTTCAGACTGCGGCTGTTGGATCCTAAGAAAAGAAGAAATCTTTCATCCTCAGTCTCCTTTTTGAAATGAAATGGCACAGATGAAGGGAATAAAAAAAATTGTCTGGTCTCTATGATTTCAGAGTACAAACTGTTTAAGGGCTAGAACTTGGTCATTACGTTAGGGTTGGGGTCAGGGGGGTCATTTGGCATGAGGTATAGGGTAAGGTGCTAGGGCATGTATTATTTCGATTAAAGTCCTTACGAAGATGGAACTAAGAGGGTGTGTGTGTGTCAGGGGTGGGTCATCAGCTCCGGTGAATGGTGTAATTCTACTATCCTCACCTCCTCGTTGCGAAGCTGTCGGGTTCCTGACCACAGATGTTTGAGCCGAAGAGAGCCGGTAAGTGGATGAGTGAATACTCCAGCTTTAAAAATAGCTGAAATTGCGTAACAGGTGTGAACACAGTGTCGCTCTTCACTTCAGAACGACTGATTTAAATACAAAACCGTTGAGAATGTGAAAGCAAAGTGGATTTGATATCCGTACCTACATTTATCACAAGAACTTGAGACGTTGCCCTTTGATGACCCCTCTGGGTTAAGAAATACAATAGAAATGTGGCTAAAGTAAAACTGCTAGTGATTGTTAAAATGATGAACCAACCACTGGGAGGGCTAACGTGGGAGATGCTGACGTTGGTATGGGTCAGGGGGTTGCATGGTTTGGTGGTCGTCAACATCGGACCAGAGATAAAAGAAAAATCTCAAGGCTAGCCCAAAAGAAAACCAGGATGACTGTGCCACATTTAAATCTGAATCAATAAAGTGGGGAGTCTGGTTAGGAAACACTTCTTTTAAGCATTTTGCCCTAATGCAGTTTCTGTTTCATCTGAAACTCATTTTCAGGAGAAGCCGCTGCACTTATTGTCCCCAGACGCTCTGCCGTCATCCACCCTGGGAGTTCTTCGCCGTCATTCCCGACAAATGATGCAAACCAGAATCTTGCTGGAGTCTGCTCAAAAGCAAAAGTTTATCCAAACACGGCCCCAACATTCCCCGAGTTCCCCTTCCAAGAAATTCCAGAGGTTAGAGGGGCAGACAGCTGCTGGGATACAGCAACGGGGGGGGGGGGCAAGGCAGGGCCCGGTGGGGTGGAAGCGTCCCCGGCCCGGGCCCCTCTCCTCCCGTGGCTCCTCTCCTCTCTGTTATTGTTTTGACTGAGGTAGAGGGATGAGCGTGAGAGGGTGAGGGGGTTCACGTAGGGTGAGGCCCTGCCTCTTCTGTCTGAGCGTCTTGGAATCTAGGTCACCATAAGACCTCATCTTCTCCCTCCCGCCCCTCCCTCTTCTTTGGTGGTGGCCGCTGCCAAAAACCTCTCTTTTTTCATTCAATCCCGGCTGCTTTTTTCTTCCGCCTCTCGACCGTCTCGACCGACGTGCCGCACCCACTTCAAGGACCCCCCTCCCCTCCATCCCCTCCATGTCTCCCCTCTCTCGCCGCGCCAAATGCCAGGCGTTTATCAGGGATAAGCAGCTGTCCCTGCTGCTCGGGGGAGGTGGAGGCGTGGAGCCGGCAGCGAGAGGAGGGAAAGGAAGACAGAGTGGGCAGATGTGACCGTTGCCTTTGAATCCTCCGTTTTAGAGGGAGTTTACTTCTAACTGTGACAAATGATCAATATCACTCTGCATTTTAATGCGAGCGAACCTTCTTCTCGCTTCAGAGGAGAGAGAAAAAAAACAAACCTGCCAGCAGCAACAATTCTCCTCATCCAAATCAGCGGGAGCCTATTGTCAGACAGCACTCCACCTTTTATGCGCCGGGTTGTGTTTTACTAGATTTAGTCTCCTGTTTTTGACCTGGGATGATCGTGAGAGACATGTCCTTTTTATGAAGAAAACAAAGTGTCGTAGAAAAAAAAATGAAAAAACCCTGGTGAGGAAGAACATCCAGTCGATACAAAGTGGATGGAATTTCTATTCCTATGCACAAAAATGTGCCACTTTTAGCATATTGTTTCATTTCAAGGCAATGAAAGCTCTGCATTCAGGCGTTGTACGTGGAAAGGTTTGGCCTGTCTGCGTCCATGGGCCGATGCACATCCTAGATGACTGCCGCCATCGGTCGGTTCATCGTCACCGCTTCGGATGCCTGGGATGCAGATATCGATGCAAGCACGCTAGCTAGCGCCTCTGCTGCCGAAGGCTGGAAAACTAAAATGTGTCTGACCTTTAGATGTTGGTGGGGCAGCGAGTGGGGGTAGGGGTGGGACACCCAGCTGCAAACATCATCAGGTTGTTTTACTAATACATTGGGACACTTTTAATGACATTTACTTCCCAGTGTTTGAAACACAACTTTTCATTTTTGCACTTATGCAGCTGAAATCGAAAGTCCAGGCTGTCGGCAGTCGCCGCCTCTTATCTTCCGCCTCCATTGCATTGATATCAACGCGTCCGTCCATCTATCCGTCTGTCAGAGCTTCATTCTTTGCATTCCAGTGTCTGTCACGGCAGATAACCCCACCCTAATGGCTCCGAGCTGTGGCGCTCCCGACTGCAGATAGCAGCCGTTATCGTGTGTCTGCATCTTCTGGGGGATGCGCTGCCGTTCCGGCTGCGGTGGCACGTGTCGCCTGGCTCCGGGGGACGGTAAGTCAGATGAAACGGATACATCAGCGCAGCTGTCGGTCGCCACGGACGAAGAAGGTGTGCCAGGAAGTACGAGCGTGCACTTAGAGATGTTATGGCTCTGTGTGGCAGACAGAGTAGACCAATGGGGGTAGAGGCGTCCACGCGCAATGCTTTTAGTCCATTTATTTGTCTTTTTTGTGGGTGTTTTTAAGTGTTTCTGGACATTTCTGTGTCCAAAAACACTGGCTTCACCTGCTTGTTTCTATCTGTCAGGAAGGGGGTTCAAACTCCCAATCCAACTCCAGATTGTGATTAATCTCCTTCCTGAATGCATGGGAAATCAAAGCGAAATTCCCTCAGAAGGCTCAGGTTTACGGACACTTGAAACTTTATTTTGAATAAAACATGCATCTGAGCCGAGATCCTCGTGATAAACGATAAAATATTAACACTGGACGAAACACGAGCTCCTGCTTCCGTATGTATAGATGCATGAAAAAAATGCGCTCCGGGGCCATGCGGTGGCTTTGTTTGTGTTGCGCTGTCGTCGAGATAAATTTCCCCACTTTCGTCAGAAAACTGTCGAGGAGGAAACAGGAAGTCAACAAAGAAGCGAGTGTTTCTCCGGAGGGACTCTCAGGAATGGTGAAACTGGCCTTAAAACCACAGCAGCTCTGACAGAACGCAGACTGGTTGTTACTGTAATACCAGCATTACCAGTTCCAAACACACACAAAACATCCTCACCGTGAGTAGAATGAGTATTTCAGGGCTCAGTGTGCATAAGTACAGGAACACACATGCTCATCCTCACGTGGTGCACTTTCTCCTCCATTCAATCATTTCAATCACTGACTAATCACCTTATCGCCATTACTGTGAGCAGCCAGGAAAACCCTATTAGGGACAACAGTTTGTTGGGTTGTCAACAGATGCTGCTCTGTTGTTTCCTCTTTTGAATGTCCCACACTCGTTTTCATCATTCATTCGCTGATTTATTAAGATAATGCCTTTGTTATGGTGTGTACTTGTGTGTGTGTGTGTGTGTGTGAAGGGGGAAGGGGTTATATCTGAACCCAAATGAACCTTGATGCCCCCTTTACTCCTCCTTCTCCTTCCCCTCCCCCTCCTCCCCCTCCTCCTCCTCCCCCTGCTCTGGCCTGCTTGTGAATGCTAATGCTTAATTGCTTATTTGCCCTGGCCGGATTTGATTGGCGTGTGTCGTGAGTGGACCTGACCGGCTGCCAAAGTGTCAGACGGGATCTGATGCAGACCGGTGAGGAGAGAGAGAGAGAGAGAGAGAGAGAGAGAGAGAGAGAGAGAGAGAGAGGGGTGGAGGAGGGGGCCATCAGCACTCATTACCAGCCCCACCGTGCCTTTCACAACACAGGTCGTGATGCACGTACTCCACATGTGCGCTCAAATCTCAATTCATTATGGGCAAGCAGGCTGTGGACACGTGTGCTTAGCGGCTGACATTGTTGCGTCAATCTTCTTAGGCTTGTGCGGGGTCGCTCGGTTTTAATCACCGTTAGAGGCGGAGGCAGCCATCCACAGATCACGACCTGTCAAATCACACACACTCCGCAGCCAGAATGAGCCATCGGAACATGAGGTCGCGTTTCCCGCCGCATCGCCCCCTCCTCGTTGGAGTTAATATTCAAGCATCGAGGCGAGGAGAACACTTTAGGCATTAACTGTGACGCCTAGGTGCTGAAACTGCCGCGACTGAAATGAGATTAAATCCTGTGGATTAAAGTGCGTTCACTGACTCCGGCTTTAGGTGCAGTACCCGTGAACTTGTTCATTCCAGGCTGGGAGCTAAATTGGAACGTAGTGCCACCAATCAAATGTTCCCCGGCGGAGCGGGCGAGACCGGTTTAATACCAACGAGACATCTGACGGCTGACGCACCTTCAATCCGAGATTGACCTGCTTCAGGTGACCCTGCTGGAGGTCGTCACCTTTCGCAGGAGCTTAAATGTGACTGTTGTTGAAATTTAGGGTATTACCTTTCACCCATGACCCCATGATCCTGATTCATGTACTTTGAAGGGCCTGTTTTTACTAGTTATTTGTGTGAATTGTTGAATAAAAGCGTCAGGATTCAGGCTGCAGAAGAGCCCCAAAGCAGCCTCTAATAAACAGATAATTGAAATGGCGCTGTAATAAAACCCTAACTACAGTTCTGTTTGCTCTCGGTAGCTGAAAGCAGCTATTTATTGACCAGCGACATGTGGACGCAGCCAGAATGATGCATTTATTAGCGCTAAAAGCTAAAGTTATTGCTTCCAGGGGTTGCACGCCCAGATGTGTGCTATAGATTGCCTGCTTGGTAATAGCGTCAAAAAAGACACATATCTATAATGTTTTCCGCTTTACAGACCCCAAGCTGTATTATATTTTTTCGGCGTTGCCGCGGCTCCAGCTGTGCAGGCCCCCCCCGGCAGCCTCCACCGACTCCAGATAAACGATTTCATAAACTGCTCCTTTGCTCGCTCGCGCACGTGCCGGCCGTGCCTGCGCAAACACATTATCCAGGAGGAGAAAACACGTCCGCGTGCAGCCGGTGCACGCCGGCGCTGACAGGTTGTGATCAATAGTGTTGTGAGCCGTGTAGCGCTCCCATCGCCGTGGCGACCACACATTTCCTGCCCCGGGCTGAGTAATTGGTGCACATGGCCGTGCGAGGCATGCTGCACAAAACAACAATATTGATAACATGTTGCCCTGCGTGCACGTGTGTGTGTGCGTGGCATGAATTGTTCTCCAGACGGATTCAGCACATCTTCCAGGTTGTTTGGCGAAATCCATCTCTGCTCGCTCCATCTCTGCTCGCTCCATCTCATGCTCTCCATCTCTGCTCCCTCCATTCCCGCCTCTCTTTTCTTCCCACTTCTTCTCTGTTGTTCCTCTCTGCTGATGGCTTCCTGCGGTCCCGTGTGTTATTCGGACTTTTCCGTGAGGCCAGTTGGCCCCAGTTGGTCTTTCCCTATCAATGACCATATTCCCTGGTTACAGGAATATTCCGGTTTCCAGACGGAGGTCTGGAAAGTGGAACACTTTTTATAGACCGCGTCGCCCGACCCACCCAAACATTTTTTTTTGATGATTCTCTCCGAAAACGTTCCCGTTATTCACTCGAGAAAAAATGTGCCATATTAGAGATGAAAGTGATCCAGGATTCCAAAAATTGCAACCACTCAGCTGCAGCACTGCCAGCCAGGGGAAAGTTAGCCAAAGTTAGCCGCTGATCGCCAGTATTGTAGCGCACGGATCGGAGAGTGCCTTGGTTCTGGACTCACCAAATCCAGATCAGCTACCCCACTGGATAGAGCCAGGAAACCTCGTATTTTGGTATACATACGTTAGAATATCGCAACAATCCTGCAATTTTGTTGACATAAGCGGCAAAAATACTGCAACACGTGAGCAGTCTCTGGTCGGAAAAAAGCAAGTTCAGCCCTCCATCTCCATCCTCTTCTGTGTGTCATTCCCCCCCCCCTCACGTAGATTCTTCTCTCAGGATCCTGCCAAATTCTAGATGTTGCCAAGAGGCTCACTCATGGCTAAATATACACCTGTGCTAACACACGCCGGCTCGTTTATCTGGGCGTTTGTCCTTTTTTTTTTCCATGTGGGCCCACGTGCAAGAATGTGTGTGGCTAAATGTGAGTGCACCTGAGCACACGGGCACCCCTTCACACCTCGGTGCAAGGGTCTATTTCACGCCTCTCGCCATCTCAGCCCTCTGTGTTGGTGCAGCATTTAGCAGGAAGTAGAAGAAGCCTGTTTTCTCTGGAGCCCAGATGTGTGGGGGGGGGGGAGAGTGTGCCGGCTGGAATTATGATCAGGCAGATGCAAAAAGCAAAAAAAGAGGACAGGTGAGCGGAGAGAATGTGAATGAGGAGCTGACGGAGGAGAGAGCAGAGGGGAAAAGGGAGGGAGGAGGAAGCAGCGCCAGCGTAGACGGGAGTGCAGTGGGTACGTCGTGTCCTCAGAAAACCTCGGAAGGAGGCGGAGGGAGCAGTGCACATGAGAGGAAGGGATGAGCAGTGCGGCGTGACTAGGAAAGAGGTTAGTAAACCAGCCAAAATTGGATAACTGTTTCGCTACGTCGCCGCAGTTTCGCATTACTATGGCTCACAAGTAGGAGATTAACCGAGATATGCGGACAGATGGCGGACGGTTAATCTGGTGTGTGTGTGTGTGTCCATGCAAATGCAGCACATATGATGGTTTTAGCGGACATACTTGAATGTGCCCTTTTGTTCCAACATATGACGGAGCTCATGAGCTCATCGGGAAATCCTTGATTAGCTTTGATCCAAAGCAGACACAGATCAGGCCAATCAGACAGCGGGAGAAGCGGCGCGGATGCTCGTTCTCTCCACCCAGCCCCTCTGCTGTATCTTTGTTGATTTTGCAGAACAATTTGTCCTCACAGGGAAATGTCACGCTACCCTGTCAGCTTTGCCTGCGCCTCCCTCCACCACCCAGTCCCTCTCTGCATCTATCTCTCTCTTCACCTTCCTCTCAGATCTTATTTGGAACATGCAGGATCTTCCCTCCCCTCTTTTCACATCCTATCACGTTCTACGCTCTTCTCGTGCTGCTAGCATCAGATGCTACTGAGCAAAACCCTTTCAGACACGTCAGCCCAGACCTAAGCCGCAAGAAACGCTAGACAGACAATAACCCCAACCCCACACTTTGGAGTTTTATGAGACTAAATTCCCGCCATGATGGTGTCAAATAACTCACACCCACCACATCCGTCCAGGGAAACCAACCTCTGTGGTGAGCTAGGAACTCTCCTTCGTCACATTCAAACAGATATTTCTTCTCATCCGCATATATGTCTGTTTTTTTTCTCTTTCTTCTGCCCAAACTCCTCCTTTCCTATGTGCGCCTGGTCCGCTCCAGGTTTCCTTTTGTTGAAGGGCAGTTTTTCATGCCATTGTTGTTTGTTTAGGGGTCGGGCCCTGGGCGTCTACAGACAGTTTCCATAGTAACAGATGCAAGAGAAAGAAGGATAATTCAGACTATGAAAGTGTGTAATTTAACTGTTTATGTAAATAAATCACACACACACACCCACAGGACCTTTAAACAATAGTGTGACGTCCTGGTACGGTTATTTGAGTTATTTCTCCATAAATCTCCCCATCAGGCTGCAGCTTCTGGCCTATTTCTGTCCTGCTTTTATAGGTTATCTCATGTGCATCTAACAAGTTATATATAACTCAACTGTTCAATTCTATTTTGGAAGATAAAAACCCCCAAGAAAATGATTCGGCCGGTCTCTCGCAGGACCAATTTAGCTCCCCACACACAGACACACACACACACACACAACCTTGCATCAGACCTTTTTCACGTTAACTATTTATCTTATTTCAGAATCTTCTTTTGAATATTTCATTTTGTTGGGTTCAGTCAGGGTTGTCTTTTTTTCCTTTTTATTTACCCCTCCCCTCCCCCGCCCCACCCTACCCCGCCCCCCCCCTCCCCTGCAGCGTATCCCCCAGTGGCTGCAACAGAAGCCGAGTCCCTCCGCCGGCGGGGGAGTTACTGACAACCAGAGAGGGGACGCGGACTGACAGAGTCATCTGCGACGGGCCTGGCGGATCAGCTGACGCGGCCAATAAATCACGGCTAACAACGCTAAGCACGTCTGCAGGCGGCCGGTACCATTCAGAGCCAGCAGTTTCCTTTCACGCCGTTTCTTTTGCCACGAAGACATCGGAGCTTCCTGACGTGACATCGTAGATATTTCAGATTTCCTGTTAGCATCGCCCCTCGATGACCTCTGCTGCTGCGTGACCTGTTTTCCCGCCGGCACAGATCCCAGCGCCGCGACCGCTCGGCCACCTGTGGCCCCACTTCGGCCCGCTGTCAAGCCCCCACCCCTCCAGGCACGCACGCCTCCCCCTCCGTCACCTCAACCATTCCTGCCACTGCACATTACTCTCGCGTCTCATGACCGGCCTGTGCGTCATGAGGCTTAGACACACACACACATACACAATCACACCACCACCGGAGGTCACGCTCGCCTGGGGCACGTGAATTTCAACTCAGAGGTCCAGGACAAATGCGGTGTTTCACGGATTCACGCTCCGCACCATTCATGGATGGCTACCACTACGGCTATTAGGCATCTATTTATGGCGGCTATCACAAAGCCATTTACAGTATAACTCCTTGCTGCACGGGGTGACAGAATGACTGTGCATTAGGATGTAAATAGCGGGCGTTCACCAATGTGTGAGCATCTGAGAACCGCGAGCCAATTGGAGTCGGAGAGCGAGCCGCGTGCACAGCGTGGCCTGACGGTCAGATGAACTGTAAGTTAAGTAGATGGAATTTTCCCCTTGGAGAAATAATCTTGTGACTAGGGTGATGTCATCCCGGGAACATCTGTGGGCTGATGGCGATTCCACTAACCAGCCATGACCTTACGACAAGTGAATTAGCACCACTTGCTTTATTAAAGCATCACCATATCTCGGACCTAATCTTTTAAATGGGTATTAAGTGGCTATTGCCTGATTTCTGGTTATCCTGATATCCAAAGGTTGACATGGACATTTTGTATCTGTAATCTGGTAAATTTTAAAGTTGCTAACTCGAAAAAGAGCAAACAAATTGCTGCTAAAATAGCTTTAGGGTCTAAGAAAGAAGATTTTAAAAAGACTCAAAACTTGAAATACTTGCAAAACCAGTGACGCTTGCAGGTAGTATGTTAGCATACACACCTGAAATGAAGACGTGGACAAAAAACACTTATCCCTGCAGTTACGGCACGTTAGGAGCAAGCAAAGTCACCCTAATTACATTAGCGCTGGACTGACACAGCACTGTGCTGGACAGCGGCACTGACTAGCGACCAGCGTGGCTATACACACTTAGCATTGTTACACAAGCAGAATTTGCTTGCATAAACTTAAATTAGGTCTGATTACTAGCTGAGGCACTTGATTATGCAGTTGGCGCGTGTTCTTTTCATTCACCAAAAGTGTCATTTAAGGTTAAATATCACATTCCAGACACAATCATTTGACTATTATTCCAAAAGAAAAAAAAAAACAGGAAGAGTTTAAGGGGACATTTTATTCCATGTTTGTTAGGTCTCATCAGTCCTCGTCTCCTCTATCATTTGGAGGATTATCACGAGAAAATGGTTGAACTGCACACTGTGTTCCACTGAGCTCGTGCAGATTCCACTGGCGTCCTCAGATCACACATCCCCCTGCTTACATCTGATATCGTTCAATAAGACGTGTTAACTCTGAGCAAATGCCTTCACTTGATCTGGAGACATCACTCAGGAGATAAAAGAGAAAAGACGTTAACTTGAAACGGCTGCCGTTCAGTCACGGTGGAGCTCGGCAATCCTTGAAACACACTTTTAGCCAAGCGGGCAATTACTGTTGGTCACATGCTTTTCCCAACAATAAAAACAACAGCGCCCTTTCATAATGGTCTGGTTAAAGGCTAACTATGAGAGGAATGCGTGCACACATGTGCAGGCATTAAAACAACTTTATCATGTGAGTGCGCTTACAATACACACAATACACACACACACACAGCTCACAGAGGTATATCATTTCAGTGTGAAGGACAAGCAAACAATAATGAATAATGAAAAGACCTGATCAGGCAGATGCTAAAGACTATTAGCATCCTTCCAAACCAGAAGGTCAAGGATCAGGATGTGAGAAATAAATGCTGCTGTTTTTGACCAGTTTGGGCAACGAACGGCATATTTAAGAGGTTTAAACGTCCAAATCTGGTTCTCAAAGCATTATTTTACTTTTTTTTTTCCCTCAAAGTCAATCAGGAACTTAAATAGAGATCACGCTTTTCCAGCTGATCCATCTGAAGCGTAAAGTGCAGGAAATGGGGATTTGTGGTGAACAGTTGTTTATTTTAGCGTTGCTATGCTAGGAACTGCCTCGGGTATTGACAACATGCCTCTCCTTCCTTCTAATGTGGAAGTGTCCGTCATTTTGTCTTGTGCATCATGTTGGTTCGAATCCTTGTTGGGATTTCTGACCTGATTCCCAGTCTAAGCTACTGCCAAGGTTCCCTAGAGCAAAGCGACAAACCTGTCTGGGACACCCTCCTCCTCCTCTGCTGCTTCTCTCCTAATGCAAGTCTTCTTTAAAAGAAAATTGTCCTTGTGTGATTAATAAAGTAGAAATGGAGAGAAAAGTGTCCCTGTTCTTTAAATTAAAGATGAGTGGACTCCTGTTCCACCTGGCTGAGCC
This sequence comes from Tetraodon nigroviridis, assembly GCA_000180735.1. Classification (NCBI taxonomy): domain Eukaryota; kingdom Metazoa; phylum Chordata; class Actinopteri; order Tetraodontiformes; family Tetraodontidae; genus Tetraodon; species Tetraodon nigroviridis. The sequence goes on along the minus strand of CAAE01014240.1, from coordinate 7,345 downwards.
TCATTAGGTCAAAGCTGCACCCTGAGCACAGATCTGTAGCTGATCGCTGCGAACGATGACCTCTGTTCCAGTTAGCGTTGACCCCTGACCTCGGCGTGTGGGAGGGAGTCGGTGGAACATGTGAGCGGAACACCGGCCACAGTTTCCCACCTTTGCTCTCCTCCTGCGTGAGTCAGCACTTCTGCTGCTCTCATAACCTCCTGGGGTGTATTTGTGTGTGTGTGTGTGTGTGTTGTCTGTGCACACACACACACACAGAATCGGGTCTGAATTCTAAATCCGTACAAATAAGGTGCTCACTCGCACACACACATACACACACACACACACACACACACACACACACACACACACACACACACGCACACACATTTATGAATGAAACCATAGCGACAGAAGTCAAGGATCTCTTATCAGTGTCAAGGGGAAGGACTACCCTTGAAACGGGTGGCCCTTTGAAAAAGTCCACTGATAAACAGTTCTGAGGATGAGGAAGCAAGAGTTTATGGGGCCTTGTTTATCTCTCACACACACACACACCCACACACACATATACCCTGAGGCCTGAGCACCAGTTTTTCTTTCCTTCACATCCTGTTTGATTTATTATCAGTATAAAATGTCTTGTCAAGAGTGTGAAAAGTGGTAAAATTACCATCTGCATCACATTCATGAGCGTCAGCACGTTGAACACATATTTTTAAAAAAATTTTATAAGTGGATTTTGCAGTGTTACGATGAAATTATTCAAAACAAATGCTGAAAGACTCATGTTTGGACGTCACAAGTACAAGTGAAAGCAGTTGGGTGATGCTGTTTCTGCAGAAACGCTGGAACCTTTTAATAAATCTATAAAAATGTTACTGCAGAAGAAAGAAAGACTGATGAGGAAAAGATTAGGGTTAATTATGGTGTGTGCTTGGGATTTCCTCTGAGCGGATAAAGATAATGAGCTCCTGGTGGCCGATATTGATAAGATTAATAATGGTGTATTGGTCAGGTTTTTTAACCGATAAATAGCTCATGAAATGTGGTCATGTGACCGTAAATTAAAAGTTTACATCGGAAAGGGCACATTTGCCTCCTGTGGATCTGCGTCTTCTGTTCTCCACCGTCAAGCAGAGCTCATCCAGCCTTTGGTAGGACGATGAGGTCGGACACATCCAGACATCCCAGTACAGGTACCAAACCCGTGCTTTGAGGACCTTTCATCTTTTGGTACCTTTGACCCTATCTTGGAGTTTGGGCTTCTGTTTATAACATCGGCGCGGTCTTCATCAGCGCGCTGGTCTGTGGTTAACCTCCGGGCTGCTCCCTGTATGGGTTTTTTGCAGCCGGCGTGTTTACACTAGCAAGATCATAAAGAGCTATTCTTAGGCCCTCCATCACTCAAGCCATGTGTGTATTTAAGGAGGCAGATGGGGAATGACAAAAACACTCGAAGTGACCTCATATGGGCTTAAGCCCCCCCAACACACACACATACACACACCAAACTGCTCTTCAGTGGCCCCTGCAACTAAAAAAGACTCAGCTGTAAGTGACACGTAACTGCTGACGGATAAAAGAGGGAAGGATCAGTTCGGGATCCTTTAGGTTTGCATTCCAGAGGCCCGCTGTCACTGACAGGGAAGCCTTTTGCACGTCCCACGCACCGATTTAGTTCGTAGAGACACACCTTTTACCTCTGGCTTGGTCCCACGTCTAGTTACACGGCGGTTTTGTCGACACGGGTGCATTTTTCTTCTCCTTTGGTAGTAAAAGACTGAGACTGCCTCCGCTTAGCACCCATAACAAGACGCAGCAGGCCTGACAAGCTTTGAATATTTCCACGGTAAAGTCATGGGTTTGAGGGGGAAGCTTCAGGCGTGGGGAGGGCACTCTTACGTAAGGGATGAAGGTGGAATGTTTTTGGGGGGTTTTTTTCCCCAGAAAAAGTGTTTATCCGAAGTTGCCGCAGCTTCAGGTTAGGGTCATTTAGTGAAACGCATGATTAGATCTTCCAGGTAAGAACATCAGTAACCAGCTTTTTTTGCAGAGCGAAGCAGGAACGCAGAGTGGAAGCGTGAAGCAGCAGCAGGAATGAAGGGGGTGTGAGCTTTTATTTGCATACAGAGCGAGACGTGGTCACGGGGGACACGCATGGAGGTGCATGTTAAGACAAGTGTGAGACGCAGGAACAGTGGAAGGTAACATGTGATGTGATCAGCTGCAGTACAAGGTGCAAGTGATGTGATCGTTTGAGGACTGGGTCTGATCCATTCAGGATGCATCCCCATCCCGAAATAACAGACAAATCAAGAGATTATCAACACAAATGTAATTTGCAGTTGTTAGCACCCCCAACTAACTAGCTTAGCCCGGTAAAGTACATGAATTACATTCACATAAGAAGTCCAGTTTAGCTAGACTGCTTTATTCTGTCCTTTATTAGATTTGAGCTTTAAAGGTCCTGGAGCATCGGCCAGTGGAGCAGCAGGTTAGTTTATATTACTAGGAGGAGGAGAAGGAGGAGGAGGAAGAATAGGAGGAGAAGGAGGGAGAGGATCAGTGGCTCCTCAGGTCTATCATGGGGATAAAAATGTATGACAATCACGGCCCTCGAGAGCAGGAGCCACTGTAATTACCACTGTCAATGAAACTCCTCAGAGGTTTAGAGGTAAATGTGGGCTAGGCGTGGGCAGGGTTTACACAATACCGGAAAAACACCCACTGTGCACGTGAAGGCGTGTGCGTGGCACTATCAGCGATTTATTACGAAGTTTGTTCATGTTCTTGGCAGCCGTCGTGTTTATTTTCAAAGATGGGAACGGGAGGCTCGCACCGATTGTTTACTGGAGTCATCCAGTTATCCAACCCTTGGGGGACTCTCCGTGCAAAGATGTGTGTGTGTAGGTGGGGGTGCGTGTGTTGTGTGTGTACATTTGTGTTTATGGGTTGTGAAAGAGAAAGTGATAGGGAGGGGTTATAAGCCCTGCAGACACGTGAATGCGTGATCATTTCAAGGTTGCTTTGATAGGAGGGAAAGGGCATTGGTGCAAAAAGATGCAAAAAGATATAAAGATGCGCACACCCCCTCACTGTCAATTACAAACACACACACTCACACACATCATATCCCCTACTATTGGAACATACAATAAATATTCACCGCCTGTCATGAATTCCGGAGTGGGGGTGTCCTTGACAGACTGAGAGTGTAGAACAGTGAGTGCATGTGTGCATGTACATGCGCTTTAGAAGCCAATAAGTGAGCTTTAATTGCTGATTAAAGGTCTCTTTATGATGCAGCTATCCAAGTGCTGATGATAACCCCTGGGAAAAGCTATTACAGTCACTTATCATTAGCTGTTGCCAATAAAAGGTCGAAAACCGAGGGGGTGCTGCACATGTCACGCCTTTGGGTGATCCGGTTCAACCTTTTATGCGACTGTTTGTGGACTGTGGGGGAGAAAGGGGAGAATCTCGGGAAACCCCACCCAATATTAACCGTAACACATTATTATGATGCTAGAGAAAAGCCACACATGGTGTCATATGAGAGCCTAAACAGGTCCTCCGTCTATAAAAAAAAACTGAATTATAACTGAACTGAATGACAAACTCCAGTCACATGCCTCCTTTTGTGGCAAAGAGAAAAAAAAGAAAAAACCCACCGGCAGCTGCCGTGGTTCGGCATGTGAGGACTGCTGGGTTTATTTATAGTGGACATTTGATTCCCAGCGCCCTCTCAAACATCAGCGGTGCAGGCACCAGCCGGCGTATCTGACACGACGAAGGACCTCGGCTCCCTCGGCCGGGCCGCTCTGAATCACCGCGTCTGCCCGAGATGTAAATGCACGATGACTCAGTGTGACCGCCTCTCCAAAAGGACGGATTTAGCATCCCTTAAGGAAGGAAGGAGGAAGGAAGTGTTTATGTTGTGATGTGGATGATTAATACTGTACACATGTGATGATAGGGAGAGACAAATATGTTTTCCATGGCAACGTGCTCCCTATGTGAAAGTGCAAAAAGCTGCTAAGTCCCGCCCTCTCCTGCCTCGCTGGTCGGCCTAGCGGTGCGATGGCATGGCGTGGAGGTCTGGTCGTCCCTGCAGCTTGGCCCTGCAAAGGTCCAGCAGAGGAGGAGGAGTAGGAGGATGGTGGGTGTGTGTGTGTGTGGGGGGCTTTTACATTCAGCTGTGAACAGCCGGCCTGTCTGCCCCCTGGCACGTCCGGCTCACACGTACGCGCAAAACACACAATAGAAGCAAATGCTGTATTTCTGGCCAACCTGTACTGCTTATGTGTGTGTGCGTGCGTGTGTGTGTAAAAGGACTTTGAGTTTTTGCCAGTCAGAGATGCTAAATAATGTCCTTTTGATGTCTTTTTTTCCCTTCATCTTGATGCTCCTCTTCCTCCCTCCTTCTCAGTGTTTATAGGTGGCTGGGGGGGTGCGTGTGCACGTGCACATGCACGTTTGTGAGGCCGTGCCAGCTGAGTCGCTGTGTCGAAGGCTGCTTTATTTTGGTGCGGGTTACCATAGCAACCCAATGGGGCTTTCAGTGTGTCTGCTCTGGCACGGCTAACTGAGGACAACAGGAAAGGTGTGCGTATGTGTGTGCGGGAGTGTGTGTAGGTGTTTTTTTACAACTTCATGCAAAATCTAGCATATAAATGGAGCTGATGAAAGTAAAACACAAGTGGATTATTTTTCCTCTGGGCTTTTATCGGCTAACGCCACTGATCTGCCGCCTGTAGCCCAAACATTTACCCAACGGGGTCGACTCGAAGCCCCAACCTAGATCACTCGGTGGTGGAAAGGCCAACAGTTGCACAAGAACTGTTCCAGTAAAGCTGTGTGTGTGTTGCCAAGCTTTGCTGGTGGTTACTCACTCCAAGGGCAACTCTGAACAAATCAATAGCTCACTACCCTCCTGAGGGCCAAGTCCCACCTTACTTAACCCAAAGTCCGGTGCCGCCATGACAGTTTTACACCCTCGGAAAATATTTTCAGCCAATCCTCCGAGCTGCCAAGTTTGTTAAGTTTTGGCACAGAAAACAACGAGGCCGCATTGGTGTTTGTTCGTTCGGAGCTCCTTTCATTTGGGGCTGAATTGCGGCAGCATTACTGTGAAGGCCGGGCTGGTAAAATAAGAAACTCTTGGGTTTATTTTTTCACGTTGAATCACTCTGCTTTTATTGTCACGTTGGAGGGAAAAAAAATATTTGCGAAACTATACACAGCTCAAGCGCAGGTGTCTGAATGTCGCACGTGCATGGAAGTGAGCGTGAATCCCTCGCTAGGACACAAAAACCAAACCAATGATTGTGTTTGTCAGTGTAGTTCTTGATGCACCGGAATCTGGGAATCTCAACATAATCGCCTTCATCTTGCAACAGTTGTAAGCTTCGGCTTGTGTGGGTGTGCGAACTCCGCTGAAGACTGAATGTACTGTAGCATGGCAACAGAAATGCAAAAAATGCCTTTCATTTTATTTCATTCAATCCATTTAGCCAGCTCTTCATTCAGAAAAACTGCAGCCTGAACCTCAAGGCCGTTTGAGGAAGTCAGCACCTCCTTCCATTTAGCTTTCCCTTCAATGAGCCTCTGCGAGTAAAAGCCAGAGTCGCTGTTGGAGAGATAGGGACTTGATAACGATTTTTAGCAGTTTGATGCTTGAGCCAAACTTTGGGATAAAAAAAGCCACTGCGCAATCGAAAAAGCGCTACAGACAGAGGGTTTGAACGTGTGCACACATGCGTGCTGACCAAAGTGGCCTTCTGACCTATGTTGTGACCTATGCATGCCCTCTTCTCAGTTTAGGCGGCCCAATCAGAAGGTTACACACAACCAGGAAGCAGCTGAGAACAGCATCTTCAGATGTGTGTGTGTGTGTGTGTTTGTGTATGTGTGACCCTCAGATCAGGAAACAAATCAAAGACAAACTCAGCTTTATTTGTCAAATATACTTTACATGCTCGACATACAGCACAAATGAAATTTCAGTCCTTTCAGACTCATGGTGCAGCAAAGTAATAAATAAAACTCCTACAACTAAACTACTAAAAGATTCCTAAAAAAAACTTCATTAAAACTACAGTTAGGTTTACGACAAGGTTTACGCCACAATAGTGCAAATGAGCAGGAAAAAATTAAAGTGTGCAGTCTAGAGATGAGTGTGTGCGTGGGCCGGAGTCCAAAAAACATTTGAAAAGACACAAAAATAGATAAATAAATCTGTCATTTTTCGACGTGTGCGAGAGTGTTTTTGGCCTCGCTAGCCTGTCTGAACCTTTGCTCTGAAACATTAAAGCCGCGTACTGCGCCTTGTTGTTGCGGTCCACACGTATTCACCATCACCGCTGCAGGAAGCAGGATGTGGAGACCAGGATCGGGGGTATTGTGTTTCCTATGTGTGCATACGTACACGAGTGAGCAGTAGCGTAGATACGATATAGTCCGCTGCTGACACAGGCTCTGGAGAAAACAGGAAATGGAGCATGTGTGAGGTCAGCACTCCAATGATGGCCCAATCATGGAGCGGCTAAGCCCGCGTCCGCATCGCACCGGCGCTTCCTCCCGAGCGCCTCGGCCCCACAGCAGCTGTGGAGACTTTGCTGTGAGAGGGATCGACCACTGGTTTAACAGATCTCATTCTGTTTTGTAGACTGCTGGTTCAACAAAAAACAAAACCAAACCGTTCTCCGTTGCCTATGCCTGCCAGCATTTGTATCGGAGGCTCGGGATCAGATCAATACCCACCGCTGTGAGAATCCAGGATTTTATTCCCACAGAATCCAGATGCAGAAAAAAGTCAGTAAACATGACAGTTAAAGGACCAGTAGTGGGCTTTTTAATGCATGGACAGATGAAAAGACACACTTCATGCCATCTCAGTTACTAACTTGCCATCGTGCATGTGTGCTGGACCAAAGACGATATTCCAAACTAACTGTTTCTGTCACCCTACTGAGTCTAACAGCCTTAATGTCACAGTTACAGTAGCAAATCATGAGGCACATGTAGGTTTGGGCTAATTAGATCCAACCTGTTGTGTCTATTTAAAAAATACTTAAGTTAATAGCTATTCGGAGACCTAAAGATTGCTTTAAATTGTTTGGTCATACCAGCAGAATTACCTTCTAAACAAAGTAACTACACATCAAGTCATTCACATTCTGTCTTCTGCAGTATTACCAGGCATTCAAAGTGGCTTTTGTTGTCGTTAACCTCTAATGCATTTTAGCGAGTACCTTCGCCAGTTAGGTAACAATTTGAAACATTGATCTTTTAGAAATGAAAAGAATCTGGTTGCATTTCTCATTTAGGGCTTCCTGGGCTTAGAGACGAGGTTCTTTCA
>CAAE01014239.1:23248-48125 GCA_000180735.1 Tetraodon nigroviridis | reverse complement strand
TTGGCCAGAGTTGCACACACACACACGCACACACACACACACACACACACACACACACACACACCACAGAAACACTGCCCACGGTTGTCTAATTCATTTCCCTCATTGCAGTTTTATATTGGAACTTTAATAATCTATTATAGCTTCTTTTCTATAATCACTGACAGGAGGAAGTGTTCTCCCTCTCATGTAGGAGAAGCGTGTTCTTGTAGCAGAAGGGTGGTAAACTTAAATGGGATCTTCTGCGCAGAACAGGAGTGATGGGATTTGTTTGGAAGGAGAGCAGACCCAAGTGTGTTTTATGAGCTGTTCAAACAAGCTCCAGTCTCAGTAAAAACCAAAAACCCTCGCAGGCATGTTGTTTTTGGCTTGCAGGGATACGTAATGTGGCCTGCAGGAAGAACCAAAGTAAAGACACCAATTCAGGTAGTTGGTGCAGTTCTAGACTGATTATCTTAGGGTGACATGAAGGTCACAGGGAGGTCAAACCCTCCGCTTTCAGGGGTTAGCTAAACCCTGGCGGCAGTAACCGCGGGCGGCCGCACGGGGGCGCTGCTTTAGGAAAGACCTCCCTGTGGCCAAAACCTTCATGGCATCAAATAAGGTGGAGTTTTGGCAAAAGGTGAGATAGTTCCTCGGATTTACCACAGGCTTTTAGGCTGGTAAACATAGACCTTTTATAAAAATAGGTTTTTGTCCCCACAACCTTAAAAATTGATGTTCCCGCCCACACGCTCCAATTAAAAGAACTGACCATGTGGGGACAGCAAGTGTTTTGTTTGTATTCACTTCAGTCGACGCTCGTCCATGGTGGGCTCTCTCTCTCTCTCTCTCTCTCTCTTACACACACACACACACACACACACACACACACACAGTTTCAGCACTCCACCTGCTCCACATTTGTGCGTGACTGTGTGATGAAGGAGATGTGACAGAAGTACAGAGAATGGAAAATCACCGGGTGATTAATGGTGGAGGGAGAGAGGAATGGGATCTGGTGTGATTTGGGGAATAAGGATGAAATCAGGGGAGATGTGGAAAGAACGGAGGGAAGTGGCTTAGAGGAAGAGGGAGGAGCAGGAGTGAACGGAAGGGTGATCAATTATGGCTCGTGTCGGAGTAAATCACCTCGAGGTTCCAGCAGGTGCAGCCAGCCAGGTCTGACTGAGGAGGAGGGAGGCGCTCATCCATTTATCCAGGCGTGTGTGTGTGTGGATTTAGCAGCTTATTCATATAATGGCAAAAATCCCTTTGTATATACTTAAGAGATTACTTTAGGGTAGAATAACAGGCCGCTCATTGAGTCTTACAGGTGAGTAAAGGTGCATTAGTCAATCTTGAGGTCTTCTGTTAGGCTTGGATGGTGTGCACTTCTACTGTCCGCCTGCAGGGGGCAGCATCGCGCCACGGGAACCTTCACAGGAACCTTTAGCAGGCACAAATTCAACAAACCAGGACTAAAGCAGCAATAAAGCTAGTAAACAAAGGAATATCTGTGTAGCAGATTGTAGGTTATTGATCATAAATATCGTATATACAAAGAATTCATCTTTGTTATTTGACTGTTTTTCTTAGGCTGGTTCCTTTGTGACACGTTTGCAGACGGTACTGAGACACAACGAGCTGGCAGCAGCAGTCAGCCTTCCTGACTCTGCAGGACGGCACAATAACGCGCATCACCGGAGTAATTTTACCTCCGATTTGAAACCAGACACTTTATTACTTTCACAGCAAAGTGACTGAAAGGTCAGATTTGATATCCTTGCTGACATTTGTCGTTAGCTCATCATTGCTTCAAAGGTCAGAATCAGACGTTATCGACTTGGCTCATATTAAAAACGATGAGAAGCGAGCCCCAGGCGGCTTGTTTGGGTCTAAGCAAAGTCAGGAAACTTTGGTTTACTGGTCTTTACCAGTCATGGCTTTCCCCCCCACTGTGTGTGTGTGTGTGTGTGTGTGTGTGTGTGGCCACAGTGAAAGTGTGTGTCTGGTGATAACGGGGTCCTCCTCATTTACAACCCACAGAGAATTATCTTCACACAGCACCCTGCTAACGTGCATCTTAAAAGTGTGTTGACTTTCTGCCAGCCCTGACAGGAGCGCTAACACACTGAGGTTTAAACATTAACGTTTTTGCAGGGGCCTTTGCTGCTGCTTTGGTGTGTTTCCTGTGACACCAGCCCACAGATGTCCACGGGCCTAAACCCGCTCTTTATCTGCCTTGCTCCTCCTGTCGCCGTGGTTACTTCAACTAAAAGAGAGAGTAGGAAAGCGACTTCCCGTGGAGGACGACGTGTGTAGACGCAGAAGTGCGACATGCTGCTCAGCGCTTAATCAGGAACCAATTGTTAATGCATCTGCAGAGATTCCTGCATCCAACACATTTTGAGATCCAGGCGTTAACTAATGAAATGTGTTGGTTTTCTTATCTCTGAATAAAACAAACCTGAGGCTGCCTTACATGGTGGATGCTCCCAGCAGGGGGCGCTGTCCGCAGCGTTGCAGCTCTGGCCTGTGATCAGCCTTGTTCATAGATGATGGCTGTGTTGATGCACAGGAGAGATGGAAGTCCTCGCAGGAGCAGTCACATCCTCGAGGTCTGACAGTTATTAAAGTACTCACCGACCCCCCCCCCCAGCCCCGGGAGCTCTTGTGACTCCGGTTCCTGTTACCGAGCTCGTAAGAACCGTCGCCCACCCACATGCGATCGCTCTAATTCCCACATTTCCACTGTTTGATTTTTTACAGCTGCGACGGGCTCTCTGCGGAAGGAGAAGCCTGATGTTTTCATTTAACTTCAAAAGATTTTTTCAGCTGAGGGGCTTAACCGTTTATAAAGCATCCGCAGCTCCAGGAAGTTTTCACAAATAGAACAAATTTCTCCCCTGTATTTTCTATCCTTACACTGAACCCCCTATTGGAAGTATGTGATGTTAAAAAAACTCTATTATCTATTTAAACCTTTTCATTTTATTTCGATTCAGCCTTTATTGGTGCTCGATTCCTCTCTAGAAGCACATTTTTGCCGTTCCACCTGCTTCCTCTCTGTGCTCTGAGTGGTCTCAAGGGCGGGTTCTTCATTGTAGGCTGGGAGAAAAGGACGGCGGTCTTTTCTAAAGATGTTCCCGATGATGCACTCAACCCTGTGAGACTGTGTTTCTGGCAGGACTGAACAGGTTGGCCTGGCGGGGGAAGACACGTTGCACTGCAGCCAACACAGGCGGGCTCCATATTCTAACGGACCGAATATTTGAGTTTTTCCAGACTAGTCTGCTAAAAAACTCCTAAATTAGCCACAGGAAATTTATCAGAGCTACAGATAAAGTGGTTACATGATTATTTACTGAAAATCTTGCATCAAAAAGGGCAGAAAACAATTATTTTGCACACTGTCAGTTGGACAAGAAGTCCGCAAAGTTAAAGCTTTGATGGGATCTGTTCCTCTCTAAGGGGGGGTTTCAGGAGGTTTGACTGTCATTGTTTGATGTGCAATAATTCCAATCTGCCAGCAACTGGAATGATGAAATGAAACAACGATGGCGTAAAGCATTGCTGTGGGTTCAGAAATGGAGCAGAGTCTGCTGAGAGAGCGTCCTCTAATGGGATACGTAGCTTATAGCTAGGACAGCGCACAGTAGCTCAATCCTGTTAGCATAGTTTATTCTCAGGATGAAATCACTTAACAGAAAGGAGTGTAGATTCACTCGAAATAAACGACAAGAAACACAACATCCACCCCCAGCTGAGAATAAAGTGTGGTGCGAACTGACAGGCTATTCTGCATCACATCTGGCGGGAGGCGATTGTGCAAAAGCGGCTTAGGAGGAACCGATAGACGGCGAGAGTGAAATTGGGATTCCACGCAGACTGGCGGGTTTAGCTGGAGGAGACCGCCACTCCTGAGCAAACAAGACGCCGGCGGAGTCTGGCTGTCTGGTCCCGCCGTAAAACCAGTGTCCTTAAATTACTTTCAGTTCAGTCGGGAATATCTGCGCACAGTTGTTAGTAATGGTGAAGTTTGGGATGGAATCGGTGTGTGTGTGTGTGTTTGTGATGGGACCTGAAGCTGGATCCTGTATCTGCATTCTGCCCCTCTGATCTTAGATGTTCCAGGCCACGTTGCCATGGCTGCAGAGGATGAGAGGTGTTCTTCTCATTCATCGGGTGTGTGTCTGACGCCGCCCCAGGTTTGAAGTCTAGTTGGTAGGAGTAGCGGCTGGGAGCAGCGCCCCCTGGCGGCCGGTCGGGGCACCTCCTCTGACAGTCCTGTCGAAGTTGTTTGGGCACCTCGGGGTGTTTGTCAGCCACGCTCTGTCAGCTGTGAGCGCTTGGATCAGGCTCTTCGTCGCCCATTGAAAGCTGCTTCATGTGACCTGTGAATAGCTTTGGGTTGGGGACAATCAGTCACCCAAACTCCGGACATTCTGGGTCTTTCCAGCCTCCTTCCTTTTGACATTTCCCTCTTCCACTTCTTCCTCTCTGGTTGTTCTCTCTTACCCTAATGTGACCACTTGTCTCTTTCCCTCCCCCGTACCTCCCTGCCCTAATCCTTCCCTCTCTTTCTCTCTCTCCATCCCACTGCTTTCCCTCCTAATTAACTGCTCCCTCTCTCTGATCCCCTTCCAAATCTCTTCTCTACCTCTCTTCACGTCTATCGTACCCTCTTCCCTCTCTAATATGCTTTTCTCTTTGCACCCTCCTCCCTTTCCTTTCTTCCTGAGTCCTTGTTCTCCCTGACAACACTGCGTTATGTAATACTCGTCTCTTGGTATTAAACATGCAAATTCATATGTTTTTATAATCATGTGTGATCTTTTTTCTTTTTCCCCCTCTCCTCTTTGCTCTCATGTCTTTCTTCATCCCTCTCTCTTGATTTTCCACCTTCTCCCTCCCTCTTTGCAAAAATCTCATTCCCTTATTTCCTCCCCTCCCTTGTCCTTCCTCTTTCCCTCCATCTATCACTTCCTATCCACGTTTTCCCTCCTCTCTCTCTCTCTCTCTCTCTCTCTCTCTCTCCCTCTCCCAGCTACCGGCGGTCTCGAGGCAGAGGGCGGCAGGCGTGGCGGCAGCAGCAGCAGCCACGGTGACGGCAGCCACAGCAGCGTCAGCGGCGGAGGAGGCAGCAGCAGCGGCAGCGGTGCGGCCCACTTCAAGTCTCCATGGCAACAGAGCGTGAACGTGTTCGGCTCGTGGAGCAGGCCGGAGTGTGTCGAGGAGCTGCACCAGCAGGCGCAGCTCAACCTCCAGAGCCTGCTGCAAGGTAAGGATGGGTGGGGAAAGGAGGGGTGGGGGAATGAGGATGGAGCGCGTCGGTGTGTAGGTGAAGGTGTGTGTGTGTGTGTGTGTGTGTGTCCTGTCATTTGAGTGGGTGGTAGAGGGTGATGCGTGCAGGCAAGCAGGGAACTGTTTATGTGTGTTTAGCATTGGACGGCACTGGTGTGGTTGTGTGTTGGCCATCTTAGAGGTGTGTGTTATTATGTAGAGCGTGTGTATGTTCAATATTCCCCTGCTGCCAAGTGTTGTTTTTTTTTTTGAACTGGCGGTTTGTGTGTGTGTGTGTGTGTGTGTGTGTGTGTGTGTCCATGTCCATGGCTCACAGGTTCACCACTGATAGTGTATCGGATTCACCTTGATGTTATTTAGGGTGATATTTGTGTGCGTGGATTAGGCAGTCAGGGACTCTGTGTGACAGTGTGTGTGTGTGTGTGTGTGTGTGTGTGTGTGTTCAGCTTGTCAATGACAACTGCTTACATTTCACAGCTTGCAACTGTTACTTATTTTTTTAATATTAGGCTTGTTTTTGTGTTGGCTGTCTTTATGTTTTTTGAAGCTCACTTCCATCTTTTTCTGTCCATCTTTATTCCCAATGTAGATATATTTAAAAAACAATCCTGAATATCTTTGGATTTCTTCCTTTTTGTGTAATTTGAAGCTCTTTTCTCATCCAGACGCCTCTGTTGTTACTTGTTGACCACGGGCTCAACTCTGCCGCCTCAGGTCTCTTGCGGTACTGCAGCCTTTGCTCCATAGTTCCTCTTTTGGAGAAACGTAAAAATACAATGAGGGCATTTCATTCTATGAGCTATTGAAATGACTTTTTCAAACTACCTGTTGGTGAAACCTCTTAAGTGAAAACAAATCACCACCAAGTCTTTATTGTGTGTTTGTATTTATTGAATTATTTATTGCCTGCCTCTTTGCTGTTGTTAAATGTCCACTGGATGAATCCAGTGGGTGGGTGGAACCAACAAACATGTCTGCCTGTGCGCCTGTGTGTCCGTCTGTGCATGTGTCTGTGTGTCTGTGTGTGCGTCTGATGCATGTGTCTGTGTGTCTGTGTGTCCGTCTGTGCATGTGTCTGTGCATCTGTTCTGCAGTTTGTGTACGTTGCATTTGTGTTTGTGCATTCCACCTGCACCTTGCTGCATGTGTCCAGCTGTTTTGTTGCATGTGTTATATAACCCCACCTACACAAACACACACACACACACACACACACACACACACATATACACCCTTTCTCTCCCTGGCCATCCTCACATCACTCTCCCACTGGCCTTCGTTCGGTAAAATATTCATACTTTTCTGCCGTTCCCTCAAACTCTGTGCTCCGTATTATAAATCTGGTAGCCGTCCTTGTGTGTGTGTGTGTGTGTGTGTGTGTGTGTGAGAGACAGATCTGCTGCACCCCCACTCCACCAGGCAGAGAGATTTATGTGAGATTTATTCCAGTGCCTCTGTCAGGAGGCCAGCATCATGATCACAGTGGCCATTGTGTCTTATAATTACAAACTTTTGCATCTGTAAAATAAATTTATTGTATCTTTAATGCATTAAAAAGATTAATAAAAAAAAACAACAAGAAGAATGTCCGTTTGCTGATCAGCGGGAGGACACAGTTTGCAAAGCGGTGTGAGCGAACGATCCATTCAGTCTGTTTCTGGCTGCTGACGGTGAAAAGAAACAGCTATTTGTTGTTATTGTTTTTAAAGGCCACATTTTTCATACTAACCAACAGAAGAGCCAGTCGCATTCTAAATATCCATATACTGCGGTTCCTGAATCTCGAGTTTGTTTTTGCTGAGAGGGTTTTGACCTGCTGTGCTCAAACAGCAGTGGTTTTACTCTTCTGTTTTGGTTTTGTGAATATTATCTGTGAATAGCAGACTGTGAAAAGCACACAATTATTTTTCATTCTCTACTGGTTTTAAAAGGATGTTGCTCCGCTTGTGTTCTTCGGCACACTGATTGTTGCAGCCTAACCTTTAGTTTGAACCCCAGATTAAACTCAGAGTGTGAACTCTAATGTGGTCTGTCTTGGAGCAATTGTGAGCTGTGGTGTGGTTTCAGTAAAATTTGGAGTGTTTTTCCCATTTTTTCCCACATTCAACCCATAGGTTTTACTCTGAAATGGGTGTTTTTTGTACCAAGTGATGAGTCACAAACCATTTGGGGCCCTTTTGTCGACACAGGCCTGCTCCCTAAAATCAAATTTTCAGTGAGGCTGCAGAATGGGAGATTATGCACATGCATGACTCTGCACCACATAGTTACAACATTTAACTTATTAACTTAACTTAACTTTATTAATGACCCAGTTTTGTCCCACTTTTGATTCTTTAGCAGGTTTATGAGTAAAACCTGTTTCAGAATCCTCACAAACCAACCAGCTTCTGCTCAGTAGAAAGAAAAAGTACGCAGCAGAGGATCTTTAAACTGTCTGATTTCAGGAGACCTTGAAATGGTATACTTCTGAAGACGCCTGCGTTGTTTTTTCCTCATGAGTAGCATCAGCTGTCGTTACCTCAGATCAGATCTTTCCGTTCTTTTGCTTCTTGTGTGTTACCAACTTGGAGAACTGCCTTAAAGGTTCCCAATCATGTAAAAATAACCCAGATTGAAATCACGCGACCCTTCTGTAGTGGTAACTAGTGCTTAATAAATGCCATTATTGTGTCATTATACGACACCCTCTTTTTGACTTTCAGTGCATCTGCAAACGCAGCTGCGCGGCCACGTGTAACTTTGTAAATCATTGCCGATGCAAACAGGCCGGTAAAATTCACTGATCAACTCCACTTAAAAAAGCACGGCGGCTCATTACCTGCACTCGAAGACGGTTGGAGTCGATGCTAGCAGGCTGGACAGGCTTCGGGGGGGTCGATAGACATTACCAAACAGGTTCAGGATTGATGAAGCGGAGAATGCTAAAGGAGGGAAACAATGTTGGTCGTGTAATCTGTGACTGCAGCAGACTGGCTGCCAGGTTTTCAAACTGCTGTTGAGGCGCAACACGCGGAATTTCGATAATCCAGGAATATTTGCATTGTGTGCGTTTTGTGCGTTTCCTGACCCTAACCCTGATGTTTGTGGAGTGAACTGGGTGCTCCTCTAACTGCAGGATGAGGCGGTGGTCGCCCCCAGGTGCCACTCCAAAAGTCTCCGCTTTTGAATCTGCTGGAAAGCTGGAAAATTTCAGGTTTCATGCAGTCAAGGGAAACCTGGTGGTTTGGGTCAGATTTTCTTTGATGAAGACACCCCGGAGAATCAGTGGAGAAAGCAACGCGTGGCCGAAAAGAGAGTCAGGTTATACATTATTACTGACGCACACCTCTGCAACATTATCCAGCGAGACACACACGGGACACATGAAAGCGATTTTCACTGTAGAAAGGTACTGGCATCCTTCACTGGAGGACGATTTCTATGTTTCTGAGCCTTTTCCAGAGTAAAATCCTGGCTGAAGGAAAAATAAACACACTGGATTCAGTTACAAAATTCCTTTTGCCTTCAAGTGGGGGAAAGCCTGGGACAAGTTGAGTAACCTGAGCCTGGATCAGTGCTAATTGTGCCCCACAATGGAGACGACTACCCATCAGTGAGGTTGTTTTGTGTGGGAAAAATAAGTTTGATCATCCCACCAAAGGATTAACACTCTCACTGGGCTCCCTGGGTTGTGTTACATACATGTACATTTTGACACAGCCTGCAGCCTTTAGCCCTTAGGTGTAACCAGTCAGTCAGCAGCTGGCTGTTTCAGCCTTGAAGGTGATTCACATCCGCTATAGAAGCCAGCTCTGGCAGCATTTATGGGCACAGGTGCAAAGAAATAGGCTTGGAAACAGTGCGATTAACAGGAAACGGGAGCGTTAACAGCCAACCAAGTAAGGCTACCCTGCTGGGGTTTTAAAACCCAGAAGCTAACAGGTTGCAGATCATTGTTGGAGCGTGGATAAAAATCCAGACGAGTCCGACCTGACGCACCATTGCAGCACGACTGGTTAGAGCAAGAAAAATCCATCCTTCCCTCTCCCAGCAGTATCCAGCAACATCGAGCCGGCTTTGTTAAAAGTGGGAACCACGTAAACAGAGTTGAGTTAAGTAGAAGCAAAGTGCGGGGAGAAGAGTCGATATCTGTGCATCGGTGCTGGAGAGCAGCAGGGAGTCTTCAGTGGTGTTTGCAGCAGGCACGGAGTTGTTTCATTATCCACATACAGTCAGAAAGCGGGACTGGGCTCCACAACCCCGCTCCGCGCATCCTCCCTGCTGAAACTCAAGAGCACAGTTTTCATAGGTCTGGCAGATAGGTCTGATGCTAGCCGACTAGCGGCTAATCAGCCTCACAGCAGCAGGGTTCTGGGTTTTTAGTCTAGCTTGCTAGCTGCTTAAAGAAAACAAGCCCTGGTGGACACAGAAGGCTCCCGAATGATCCGCACAACCAGGCTGCCGACCACCAACCTGTCCTTCTAGGTCACAACCATCCATTATCACATGTTCCAACCAACGCCGCCCTCCTTCTTCCTGCAGTCATGTATTGATCAGCGGTGCATGTTAAATCGCAAGGACAAAGACATGGCATGCATACGAGTGCACTCCAACACGCCTCGCACAACAGACAAACAAACTCTGCGGCCACGGTGAAAGAGGGGTATTGTTAAATTCCGTCTCCCCCTCCTCTGTCTCCCCAGAGGGAAGAAGAAAGAGTGACCCAAATTTGACACGAGCAGGCTGCGTATTATCAAGGGTCTTTTTTTTCTTCCCCCCTTTTTAATGAATGAGTGTACCGTACAAGCACAAACACACAACCGAGTGTGAATATTCAACAGCAGGTTACTAGTGCACTTACCTAACTTGTGGACACACCCACACAAACACTGGCACTGCGGGTTAGTGACGCGTGAGCGCTTGGCTTGCCTGTCTGGCCCGAGGTAGGGGGTTGGGGGTAGGTCATGCTGCTGGGGGAGTGACCGGCATACCTTTACACGCCACGCACCAATGGCATCCCTCCTTCCTCTACCCTCCCCGGCGGTTTTCCCACCAGTAGCCTCCAGTCCCCCAACCGGGCTGCACTCACTGGAGGCTGGCTGCTGTCTGAAGCATGGATCTGCAAGTGTTTACCCTCCTCCCCACTCCGCTTTAGCTGCTGCTGCATTTGGGGACTCAGCTTCGGAAACTCCTGCATGGGTTGTTCCAGGATTCTGGCTTCAGACTCTCAACAGGGATCATTCCGCCGGTTCAGGACAAGTTCTTTTTGTGAGTAGATGTAACGTCCGTGTCTGTGAACTTCTGGTTTGTTAACATTTCTCACTTTGGAGAAAGACGCGTGTGCAGATGCTCGAGGGCGTTTTTACTAGACGAAGAGTCCAGATCTTGAAAGTGTGGAAGGGGTCGCGGCATAAAAGTCCATTTTAACGTTGGCGTCAAGGTTCCAACCTCATCATGTGATTACAGACAGGGCAGATTAGCATGGAGACCCTGGTGAGTGATGAGAAAGTTAAAGCCTGCAGGTGGATCCTGGTTGTGGTGGTGGGGCTTAAATGGACCAAACCTGCACAGGCCGGTGTTTGACCCAAAGGGTGGGAACTTATTCCAGGTGGTATGTTCCAGATCAGTGAACAGAATCTACATGGTTAGTTGGTTTGCTATAAACCTCTGGTGGAAAATTAACCTGTTCAAGTCCGTGTTTTGCCTTTTACTCCTCTTGCGCCTTAATCTTCTACACCCACAGTGTCTCCACTTTTTACTTTTCTGTGAATCTAAAAGTATTTTTTCTTCATCTCCATTCTTTTCTTCCACCTACGGCAGCTTCTCTGACTTTGTGCCTTCATTACTTCTTCCCGCTGCTCTCGCTAATCGTGCTTCTTATTTTCCCATTGCTTCTAATCCCTTTCTTCTTTTGTCTGCTTCTTACTTGGTGTCACACCTCCGTTGCTGCTCTTCGGGACATCACTGTCACCTTCATCTCCTTCTTCCTCTGCTTCCTTCTATCACTCCATTTGCCCCCTATTGTAGCGGTCTCTGCACCGCAGCCATGCACATGTGACAACTTTTTGCTCCTGTTTATATTTTGCTAACTGGCTGATCTAGCTGTTTTTGCAGCCGGTAAGGGAATGTTAGCCCTAATTACTGTTAGCACAGCAGGCAGACAGTCCTCTATCACGATCAGCAGGTGAGCAATACATTTCTATATATAAAAGTAGCAAGCTAGCAGGATTTCTGCTTGCTAAGTGAAAACATTCAATTGACTTCAGTTACATCAAAGATGAGCAATTTATTTCACCTTTTTTCCTCTACGCTTTATGAAAGGCTGCATCTGATGAGATGAGGGAGGACGGAGACGCTGCCACAACAGCAGGACGCTAGAGAGAGAAGGAAGCCGGCCTTAAATCTGCAGGGGTGTGGATTAGCATAAATTAAAGTTGTCATAAACATGTCCATCTGAATCACTATCATGTCAGAACTTTGCAGCATTTCAATCCCACGAGCGCAGGTCCTCTTCCAACTTTTAAAGATTATTCCTCTTTTCTTTTAAGTTGTTTTAAAGAAAAGCAAATAAACTTCTTTTATAATGGAACATCAGGGACAGAGCAAAAGGTGCACAACGTATAATGTTTTTACTTCACTTTTACTTCGGCGTGATGAAACGATGTCTCGCATCCTTGAGTTTACAAAAGCTTTTCAACGTAGCTGAATAACCTTTTAAAATTCATGGCAGCGGAGCTGAAAATTCAAATACCCTAATCCGCCCAGTTGTTCTGTGCACAAAGGCTGTTCCATGTTTCCCCTTTGGTTCCGAGGCACGACAACACTTAACGCGGACCTTTTCCTGCGCCGACATCTAGACTAGCATCTTTGTCAGTTTACTTCCTGCCTTTTTTGTGTGTTTGGTCGGCTGTTTTGCCGAATAAAAAAAGCTGCTAAATATAGAGATAAATCTACAGGATTTTCAACAAAGTATTGATATTGTAACCTTTACCGTCTAAATTCTATTAGCGACATTAGCTGGAAGGTGATGCTAAAGGGGCATCAGTTCCATCATTGTGTGCGGCTAATAGGCCTGCTAAGCAAAGGTCATCATCTAAATATTCTAGAGTGAGAAACATTTTATGCTCCTGACAGGAGCATAAAAATGTTGCTATAAAATGCTGGTTAGTGGCTGGGAGGGGGAGTAACGCTCTTATGCTGCTCCCCCCTGCTAATCAGGGGGGAGCAGGGTGTGTGGCTAGGCAACCGTAGACCACATAGAGAAATCCAGGATGCAGGTTATCTGCCCACTAAAGCTGCCAGTATGATAGCTCTGGAGTATGGAGGCTCTGGGGATGAGTGGAGAAGGTTCAGCTGTGTGTTTTGGGGTGAAGGACTGGCTAAAGGGTTGTTGACAGTGTGTGTGTGTGTGTGTGTGGGGGGCAAGGTGGGGGGTTAGGAATCCAGGAATCCACAATAGCCTGAGGGAGAGCAGCCTAAGCTGCTGTGGAGGGAGACAAACAGAGACCTGCGATGAAGAGAACTAAAAGAACCAAGTGAGCAGCAAGGGAGAGAACCTCTGGAGAGTTCCAGACAAATTCATGGTCTACTTTAAGGCTCCTCAGACCTCAGTTGTGTTTTGTATGGGTGTAAAGCAACTGACAAACTCAACTCTGCTCCTGGCTGTGCGAATGAAATATCTGCTGTGAGTGTAATAACTTTGTGTGTCTATGTGCATGCACGCGTTTGGGTACGCTGATGTTAAAGTTTCTCTTCTCGTGTGTGTGAGCAGACTTTGAAGAGCAGTTGTACGACGCCAAGCTGACAGGTCAGACGTTCCGGCATCCATCCTCGCAGGGCTCTGACGACACCTCGCTCAGCCGATCGCCGATCTCGCTCAACAGCAAGAGGCCTGACTTCATCTTCCTGGTGCGAACACACTCTCCGGCTTCTTGACAATCATTCAGTCTGTTGTTATTTTTCATCTTCATTCAGGAATACCCACCTTTACATTTGTGTGCGTTCACAAATTAAGGCTAAGTCAATTTCATGCAGCTTTCTACTGCAGCGCCACACTTAAAATCCACTGAAAACGCGGAGGCAAATGCCCCGCTCGCCTTAGCTGCGACGACTGAGGCGCTGTATTGTGCAGCATATGCCAGTGCCGTTTTAGATTTGTCGGGATTAGTCAGCATCATTTTCACACCCTCAGCAGGTTTCCAATAACAGCTGCCAGCTCTCGTATTGTCACTCACAAATGTTGCTAATATCCGATCAGAGCAGCAGCAGCAGCAGCAGCAGCTCTGTCGCTGACGAAACGACTCACTTTAGGACTTGAGCCATGTTGGTGGATTTGAATCTGTGCATGGAGTATCTGCCGCTGCTTCCCAGAGCTGTGTTGTTGCAGCCTCATGCAGCGATTTTACCGTAAGATGGCTGCACACTGTTTCCTCAGCGAGCCTATAAAATATCTGTTAGCATCCGACACCTCGCTCTGAGGCTCTCTGGCAGCGGTGGCTGACATCAGGGCGCTAACAGATGCCAATCAGATCAATCAGATTTTTCCTTCTCTAGCCGGCGTCCAAACAGCTCTACGACGATGAAACCACCTCCTCGGTGTTCGGCCTGAGGTCTCTGGCCAACCCGTCCCCCTCGCCGACGCCGTCACCCTGCGGCTCAGACCGCCCCCCGCTGGGCTGGAGCAGTAACAACAGCAGCAGTAGCACCGCCACGTCCACCGCCGTCGGACCGCCAGTGGCCGAGAAACCACGCTGGCACCACGGCAGACGCACGCCAGGTCAATTCATACTTTCCTCTTCAGATTCTCGATTCTGTCACGTGTTTTAGGCTTTACTTATTCATCAAGTTATCATGGAATCAATCCATCAAATGTAATATTGTTCCAAGAGATGGATGAGGAGTGGAGCTGCAGCTGAGCCAGGGATGGATAGATGCCTTCCAGAGCAGTTTTTCTTAGAATTTATGATTTGGATATGGAACTTCTTTGATAAATATACTGAAATTATACCAATTTTCCAAGATGAGGTTTGATTGGAAGTTAAGTTGATTTTGCAGCTGTTCTAGATATGCGAATTAAAATTCAGAATGTGCAAACAGCTCAAAACAGGATGTTTTACTGTCATCAGTTGCTGAAGTGTGGCGAAATATAGGAAGACATTGAATCCAGGTCGTATTGTTGTTGAAAAAAGCTGAATTTCCACGTAATTTAGGGCCCGATAGTTGCAAAACAACAGCCTAGAATGATTCCACTTAAACTGACGTTTGAAAATAAAAAAGTGCTTTGCGTGATCCACCAGGGTGCTTTATTCTCTGACACGTTAGGGTAGAAGCTGAAAGTAGACAGGGAGCTTGATCCTTTTTCTTAAAATTTCACTCACGGACTCCGTCGCCCAAAGCAGAGAAGTAACAGCAGCGACACTTTGTTCTGAGTCCCTCGTGCCTCAACCTGATCCTGACGTGCAGAGTTAGGCTGTGTGATGTGAAGGGGGGAGGACGGAGAAGCAACACGAGTGGACGTGGAGAACATTCTCTCCTGGCGACGGCCATCGCAGTGGCCTGCGCCCATCTCGTGAGGTCGGCCTGCTGCCGTGCTGGGGCTGTGCGCCCTGTCAGGGCTGTTAGTATGCTGCGGTCATCCCTGCTAACATCGGTCTGACGCTCCAGCTCCCACCAGACGCCCCTCCTCTTGTTTACTCTGCTTTCGGTCCTCCTTGCTTTTTAGCATAGCAACTGCTTTGTCACCGGGCGTCGCTCCCCTCTCCGTCTCCACTTTAACATCTTTGTCTCTTTGCTCTTTCTCTCTCTCTCTTCTGTTCTTGCTGTGCCTTCCTCACCCTCCTCACCCACCGTGTGGAGGAGTAGAAGGTCAGGTATAATGATGCATTCCTTGGTGTTCACCTCCGTCTGAAAGGAAAAAAGGAAGAGACATTTGGTGGTAAACAGCTATCAATATTGACATGTTGAAATACTGATATATAAATAAATAATTCATTTTAGGAATGAGGATTTATTTGTAAATGTATTTTTCATAGCTAGTAATAATCTAACCCCATATTAAAACCTTTAAGGTCTCATAACAGACCGATAGCTGAATCCAAGTCAAAATCTCCTGCTTGTCCAAGCTTGATGGAGGGACCGGTGTCAGAGGATTCATGCTGGTGCTCTGGCCTGGGTTTCCTAACCCTGGATGCTTTATGGGGCAGAAAATGACAGCAAACAAATAAATACTAATGTAGGCGCATCT
This sequence comes from Tetraodon nigroviridis, assembly GCA_000180735.1. Taxonomy (NCBI): domain Eukaryota; kingdom Metazoa; phylum Chordata; class Actinopteri; order Tetraodontiformes; family Tetraodontidae; genus Tetraodon; species Tetraodon nigroviridis. Next base: position 32,614 of record CAAE01014239.1, on the reverse strand, counting down.
CCAGTGCGGTTTATTTGGTTTTAGACAACAAATAAATGATGTGCCAGAGATAAATGTGCTTCAGAAATGCTCATTGGATCGCTCCCTCCTTGTTTTTGTACATAGATTAGAGAGTTTTTTTAAGAATGATTGAGAGACATCTTTCAGTCTCTCCTCAGCTCATTCTTTCTGTAACCCAGCAAACAGGTAGCTTTCAGCAGGCTTGCTGTTGCCATGGTAACTCTCCCCTCTTCTTCTCCATTCCCTAAAAAAAGAATTCAAACCAGGGATGCAAGCGATGGTCGAGGACTGGGGAGAATCAATGGAGGATGATGGGAGAGCGCATGTGTCACAGCTTCCCTGGGTCCACCCACTTCCTCTCTCGTCCCGGCGTTTTTCATGAATGAATTACTGAAAATAGAGCACGAAGGGCTGTGTTCATGCAATCAGATCAACAGGAGGGAAGGAGCCACGTTTGGTGATTCTAACAGCTAGTTTAGATTCTCCAGGCCTTGGTCTAGTTTCCAGGATCGTTTATTACAAGAAATGATCTACTTTTTATTCATTTGTTTTTCTATATTTACTTTTTCACAATTTTTAGAACACATTTTTTATTCTCTTGTAAAATTTTTGTAATATTGCCACTTTATTCTCTAAAACTCTCTCATTATACTACTGTATTTTGCCAAATTCACAGGTAAACATTAAAACCAGACATGAGTGAAGATAAAGGAACGTTTAGATAACATTTTCTCTCATTTTAGCTAAGGAAAATTAAATGAATCTTTAATGACTACAGGAGAAATTCAGAGACTTTGAATGACAGCGGAGATGAGGACGTTAAAGAAAATGGGTGGATATCCCGGAGACGTCCTACAGCAGACACACTATTTATCTTGCTCGGTGGCTGAAACTTTCCTTTAGCGTCTGCCGGATGACTGCACGAACCCAAACAGTCTTATTTATTTATGCAGAAGAGACAGTAAACAGTGGGTGAGCGGTACGGGGCCTTTGGAAAGGAGGGACAAAGCCGTGGAAAGAACAAGAAATATTCTCAATTTTAGAGCAACTGCACAAGCTCTGATTATTTTAAAAATATATTTTTAAAGTCAAGACACTGAGTATCTTCAGACATCTAAAGACACTCAGTGTCTTCAAGACACACAAACCTGTTGGAGCGTTATTCCGTGTTCTGCTTTGGCGTCGTCAAATGTTTGTCTTAGGATGTCCTCAGACGTCTTGATTTCAGTTATTAAGACGTCTTAAGATGTCTTGAGACACCCGGATGGCTGGGTGTGCTCTTGTGCAGAATGTAGCTGTTTTAGATGGGCAGCTTCGTCCTGGACCCTCTGTGGAGAATAAAAGCTCACCATCACTGCGGCAGGCCACCGTTGTTTTATAGCAGCGTTTTCCACTACGGAAGCTACTGCTGGTGCTATAAAACAATGCTGATGGCTTAACAGAAGCCCGACTGCGTCACACAGCCGCGTGTAGAATGGTGCTGATTGTCACTGGGGGTCCGGACAGCTTCCGATGACTTACCGGACTGCTGTGTGTCCGTGGAGACAGCTGAAGGACAAGAGACCACAGCAGCACCGCAGGTTCCGCCACAGCATCAGCTGTGCATCAGTCGGAACGTCCACACAGCTGTAGAATATCAACATGATGATTTAGGGTCGCAGAAAAAAGGAGGACGTGCTTGATTTAAAGAATAATCCATCGATATTAACAAGGTCGGACGCCTGGTTTTTAACGCTGACTCATAATCTGATTCTTGTTATCGTCTCAGCGGTGTGATTGGATTGCTTGTTTTATTGAATCCACCCCATCAACTGGACACACCACCCCCCTTCAATCACTGAACTCCTTTTGTTTCTCCTCCAGGTGAAGGAGAAGGTGGGGGAGGAGGCAGATTCCACGGCGTGGACCTCTTACAGCACTCACCGTCGCCTTCGCCCTCTCTGGGGGACCCCTTCCCCCACCAGCCCCGCTCCCTGGAACCGGTCACAGACACTTGTCACCAGAACCTCCCCCTGAGGAAAACACACTCTGACCTGGAGACAACTGCACCTACAGGTGGCTGTGGCCAATGACCAGAACTCCTGTTTCAACTGAGTCTTTCTTTAGCATGATTGTGTCAGCTAAAAGAAGACTGGAGGAGCAGAAGCAAGAAAATGCAAAAAACAAATCAATGTGCATGCTTTTTAGGATGAAATACATATTGATTTAAATGCATTTTAGTTTTATTTTGCACTGTTTGTCTTATACATGACCCAAAGCCACCTTAGATTTACCTCGTGTCCACAAGGGTCACGGACGTCTTGATTTGCGTGGACTGCTGAAGCATTAAGTGCAGCTAAAATGTGTTCTGTTAAGTTCAGCTGTGTTATACCTTCCTCTCCCTGCTCTCTCCATCAGATAATTTAGAGCAGCGTCCTTCCGACAAGATTCAACCAGAAAGTATGAACCACTCTGGGCTCCTGTGCTCAAACACACCATCTGCTTCCTGGAACGGACCGAAGGGCTCTACCTTTTCTCCTGGAGCATGGAACGAGCCTTGCAACTACGGCATAAACAAAGGGCCAGCGGTTCCTCCCAAACAGCACAGCGTCATCGGTAATGTGCGTGGAGCGCAGGATGGCGTGATGCTGGTGAGCACGGGACAGGCGGCAAGCTCACATTCCAGCTCCTTCACCTCAAACCTTTCCAGGAGAGAAGCAACTAACATGTCAGGGATTTCGTTGGCAACCGCGATGAGGGGGAAGAGGCGTGAGACTGAAGGGGCTGCAGCAGATGGAGTGGGAGGGGGAGGTGGGGAGACGGGGAGAGGGCGGGAGAGGTCTGCACGTTCCATAGCAGCAGCAAACGCCTTTAGGTTTCGGGAGCGTTCGCTTTCCACGCCGACGGATTCGGACTCCTTCTGCTTTACGGAAGGCCAGACAGACGGGAACATCTTGAGCACAGGGAATGGCAACGCCACGGCAGCACCGGAGCACCAACAGCACCCACACTTCCTGGGTTTGGCTCAGAACTACGCCCTCCAGTACCCTCGGGGAAGCTCGGAGGACAGCGCCAGCACCACAGACACAATCTCTGTCGGAGCTTCAGACTGCAGCACCGAGGGCCGCTTGCGCCTCCGCTCTCGCTCCATCTCCCTCAGGAAGTCCAAGCGCAAGCCACCACCTCCTGTGAGAAGCGTCTCGCTGATGAAGAACCTTGGGGAAGCAGAGGGGAGAATACACAGAGAAGGCAGCCTGTACAGGGATGGGAGGCCAAAGAGCCTGCACATACCCAGAGACCACTACGTGGACTTCCAGCCCGATTTCCTTCTACCCAGCTCCGCCTGCACACCCAAACCTATTGTTCAAGAGCCTGAGCTGGGTCAAATGAGCACCGACGGCCCTCCGAGCCTGGAGATTCAGGCGCCGGATAGGGAAGGAGAGGCAGAGCTGAACTTCTCCACTCACTGGCAGCTGGGTGAATGGAAGAATGATCCCTACAGGTGAAACCTGAAAGGCCTGATTGTTGTCTTCATTCAAAGGTTCTAACCCTTTGGTAAAACTTTCCTTCTCAACCTCTCTCCTCCAGGTCTCTATCAGGATCCAGCACAGCAACAGGTACCACAGTGATTGAATGTATGAAGGTCAGAGGCAGCTCCGAGTCTCTTCTCGATTCTCCATCCACTTCAAGGGCAACCTCACCCTCACAGCTTTCCGTGGAAACCGACATCAAAGGTTCCTCACCTTTCAAACCTCCAGGTCTGATGTCGCCATCCAGTGGCTATTCCAGTCAGTCAGAGACTCCCACCCCAACTGTCCCAATTAGCCAAGCAGCAGGTCAGGGGACAACGGGGACCAGCGGGACATCAGGGTGTAAGCTGCGCCCAAAGATCCCGGAAAGAAAATCCTCGTTACCCTCCCCTAAAGACCCAGCTGCAAGGTCCAGATTATCGTTTGAGATGCCGACCAACGCGCACCTGGAGCTCTCGTCAATCAAACCAAAGCAAAAGGCCAGCAGACGGCATTCTGACACCTCTACGGCACCGAAGCCGGGAAAAATCAGCCCGAATTCCTCCCAAGCACTGCCCGTGGTCACCCAGAACGAGCTGAAAACAGTCCGGCTTCGCTCCGTCTCCCGTGGCGACCTGGAAGACGGCCCCGATGGAGCATCCGACACAATTGAAGAAGAACACGGGAAAAGCCACAGCAACAATTCCAGCCCACCGCCCGTTTTACCAAAACCCAAACCGCCTGTGGCTGTAAAGCCCCCCTTGCCAAAGCGCCCTTTGAACCTCCTTCTCAAGTCTCCTTCCCCCTCCTCCACCTCACCTCTAGCCATTGATTCACCTCCTTCCTCGCCGATAGAGCGTCCCATTCCCCTTGGCAACATTTACAAAGTCATGAAAAAACCCAAACCCAAAAAAGCACCACCTCAAACATCGAACAGCGGTGTTCCGGGTGCTTTCCCAGATTCTGCCTCAGCCCCTCAGACTTCCCAAGATGCCCCTTTGCGCTCTCACTCCCAGTCCTTTTTCGATCTCCCACCCCTTCCAGAGCCACAGCCTTTGCTTGAAGACCCCGTGATGGAGCCTGAATTTGACACAGACCCAGACCCCCAGCCTGGGCCTGAAGGGGGGGGCTCACTTCCTTCCCCCTGCAGCAGTCAGGAGGCTCCAGGACTGGAGGACAAGAGCAAGACCCTTCCCACGAGGATGACCGCGTCCTGTCTGACAGAACTGTCGGATAAAAAGAAACCCAAGGTGCCACGGAAGACTCCTTTGACAAAGCATGGGTGTCTGGGGGTTGGGACTGTTCTCACCTTCTGTTAACCTCTTCCAGGTTCCACCTCCTGTCCCCAAAAAGCCAAACGTTCTGCTGCTCTCCTCATCCACCAGCCCTGCTACTAACGGCAACGGAGAGCGCCAAATTCCGCCGGCCGACAGTCCAGTGACCCTTCAGTCTGATGTAACATTCTCGCCAGAGGACTTCCCTGGTCCCAGCGTTCCCACCGCGCCGGAGCCTGACAGGAACCACCTGGGAACAGACGGGGAGAGTTCAAACGAGTCCTCCCTCCAGTCTTCTCTGCAGGATTCTGCCATTTTGGAGCTTGAAGAGAAAATGTCCAACACCGTATTTGGAGAAGGTGAATTTATATTATATCCATGATATAAACATCGTTTATAAAAAACAACTCATCGACCTCGTTATGAACCTTTTTTTTTTTGCTCAGACGACCTGGCAGTTGGTGAAAAGACGATACTCCACATCACAGAGGAAACGGATGACGACCTGCTGATGAGTACACCGCAAACACACACCACCGAAGACCTGTTCACAATCATTCACAGGTTTGCTCAGGTTGCACACGTCTCTCTCTCTCTCTCTCTCTCTCTCTCTCTCCCTCTCTCTCTCTCTCCTTCAGCCAGTCTCTAAGCAACTAGTGTTCACCATATCACCATAATGCTGGAAAAAAGCTAAAAAGCTGCGGATTCATGTTGGGAAGAACTGATGTTTCCATTCTTTCTGTGGTCACATTGGCCCTCATTTTTGAACTGTACGTACGGCAGAAGACTGTCATCGTTCCCCAGACAGCGTTTTTCTGGGCTCCTTCAACACCAGTTTTCCTGCTTCCACATCCTTTTCAACTTCTGTCATGGACGAGTGTTTCCAGTCGCCACATTTATCAGGACTCGCTCATTCGATTGGCTGTACTCCAAATTTCCAGTGATCACACACACGCTATTCGTACCACGATTCCCGCCCTCAGATCTGCGCACGTTTCCATGCAACATTAATGATTGAGGGCCACGGTTCTTTCCTGAAAGAAAACTTTCTGAAACCTCTTTTGTCGAATCTGAATAAAGACCTTTGGGCGTAACCGCTTCTCTTTGCTCAGGTCCAAGCGAAAGGTTCTGGGTCGCAAGGAGCCGTCAGATTCCTTCGGCAGCCGCCAGAGCTTGGTGTCCCCCGTCAAGCACAGCACCAGCGGCAGCGACCTGCGGGCTCTGACCCTGGGCAGCAGCCAAAGGTCGAGCTCCCGCAACGAGAACTTCATGGCATTGCTTCAGAAGAAAGGAAACAAGTCCTCCAGCGGGGGAGCCCGAGTCTCCGCGATGGAGCTTCTGAAAAGCACAAACCCTCTGGCTCGACGGGTCACGGAGTTCTCCGCCACCCCATCGTCAACCGGCGAGGGGGCAGAGGCAGCCGGTGGCCCAGGCAGCGATCAGTGAGAGACGTCAGCTGACGAGTGTTGAGCAGGCCCCGGTGGCATCAACACAACTCCCGTCTGATTCTACGGTGGTCCCGCAGCAGGTGGGGCCCCTCTGACCAACCTGGGTCCACCCGGATCCACCTGGATCGCTCCACTACGGACTGGCCATCTGCACCGTCCAATCAGATTGGAGCATGTTTTGGACAGAACGGCCCTCCCATTGTTCAAGCACCCTTTTCTGCAGTCACACCGGAAAAAACGAAGTCAATGGAAGTCTCATTCAAGGGAAAGGTCTCCTGGACCTCTTCACTGTCACATTGTGACTCCTTTAGCGGGAACCAAGTCATCATGGCCGAAGATGGAAAGAAACAGGCGCTGGGTGAGAAGCAGCGCGGGATATTTAGTAGCTGTTTGGTCTCTGTCTGGACGAAGAGAAGATCCATGACCTAAACGGAAAAACGACCGTCGGACTTTTACAGGATTTAGTCCAAGCTCTCGAACCTGTAGCTCTAGAGCACAAAATCCTGCAGATGTAGAAAGCTTTCATGTGGAAAATACAGTAGTGTTGAACATAAACGCAATCAAAACCCAGCGGATAAGGTATGTGTTGTTTTGTCCTTCTTTTTTCTAAGAAAGGGTTTTGTTTTGTTTGTTTTGTGTTGTTTTTTTTGCCACAGAAGATCGGACATGCGTCAGATTCCTTTACTCCTGCTGTAAATGGGATCGTCACAACAGCATTCTGCAGAAACACAGAGGATACATGGAAAACGAGCACTTTTCCTTTTCTCTAGGACTTGTTTTACATGCGTTGATAGCTTTCATCGATAATTTTATTTTTATTTAGATGGGTTTTTTTCCATATATTTTTCCATATACTAGATTGCCATATATTGTACATGTCTAATTGGATTGTACTATATGTATCATGCGTAAAGATAAATGTTAAACATCTATTGTCATCATTTTGTGGATAACCAAGAGACTACAAATAATTCAGCAAGCAGCTTGGACTCTAAACTGCCCACTGGTGGAAAACACACACGTGCACAAATGGAAAAACACACGGAACAGACCTGTCTACGCAAATATGTGAATGTGTGCGTTCTTTCAAGCATGTGCAGATGAAACCTGGCCTGCGGAGTTTCTGTACGGAGAGCATGAAGCAGGCTTGGGTGTTTAACAGGGTTTTTATTCAGTTTGGTCTCTGATGAGGGCCAAAGGACAGTTCTAAACACACCGGAGGGGGCCAAACAAGTGCGTGTGTCTGTGTAAAAAGAGAAGTGCCAGGAATGAAGAAAAACCGAGCATGTTTGGTGTTTTTTAGTCCTGCATAACACACCTGCACATTTGTCGTCCCGTGTCCTCTTTTATAGGTTAAAAGCCTTCGCCATCTGTGCAAGAGAGAACCATGAGGGATCAAAACAAGCGGGCGGTGATTGGTAGAGTTTGGCTGTGATGATAGGGCCAATTTGGACTTTGTCTCGGCGACCGTGTGACCTTTTCCTTCAGAGACTTTGGGCTCATGAATCGTTATGGAGGTAAAAGCGAAAGCTCCCATATCTGATGTTAAAACCTGCTAGTTTGAGACCTATTCCACAAAAAAGGAGGTGAAACTCCAAACAGCCACGCACAAACTTAGTCTGCCACAAATGGTTTGATCACCTGAACAGGTGATGATGATGATGCTGCAGAGCAGTGTGTCTTGCTGTCCTTTGTCTCAGAAGACAGGTGGCGCCACACTGCGCTCCTCCATTCTTGTCAGTGGAGCATGAACTCCGACTGTCAGCATGTAGCATCATTTTTCTTGCTCTCTTGCTCTCCCGGCACATACAGCATGGTAGCATCGCCTGTCGCTCTTCTTCACCCTCATCTACCCTTCCCCCTTCTTTCGCTCCTTTCCCCCTCCCTGCATTCAGTCTATGCATCTGAACTTGGTAGACGATACCAGATGAATGTCAACGAATGACTGTTTGAGAGCGCCAAAAGCATCTCTTGATCAACGCTTTCGTCCAGCCTTCACTTGTGCTTTCCCCTGTTTTGATTTGAGTGTGCACGTCGTGTAAATTCAACGTGGAGGATAGAATGAAAGGATCAGTGCTGAGACTAGAAGGTTGACTATAAAAAAAGAAAGGAAAGAAGGCACTTGGACCTTCCTGGATGTGGGGTAAGCAGCGTTCCAGCACGGCGCTGTTGGACGCGAGCACCCTCTGGTGGTCAGAGAGGGAACCGCTGCATCTTTCCAGTGGACTTCCATCCTGGAAATTAAAAAAAAAAAAAGCATAAATTCTCACCATCGATGAAGACTAGTCCAGTAAAGCTTGTTTTAAATATTTAGTACATGAAAAAAGATTAACTTATACAATTGTATTGTTTGCCTTGTACAAATCGAGGGTGTCTTGCTGCAGCCCCAGCTGTATTTTTTTTACTACCTTTTTAGTTTTATTTCAAAAAATGTTGTTGTATACACACATATTTTACAAAAATGTGCTTGAAACAACAGTATCGAAACGAGGCACATTCATTTAAAGTGGGAATTCTGGTGGCAAAAGTGAGGGAATATCTGCCCAAATCTGCATTCATACCCTGTTAAGCATTTGACAAAGGAAAGGCCCAGCTAGAAACTGAAAGGAGGCTTCCTTTTTCATTTTAGGTGGTGTTTAGACAAATAGGCTCACGGGAACAACCTTTCCTGCAGCGTTTAAAAGAACAGGAACCTCTTAAAGCCATAAACAATGTTAGTGAGTGGACTTACTGGCTACAAGTGAAGATAGAGTCCCCACGTGCACTTAAGTCGGTGCTTTGATATCTGAAGTAAAGACAGTAGATTGTATTTTGCAGATAAAGAACCTTTTTTGGACTATCTGACTGCCTAATTGTTTGAGCAAAGCAATCAAGTGTAATTTAAACGCAATAAGCTGAGCTGATACAGAGATTTGGTTGAGCTTCTACCTCACCATCTCCTTGAGATGACAGGAAGGAGGGTGATTAGAGCGGCGCTGCAGATTTTCTTTCCTGCAGAGTGACCAAAAAAGTTAAAAAAAAGTTACAGGATGGAGAAAAAGTAGAGCGCTGTTCATTCATTTCCAGCCTAGAAAAAAAGAATACAATCAATTACAGGAGAAGTGGGAACTCTGGACTCAGACAAGGATCATTTCTTTTATCTGTGGAGCGCTGGTG
>CAAE01014239.1:0-18660 GCA_000180735.1 Tetraodon nigroviridis | reverse complement strand
TGGGGGCCTAGGTGAGGGCCTGGTCAGAGGCATAGGTGAGGGCCTGTCTGAGTGCTTGTGGGGCCAAGGGCCTGGCTGGGGGCCTAGGTGAGGGCCTGGTCGGGGGCCTAGGTGAGGGCCTGGCTGCGGGCCTAGGTGAGGGCCTGGTCGGGGGCATAGGTGAGGGCCTGGCCGGGGCTCTGTGGGGCCGGGGGCCTGGCTGGGGGCCTAGGTGAGGGCCTGGTCGGGGGCCTAGGTGAGGGCCTGGCTGGGGGCCTGTGGGGCCAAGGGCCTGGCTGGGGGCCTAGGTCAGGGCCTGGCTGGGGGCCTGGTTGAGACAAGTCTCAATGCTGACATACATTTTCTGGCATCATTTGTAAATTCCAGGGTGAACATGTATTTATTTTTGTGGATGATTCTGATTAAATGGAGGTGAATTGCCAAGCCTGCGCCACCCGTGCCGGGGTGTTGGAGGAATTCCGTGCCAGGTGTGCTGATGAACCACCTCCCCTCCGAAGCCAATCAGAAGCAGCCACTTTAATCAGGCCATGTCGCCTCACCCCGTTATTAGGTCTTCTTAAAGCCTGTGTTCAGGAGACGTGATGCTTTTGTGTGTTTTAGCGTTTTTCCGTCGCGTCGCAGGAACACAGAGACTTTACAACGTTTCCTTTGAGGAAAAAAAGCCAAAATGGCGCCGATGTTTTTGCTGTATAACCTGCTCAGGCAGACAAACGTTAGCTCTGGTAAGCATGACTGGAGATTTAGATATATTTTTGTTTTAATGTGTAAATTGTGTGCTACTCTGTTCATTTAAAGCCAGCTCGTGTTTGACTTCAATTTACTGTAAATTCTAACATTTTCATTGGAAGTTTTGTTTTAAATAATAATGAACAAAGATCAGGGTTTGTCATGTTTGTTGTCTCGTGTTTGTTAGAATTTTGCTTTTTAAAAGAATTGGCCATAAAGCGAGTCTCTTAGTGCGTAAAAACATGCACAAACGTCTTCAATGATCAAGTTCCATAACAGGGTGGCTGTTGTATTATTTAACAGTGTGGTGTAGAAACATGAGGCGCCTCTTGCTCAGGAGTGGATTATTCATCGTGGGCCCCAGGCCCCGGGGCCACACGCGTGTCAGCCATCTGATCGGGGTCGCGTCTCGGGTGTCACTCCGACGCCGTCTACGTTTGTGTTGTCTTTGCCTCAACAAGACCAGCCTGAAGAACCTTCCTGTCTGGTGTGAAGGTAGGGTGCAGATCCTGTCTTTCTGACTCGCCTGTGGGGAGCTGCTTTCATTTGGGCTTTTTGGCACATTTTCGGGTCGGGGATGAGTCTAAAGGTCCACATCGGTGCTGCCTTCAGGGCCTCTGTTGCACGTGGTGTCTTTGTTCAAACCAGTTCCTGAATCTCCAGCGATGCATCGTTTCCATCACTTGTGCTCAGGCTCGTGTAACAAATGTGTGAAAGGGCCGGCCAGCTGCTGGCTGCCCCAAATGTGGAAAATCGGTGTTTGTTCCGAGATGTTGGCGGACCTCGAGGGTGAGCGTTAATGGACTGGACCCGGAGAATCTCCTGGAGGCCATGATTGCTTATTTTGTGAGGCCAAAGGTAAAAAGGTGCCCAAACCTCTGTTTTCCCAGCTCTCACCAGCCTGTGTGCAGATGTGGAAAATGTGTTCAGCTTCAAATATCCTGACACTATTGTTTGACCCATATTTTTAAGTATTTCAGATTTATTTGATGCAATTTGTTGAAATCAAGATTGATTGTAAATGTCAAAGTCCTCACATTAAAACTGTATTTAAAGCAAACGTAGTTGGGTTTGGTTTCGGTGTTTCTTTGCTCTGAATGTGTTTATCACTCTTATGTGCTGTTTGTGGGGATCTGCTTGCATTAGTGTGTATGAACGAGGTGAGAGAAGTTATCAGGAAGACACTAAAATAACTTCAGGTCCTTGAAGGAACGGTTTCATGTCTTTACCTCTGAAAGGATTTTGGACACCTTACTCCTGTTGCTATCGCCTAACAGAATAAAGTTTGATTTTTCTGCTGCTGTAAGACCTTAAAATGGTTTACAATAAACAAGTTTTATAGTATATTTTGCGAATTTTTTTGGTGTTTCTCATGGGAGATGTTAATCAACTAGTTCGTGTACCCAAGTGCTGCTGCGGGGGCAGGTTCCCCTGAGTATTGAGCAGATCTGAGCTGCCTCCATCATTTCACATGAACTTTATCGATCTGAAAAGTCCCCACAGCTGAAACAGGATACATGTAAGCAGCAGGCAAGAACTTTTCAGAACTTCTTGTTTCTAGATGTGATTTTATATTTTCCTGTGTTTAAGAGAGGCAAAATCTCTGCATTCCTTCAGGTTGGCGCGTACGTGCAGCGCCTACGGCCTCGGTGCGCCGTCATCAAAGCATCGCTCTGTCCTTCCCATCTTTCCTGTCTTTCCCCTGCTGAATAATTTCACCCACAGGAAGGTACGAAGACTGTTCTTGCCCTCCAGTCAGATGTTTGTTCCGTGTAGATGACTGGTCTCGGTCTCTGACTAATTCAAACTGACAAACTGGGCTGATGAGTCGACGGTTGCCGGCAGCCACAAACCCAGCAGCCTGAAGGTTGCGAAGGTTGTCTCGCATGCTAACTGCTGGCTGCTGTCCTGCGTCACATCCCTCCAAAAGCAAGCACAGGTTGCAGAGGCTCAAAGCAGATGGCGGTTACGTCGCGTCTCCAGAGGTGGACAATCCTCTGGGAAGATTGTTTGGAAGATTGGCAGATGGTTTTCCTGAAGGCCGTGATGGTGGTCGTACTGGGAGGCAGGTGTGTGTCTAGGTGTCCTGTTCAGGTTCTGATCTGATGGATGTTTGCTAACTTTGTCAGAAGCTGGATCTTGTTTGCAGAACATCAGGATAAACAGCTAAATGATGAGCCAGAGCGCTTCAGCGTCCTCCTGGGTTTCCCGTTTGTCCACAGGAGCTGGCAGCAGTGCTGAGGCTCGGGTTGCTTTCTGGTCTCCTGCGCGTTGCCTCCAGGGTCTGTCGGATGAGGAGAAAGAAATTTGCCTGCTGTTGCATTCCACGCACCTCAGAATATTGGGTTTGGGCATTGTGTTGAATGATTTGGCTGGTCAGTTAGGAATGTGAGATGGCGACCTCCAGAGAGCCTTGGAACCTTTGTTGGTATTCCCAGTTTGAAAGCAGCAAAGCGGTGTTTTCTCCGAGGTTGCAGAGTCTTTGTAAGGCATGCACGGCTAAGGTGAACTAAAACCTTTAGAAAAGGACACATTTAACTGTAAAAAATTGAAATATTCCCATCTGTTTGCCGTGTCAGCCTGCAGAGTGGATTCAAATTGGGTCATTTAAAGAACAGACGACACTAAAGCAGCAGAAATCAAGAACCGTTTTTATTCACGGTTTTGTCAGCGTGTGCAGTCTTGTTTCATAATGGTGAAGTGTAAATGTGTCGGCTTTTATCAAGGGAGGAAATGGCTGATAAAAGCAGGGCTTTAAAGAAACAGGAGGTATTTGTTGGCAGGAAGAAGGCTGCTGGTTCCAACATGAATGTTTCAACAGCTTTTGGGATGCATGCCGATTACGTTGCTCAAACTTCTGTTCTCGGAAGCGCGCAAACTTTTCCTACTCCACAACTTGGTTAGCTTTTCCTCTCAGAAGCAGAAACAACACTGGAACTTGACTTTTTCTTTTTTTGCATTTATATAAAAATCCCTTAAATAAAAACATAAATATCTTAACAGTAAAGCAGAAGAGTAACACTAAATTCTCCAGAACGGTTTCTTGACTGCCTGCTGGCGGGGTTGGGGTTAGCGTTAGGGAAGATGGCTGCCCTGTTGCTCCTGCCACAGTTGTGGTTTACACAAATCATCTGCTTGATGAAATGTTGGAAGACCCAGGTAGGACGTCAGATTTGCGCCGCATCAGGACAGATGTCAGGCCTGGCGTTCAGTTAGCAGCTGCAGGCACGTTTTAACCGCTTCATGTGGACGTCACTCAAACTCTGAATTCACTTTTCAAGTCTGTTCATTCTCAGTTTTTTCAGCTGAAGATACCTGAAAAGCTCCTGTACATATAATACTGATATTTTTGTAATATTTTTCTAATATCATGCAGTTGGGAGGTTGGTAATGTGTTTAGGAACTTTAGATTTCTCCAGGAGTTGAAGGTGTGTGTCTGAACAGCTGATATCGTAAGTCAGAAGCTGTCAGATGGGATGGCGGTGTTGACCATGGCAGTGGGTGTGGACGCCAACAACGTCCTGTTTTCAGAAGAGATAGTCGGAGGCAGAAGGACGTGTTCTCGATATCCCTGCTTGAATCTTGTTTCCTCTGACGTTGGCATTCCCCTTTTTCTCGAATCCTCCAGGGAAACAGTCAGGAAAAAAGACCTAGCGCGATGGTGGGAAGGAATTGAGTGTTCAGACAAATGGAGGTGAGTGGTGGTGCAGGTTGAGGAGGAATGAAACCCCTAGAGGCTGCATTTGGCCTGAGGCTACGAGTTGCAGTGGTTCTGACAGAACTGTTAAAGTATACCAGGTTTGCTTTTGTTAAATACTTCGTTTACACTTACTGAGACATAATCCACTGGATCCGCAAAGTGCGTCGTATACTGCTGCGCCAGTGCACGGGAAACACGTGTTCAAATTTCTATCCTCCTGGGTGTAATTTATTGTGCTTATCAGCTAGCATTTGAAAAGGTGGTGCAGGAATGAGCAACAAATGTTCTATAAACAAATACTTCAGGGTTTTTAATCGTGTTTAGGACCTCCAGTACCTTGAAAAATATTGGCCTTTTAAATGTTTGAATTTTTTTGTCTGTATACTTGCATGATTTTTTTAATTTAAAAACAATTTGGACAAATTGCTACAATAGTTTCTATGACATTTTGCCTGTAGGGGGTGGTGTTTCTAGAGTTGGACCTGGTTTAGTAGTGTGTGAGTGTGTGTGTGTGTGTGTGTGTGGTGTGTTCATCATCCTGTTTTTATTTAGACAGCTACAGTCAGCATCAGTTTTTATGCTGCTGCACACGACCTTTAGCAGGGAAAGGCAGGGTGGCCTAACAGGAAGCAAGGAGGATCAAAGCTGAAAGGGAGGGAGCTAAAGATAATACAGGCAAACGCGCTAACCTTTGATAATCCATGAGATCAATGGAAAAGAACTGAGGGAGGTTGAAGGTCAGGTTGGCTTCTACTGCAGTAGGTCCTCTTTAGTGACGCTCTCGTCAGTGAGCTTCATGATAAATTTATTAAATATGGAGACTCTCGTTCACACTTTGCAGGCATTTCTGTTGGGTGTAAAAGCAGGAACGGTTCTCGGGTTCACTTCCACCCACGAGTCCCACCAACCAGGCCAAACCCCTCAGACCACTGAAAATGTCTCACCAGCAAACAGGACTGGTTCCCTGGAAAGCCACCAGCAGCCGCGTCCTCGTCTGATCCCAGTTTAAACCAGTTAGCTCTGGAAATTGATTTCATGATTGAAGTTTCTACCTGTTTCAGAGGTCCAGCCATTAAGCATTTTCCAATAAGAGGATGTTGCTATGGCGATCTCCTCAGCTGGAAGGAGAATCGATGTGCTGCTGCCACCTTGTGATGCGTTCTCTGCTCCCCTCTGGAGGAGTTTGCTGGGTGTCAGAGCCAACTTAGCAAAGCGCTGCGGCTCGGTTGTTCTCATGGTCACCGACATCCTGGATGCTTGCGTTCACGCCATCAGCGGCAGCTGCAGGGTTCCTGCTGATCATGCAGAAAAATGTGAGCGCTGTTACCTGTTGGTATGAAGATTGTGCAACAGGAAGGAACGAGGGCACTTAGAAAAGCAAAAACACACTTGCGTACTTGGTCTTGTTCAGCTTGGTTTTGCTTGCATTTAAATAAAAATGCTGTTGTGTCAAGTTAAAGGCATAAATTTGTCTCTGTCCCCCTTTGTTGTACGGTGATAGCTACAGTTCTTTATCCTGTCTTAGTCCTTTTGCATTCCCTCTTTTTTCCACTCATTCCACTCTTTTCTATCTGCCTCTTTCCTTTTATTCTAGACTTTTTTGTCCATGTAGGATCATTTATATTAAATGTTCCATCCTTCCTCCCCTCCTCTTAAACACCTTGAAGCATTCTCCGTTTATTCCTCCGTTCCAGTCGTCCCTCTTCCGGCTGATTTCAAGAACAGTTTTCGCGTTAAAGGTGGGGTTTCCTTGAAATCCAGAATTACGCTGGAAACGTGTTGACACTGATGTGGTTGTGTAAATCCACCGGTGAAGGAACAGCTTTTTCTCCTCACCTATTCCTTCGCTGTTTCTTCCTGCTCATCACGTGTGTTCTCTTTGGCGGATCAGTCTTGAGCTCTTTACTTCTTTCATAACATTTATCTGATATTTACATTCTTATTCCCTGTATGCAGTTAACTCTTTACCGTCTGTCTCACACACTCGACTCCTGGTTTGACTTTACAGTCTTAGTCCAGACTTTTGGAATTTAGAACAGATAAGATCCCAACATACTCCCAAATCTTTTTTCCTTTGCTTTACTTTCTCTCATCTACTTGTCTCTTCTCCTAGTCTTCTGCCTTTTTCCCTTCTTGTACACTTCTTTCTCCCTCCCTCTCTCCCTCCCTCTCCTGTGTTTATGTTCTCAGCTCCTCCTCCTCCTCCTCCTCCCTCTCTCCTCTTGTTCTCTTGCTCTTAGGCTCCTTTGAGGCAGCGGTGCCTTTGGGTGTCTGAGCTAAGTCCTGCGGCAGAGCAGAAACGGTCTGCAGAGCTCGGTTGCCGCTGCGTCTTCCTGAGGTGGTTCCAGGTCTGTCTGCATGTGTGTTGTTTGTCAGGTGCCTTTTCACCACCTTTAAAGTATTTGGTAGTTGATATTTCTTTGGATGAAGCAGCTAAAGGAAGTGATTTGTGATCATTTGACAGCAGTGGTGAAAATATTTGTCTACCCACAAATGTTTAAAAATCTCATTAGGCTAAGTTTGTTTGCTGTACCATTGTGTATACGTGTGTGAGAGATGCAGTTAGGCTGCTGTTGGACGTCAGCCATGTTTCTCTGCCTCAGATCTTAGCGGTGCCATGGGGCCCATTACTGCCTGTCACCTTGTGTTGGTACGCGCGTGTGTTCTTGTCAGAGTTGGTGTAAATGAGGATCACCTTTGCATACTAATGGCTACAGCCGCAGTTGTGTTCCTGGAGCAGCGCGAGTCTAATTTGATGCAAACACAACACGAAGCATCACAAAGCAATCCAATGTTCCCTAATTAAAACAAATCATTTGCGCCTGCTGGACTTAAGACAGGAGATGGTGGATTTGATGACGGGTTGTTTAGGTACGTTGCTTGTGGTACGCTGCAAGAACTGTCAACATTTACAAAATTTGCAGGATTTGATTAAAAATAAATGGGGTTTAGATCACCGATGCTTGGAACACACAGGGTGGATGTAGATCTGCTTTAAGTTAATTAAAACCAATATAAAAAGAACACACTGCTGTTGTAAGCGTTTTGATGCGCACGATTGATGATGCCTCTAAATTTAAAATGCAAAAATAAATATGCAGCGCATCATTTATTGAGATGCATTTTTAAGGCTTTTTTCCAAACCTCTGCAGTCGTTTATGATCAGCGATGCTGCTCTTGCCTTGGTGGAGGTCTCTACTTTCTCAAGGGATGTTTTCAGCTCCTGCCTTTAACTTGTCAATAAACGAACCAATCTTTTAAAGTGGTGCTTTTCTGTGAAGCAGGTCATCCTGTAATCTGTTTTAGAAAAAGCAGACCAGGTCCCGGCAGCCCCTTTATGTAACGTTTCTGCCACATTAAGAGTTTTTTTCCCAGTAATGCTGTAGAACAGTATGACGGCGCGCAGACATGTGGCTCTACTAGACGCAACAAGCCAACAAAGCACAGCATTCACTGTATTTATGTAACTTCTCAATATTTATGCCTTTATGCAATACAGATGATGAATGTATGCAGATTGCTTACAAAAGAGTGTGTGTGTGTGTATCAGGATGTTCAATCAAGAGAAATTACATCATTTCCCTGCACTTGGATTTGATTTAGATGGGTATGCATTATTTGTCATATGTACCTAATTGTTTCCATCAGCCTTAGCAGCTCATCAACCTGTGGTTGTTTGGTGTCTCGGGAGAGTTCACAAGAATCTGCTAGAGGCCGGGTGGTGTCACCATCCTCCCTAACCTGTCTTTTTCTCCCTCGGGGCAGGGCGACCACACGTGGGCGACCATGTTGGGTCAGAGCGTGCGATTGCAGCCGGTGTCCATCCAGAGCCTGTCGGAGCTGGAGCGGGCCAGACTGCAGGAGGTGGCTTTGTATCACCTGGATGAGAGAGACCTGGACTTCAAGATCAGCATCCCCAGAGGTACAGAAGCGTTTGCTTCGAGTGGATGGGTTGTGTTGTCTCAACGACTAAACGGTCAAAGTTGCCCCACCCATGATGAGGATAAAAGGGGTCTTTGAATTTGTTTAACTACGCATCCCACTCAATTTCTTAAGTGACAGCGTGGTGAGGGAAGCTTATTTTAGGGACGCAAAGCATGTTCAATGAGAAGGGGGCATGTCTTTTAGCTTAGCTGTAGCGTGTTTTCATGAGTTTTCCTCAGATCAGGAAAGTCAGAGCATCTTGGGTAAACCTTAAATTCTGCCAAATCCGTTATTTAGCTGGATCGGTGATCGGTTTCTTTATATTCTGAATGGAATCAACGCTGGTGGCTGAGCATCACAGCTGTCCCCGTTCAGAAATAGAACATTGAAATGCACTTCTGTGCTGCAAACCTCCCTGAAGCTTTTCCAGGCCGGGAGCACGCTTGGTTTGTCCCACGTGACTCTTCTTCCTGTGAGACTGCCATGGCCGCTCCCACTGCTGGAAATGTCTCCGGTCCCTTTTTTAACTTCAACAAAGTAGCTAAACTATGATTTGGGACTAAAGTACCTTGAGTTTCAGCCAGTCAGATCTGTGGTTAAGACCGTTCCTCGGAATCACACAGCACTGAGAGTGTGGGAATACTCGGGCTCTGACGCTCCCCTGGAGACTCGTTTTCTGTATCGCCTCCATCTGCGCCCCCTGCTAGTCCAGTTAGGAGAGTTGATTTCGCTACGGTAGCCACTTCTCCCCTTTATTCTTTCTTGATTTTTCCAGCCGTTTTCTTTCAGTTTTAATATTTCAGTGTCTTTGGGAACCTGAGTGAACCTCTGGTAACGTCAGCTGTGACCTCAGCAGCTGATTAATACTTTCTAAAGAGTCTGAAGTAATAATGAAATTACTGGTTTCAGTTTGCTGATTTTCATGTTTCTTAATTTCATCATGACAAATACTAATGAAATTGGCAGGAAAAGTTGAGCAGCTCTTGTCGTTGGTCATTCCAGTCGCGTTCCCGTCTGTTTTTGTCTGTTTTTTGGTCTTTGAACTTTTATTATGTAAGGGACTGAGTACACACAGATCCAGGGAGCATTGCTAAGAGCTTAGCCTCCGCAGAGTATGGGGGGTGTGGTGGGAGGGGTGAACTTCTTTGGAAATAAACTTTAATTTCCTGCAGTCATGGGAATGTGACCTTTTTATCCCAACCAGTACTTGCACATCCACGTGTTTAATTCCGGCTGTTGACCAGCGTGTATGAGGTGTGCGTGGTCACAGCTCCCTGTGGCTCAGCCTGACGCTGAGAGCCCAGATCGTTCCTTAATAGGACAAAGACCTAACTTTGAATTACTGAATTTTAAACAGCCGCTTTGGTAACCCAAACAATAGCATCTCGCTCATAAACGCAGGCATGCTCGGAGGACAAGACCTGACACAATCCGACACAGGGAGGATACTAGAGATTCCTGAAATGCTACTTTATTTTTAGCAGTAAACCGTGTTTGCAGATTTGCTGTGCTGCTCATCGGTGTGTCAAGCAGAGAAATTCCACCAGTCTCTAGACTGCCTGTGTTCTCTTAATGCATTAGTCGTGACGTTCCCACTGTCAGATGAGCCGTCTCGGTTTGGAAAAATCACAAGACACGAGATTGTTCCAGCCATTGTTTATTTTAGTCTAGATTCAGAACACAAACAGAGGCAAAGCAACATGTCTGGGGACACGGCCGGAGTGGGAGTTATCCAGACAAACGGAAAGACTGGGAACAAGTGTACAGTGAAGAGAGAAATCTGTTGTGTGGGAATAATCCAACGTACCACTGACGAAACCCATCAATCATTCATGTGATCAAAGTCATTTTCTGTCATTCACAGAAGTACGCAAACACCGAAAATCTCTGCGCAGGAGGTTCGACTCGTTTTCAAAGGAGAAGAAAGAGCGAGGTGAGTTTGTTGAGGCAGAAAATCTGCCACGGTCACGAGTTTAGGAACGGCGAAGGCAGCCTTGAGCAGACGGAGGAGAATTGAAACAGAATCTGGAGCTTCTGGGACGTCTCGGCACGCTGCAGGACCTTTGCTGGAACCTGAAATATCGACTGAGGTAGCCTGGGACCAGCGGCGCTGGCCTCCGCACAGCTGTCATCTGCCACCAGTACATCCTGTTAAAGTGCTAAGTTTGCTGCTTTCACACAACCTTTAGCTTTAAAACCTGTTTCCTGCACAAAGTGTAAACTAAATCGGCCTCTCCGCGAGGTTCAAGTAAAGGAACCCTGAATTGAAATCAACACGTAGTTTGTTTGCTTTCCCCTTCAAACGTATGAAAATTAGGGGGAGAAATGGACGTGCTGGAGAAACGCTCAATTCTAACACCTCCCTCAGGTTCACTTGGAAGCTTAATCTCTCTCCCATCGAACCAGAGTTCCAGATGGGAGATGTTTACCTGTGCTTGCTGTGGCCTCATTTTAATTTCCCCTCTCCTCAAATCCTTTATTTCCCTTTCACTATCAGCTGTTTGTCCCCTGAGCCATGTAAGTGCTCATCTTCAAAAATGTGACCCCCGCACGACTTCTCACAGAGTGTTCTGTGCTCTCAGGTGATTATCACAGCAGCACCAGGTAGAACAAGCACACTCTTAGGCTGGCTGCCCAGGTCATGAAAATCCCACCTCCTGCCTCATACGGGGACGTGGCCAACCCTAAGCCCACTAATAAAACCACAGAACATTGGGACCTGGCGTGGGTCTCCTGGAGCCGCTCCACCACCCAAGGCCTGGCTGGGGCTTACTGGCATGTCCAGGTAGAGGAATTAGGAGCACAACAGTTAGGGTTTGGTTGAAGTTCTCTTGTGGAGTTCAGATGCAATAATGCAGCTTAGATCATGAAACCTGCATGTTTCCGTCTGAGTCCTGAGTGACCACAGGTCCAACTCCTGGGTTGGGTTTAAAAGGTGATGAATTTTCTGAACGAGAACTCTGAACCCGTTAACTTGCTTCCTGCTTCGGCATCAGTGTTTGTTTTTACAGGTATTCAGTTGCTGGATAAACATGGTCTTTGAGTAAATCCCTCCAATCTGCAGGGAGATTGTTCACCTTTTAGAAACAAGCCAAAAAACATAAGTAAACAGGCTGTGGTGCGTTCACTGAACATGCATAAAAAAACCAGCTGTAATTTAGAATCTGAATATTGTTGCTGTCAACAAAGCCCTCACGCAGCCTGAGAGCTATTTCCAGCTGAGTCAATCTTGTATGTTTAAGTCCTCAGGTGGCGTCCTGCCAGTCTGAGCTGGCTGTCTGAGCTGCATGGGAAACTCCTCACCCTGAGACTGCACGTGTCGGTGTCGGGGGCGTGCGCGTTGGCCCAACATGTGTAGGTTAATGCGGCTGACGGGACACGTTTGTGCAAATCATTCCAATCTAATGTATTGCGTAAATGTAAAACAAAGGTCAACGTGTCATTGTAATGAGAAATCCCGGAGGTTGGTGCTGCAGTTTAAACTGGGTGGCCGTTATTGAGAAAAGTGGAAGGTTGTATTTTGGTGACATTATTTTGACCCTGGATGAGTATCGAAACCATCTGGCCCTCAGGGGAGCAGAGATCCTTTTAGAATCCAGTACAGATTTCAGCGTTCAGTCATCTAAGATTCTGGTCCAAGGGTCTGGCTGCAGCTGCCGGGTTGGGAAGCTAGCGCGACCACAGCGGTCGGCGCTGTTGCCTGCAGACTGTGGCGGCTGCTCTAATGGGATTACCACCTAATCCCTCACTTAGCAGCTGTGGTTGTTCATTCTATCTATTCTTGTACCGCTTGTCTAAACAAACTTTAAATCTTATCCTCCAGAATGGATTGGTATGCGTGCAGTTCAAATAAAAGTTGGAAAGAAAGTAAAACGATGTCTCCTCCGACAGAATCGGCCTCCATGGCGTTCGGGATCCCCCTCTCCCAGGTGATTGCCAACGATCGGGCCTTCAAGCGGCGGCAGGATGCCCTCAAGGAGAGCAGGCGAGACTGCCTGGACCTGGAGGCCAGCGTCCTCCGCTTCAGGGCCGAGAAGAGGCAGTTCTTCAACGGGAGCAAGCCGCCGGTCAGCTCCCCGCCTGCTAACTCTGTGGCACCAGCTCCTGGTTTGGACAGCCAGAACAAACCCACGTCGCCCACGTTTCAGGATAACACCGGCCGGCAGAGGAGGGTGAGACAGCCGAGGGCTCCCAGCTATCGCTCAGATCTGTGTTCATCCTTCCAGGCTGTCAGAAATATTCAGAATATAGATCTGGTTGGGTAAAGCTCCTAAGGGGCTCTGGGGCTCAAGTATTTAAATGCTGCTCCCTCAGATGGGTTTACGGCTCTGGTAGCACAGGAGGGAGTTCTTATCCATCTAGGAGTCGCTCTGACTGGCCTCAGCACCCTGAACTGGGCTGCAGCCCCGTGTTTACATACTTCAATCCACACACGCCTGCAGTCATCTGGAGGAATTATTTTGACGGATGAGGCGACGGCGCGTCCAAATGGCAAAGAGGTTAAAGTTAGGAATCCTCTGAAAAGCAGAGTCGCAGGAGGCTGACGCCTGCATTCAGCCACCAGGGGAGCAACCAGCGTTTGTTATTTTAGTTTGATGAAGTTTAGTCAAAATTGTTGTGTTCAGAATGTGAGGAAACGTCTCTGTCCTGGTCAGGGCGGTCTGTCAGTGGACTCCATCTCTGACCTTGTAGAGAGCCAGTCTCGCCTACTGGAGGCGCTGCAGCTCTCTCACCCGGCCGAGCTGGAGCTGAAGAAGGCCTGCCCGTCGGACGGGAGGACTCCCAGCAGGCTGAGCCTCAACCCCATCTACAGACAGGTGCCTCGCGTCCTGGAGAGGTGCTGCAGCCACATCGAGGCTCACGGTGAGGGAACCGTCCATGTCCACAATGACCAGGGAACCCAACCTTCATGCACCGTTCTGTTTGTAGGTTTACAGACTGTGGGAATATTCCGAGTGGGGAGCTCCAAGAAGAGAGTACGACAGGTGAGGTCCAAGAAGTTGATGCTTTGTCCACTTTTTTAATTGCTAAAGAATCCTTCCCTCAACACGATGCTGCAGTCACATGTCTCTGCAAGAGGCAGGATGTTGTCTCACTTGCATCAGTAAAAATGTTGGACAAAGTTGATCTGGTCCTGGCGGTGCAAACGCTGAAACATAACAATAATGTGGGAGAGCAGAGCCGATGATTTGTGGTATCCTGTTTTGGAGAAATTCTGATGATCAGGGGAAAACGGGCCCAGTTTGACCTTTTGTCCTCTGTCTCAGCTGCGGGAGGATTTTGACCAGGGGGTGGACGTCCAGCTGGACGAGGAGCACAGTGTTCACGACGTGGCCGCTTTGCTCAAAGAGTTCCTCAGGGACATGCCTGATCCTCTGCTGCCCAGAGAGCTGTACCCCGCCTTCCTGCACGCCAACTGTGAGCGCACACACACACACACACACACACACACACACACACACACACACACACACACACACACACGTGTCAGATGTCTCCCGTGCTGTTGTAGTAACCGCCTCCTCTTTCAGTGCTAAGGGGAGCCAACCAGCTCCAGTACCTGCAGCACCTCCTCTATCTGTTGCCTCCCTGCAACTGCGACACGCTGCTGCGCCTCCTCAGCCTCTTGCACACGGTGCAGAGCTTCGCCCAGGACGCCGTCGGAACAAATGACGAGGAGGTGGGAGAACGCTAGAGAAGCCTGGACAGCAAAGATGGCTGAGTGTCTCTAGGGGTTGTCTTGAAACGCTCCTTGGCCTTTGTTCTATAGATTCCAGGAAACAAGATGACCGCCGCTAATCTGGCTGTGATCTTTGGGCCGAACCTGCTGCAAAGAGAGAGGGGAGCGGAGGCCAGTCCTCACATATACGCCATGGGCATGGAGGATTCAGCACGGCAATCATCAATGTGACGCTAGTGCTCATCCAGAATTACAAGAGGCTGTTCACGGTAGGCGGCCATCAGCGCTGTTGGTGTTAATACTGTTCAGTACACCTTTAACCTGCTCACATGTGACCCATCAGGTTTCTGCAGAGCTACAGCAGGAAGTCCTGATGAGTCTGATCCAGACGGACCCCGACATCATCGACTACCTGCTGCGTCGGAAAGTCAGGTAACACCAGTGTGTGTGCAAACGTAAAAAGCGGGCGTTTCCGGTCGGTTGATGCTCCTCGTGTGTGTTTCCTGTCTGCGTTAGCCACACCACGGCAGAAAGCAGCGACCCCGGGGGCCGTCGAGACACGGGGGCGTCGCTGGACTCCGTGGGGGCTTCTAGCGGGAGCTTGTCTCCACTGGAGCCTCCTTCGTCACTCTTCCCACCAGACGGTAGCGAGAGCAGCCTGACCAGCGAGGTGTTCCTCAACGTGCTCAAACTGAATCAGAGCAGGAGGCGCCAGGAAAACAGATATGGTACTTCATCACCTCACAATACCAAAGTCAGAGTTGTACGTAGAAAAAGATAATGTGAACAGAATTCTTTCTAGTAAGTGAAGAATGTAATTGAAAGACATCAAGCAGCGATAGATCACTGGTTCACAAACGTGTCAAAGGGAGTCTTTGAATCTGTGGCAACAACACCTAAACAGGCTGTCATTTTCCACCCTACAGGTGACATCCCTGCTGGAAAATCCATTCGCCACATGCGTCAGTTCCACTCCCACCACAACCTTCTGAGCCTGGGGCAGCAGTGTTCCTCCAGCGACCACAGTCAGGACCACGCCGGCAGCAGGGGCAGCTGCTCCAGCCTGAGCGGCTCCACAGAGAGCAGCATCTGGGTGAGGCAGACGCCGCAGGAGGAGAGCAAAACCTCACCCGTCGCCAACTTCTGGGACTTTTTCACTGGGAAAGGGTCCAGCTCAGAGACGATTGTATGACAAACAATGGACAAGTAAGAGGTCGGCGACGGCTAGAAGCGCAACTGGCTCAGATGAGACCCGTCTGCCTCTGATGTCTTCTGGAAACCAAGACGATCACCTTCGGGACATGCCTTCTGTATCCCTCTAACCCGGAAGAGGCCACATCACGGAACCACACAATATTGGAGTAGAACTTTCACAGCATGGATGATGAACTCGGGGTGAATTCGTTTGGGGAAAAATGTTTTAATTTCAAAAGGACAAATGGGTCAGCCAAGTAATGTGTCATTACCTCAAAAATATGTTTTGTACTAGTTCTAAAATACTTTAATCGGTGCAATTTAAGAAGTTACACAATTCACTGAAGTCATAAAGCTCCAAAAAGAACATGTTCAATTTAGCAGCGGGTGTTTTGTTGACTGCATACAATTGTATTTTTAGAACCACCGAGTATCCCGAGTACATCAGATTGTGAAATATTCCTCTGATCCGATGGCAGTGTTCTACCAGGACGATGTTGAAAGAACCGAACATGTACGATCAAAGTTGTTACCTCTCAGCAGTGGAGGCGACGAAGACCACCTTCAACTCTAATCTGATCCTTGGACTAGTTTCAGAGTAGTGCCAAATTACAGTGAGCATTTGTTCTGTGCTTTTTTTTCCTTTTCCTCCCAGTGGCCAAAGAAATCAGCGCTTATTGTTGCAGAAAGGTTAAAGTTCATACTGTTTTCATGTCAGCGATGCCCAGAACCAGAAAATTAAACCTCAAATGTACAGCATGTGATGTGTTGGTGTTTGATGTTCCCTGTCTGACAGCAGGGAAAAATCCAAATGAGCAGAGTTTTGAATTGTTCAACACGGATGCATCCGTCTGTAACCTGTTGGTGGGAAACGTAGAAAAGCAGTCAGAAACCTTTGAGGTAAAAATGAAGTCTCATTTATCATTTGTGAAAAATGACGGTCGAGGCTGTTTGGTTAAGAATTACTGCTGTCAAATAATCAATCTGCACTCCTCAATCCCAGATTTCGTCTGCTGGCAGCAGTGGCGGTCAAGTCGGAGCAGGAGAAGCTCGTGTCCCGCCACTAAAAGGTAAGCGTTGAAGGACCTTGTCACGCCGCTGGGCTGAAAACTGAAATCTAACCATGTCGTTCCTGTCTTTCAGTGGGGCCCATCTGAACGTGGAGCAATGTTTCAGCACGTCCCGTAAGCTCTACCCACACTAAACCAGGCTTTCCAACTTTGACAGTAGAGGATCATTCAGGATGATTCAACCACTCAAGGACAGACTCATTGATTCTGTTTGCAGTGCAGGACCATTCAGTTGAGATCAGTCTCCAAGATGGGTTTAGTTGGTCCACCAAGTCAGATTTACATCAATTGAAACATGTCACGTAAATTAAAAGCAGCCGAGGTGTTTTAAAGATGAGGTCTATCTAAAGAAAAATGTCAATCACAACATACTTTTTGGTGATTCTTTAATCTGTCGTTAAAGGCAGACACTTAACTAGTAAAGACTCATAGTTTATCTGTAATTTGGCTGTAGACGTTGTTTCCTGCAGGGTAGGTGAGAGTAGCCTTCAAAGTACCGCGTCAGGACAGTTGGTCTGAAATGTTAGAGATTCAGTCGTGTTGGCCATGTGAAGGTGCTTCTTGCGGAGTCTCACTCCTCACCTCGGTAGACCAAAGTGCTGCTCCAGCACAGAGCTGTCCACAGGTTAGACTGGGTGAGCCTGTAAGCGTCCTCCCCTCGTCTCAGTCAGTCGGTAGAACTCTGACTGCCTGTGTGTCAATTTTCTGAGAAAGTGAGATGGAGAGTTGGTTAACGCCTGTGTGGGTAAGAGGGCAAAAAAGTTGTCCCAGGTCCACTAGTGATCTAAGAGTGTTTCAGCATGTGAGGGAGGCTAATCTGAACCTTGTGAAAGAACTGGTTTTTTTTCAGGTCTAGGTGGGCCCTTCGAGAAGCTTCTGCCCTTGGTGGGACTGAGAAGTTGACAGGTAAAGAGTTCACTGACTGTTTAAGGAGTAAAAGCACTTGAATGCAGAGTTTTCAGCAGCTGGATTTATTGAGAACTGTTCAACAGAGAAGAGAAGAGAAGCGACCATCCATGTGTCGGTGAGGACGGACAGACAGACAGACCTCCTTCAGAGACTGGATGGACGCACTGACGGACCTCCTTCAGAGGATGGACGGACCTCTTTCGGACGGTGCGTCGGCTGGTGAGTATGGTCTTAGCTGTGGGGAGTAGGAGGAGGTAGTCAGGAGGAGTTAGTTTGGGGGAGTCAGGAGGAGGTAGAGTCGGGGAGAGTTAGAGGTGAGTGAGTGAGTTGAGAGGCAGTTGGGGGAAGGTGACATGTTAGTGGCAGTGGGCGTCAGGTTAGTGTGTGTGGTCACAGGTTAGTGTGTGTGGTCACAGGTTAGTGTGTGTGGTCACAGGTTAGTGTGTGTGGTCATAGGTTAGCGTGTGTGGTCAGAGGTTAGTGTGTGTGGTCACAGGTTAGTGTGTGTGGTCACAGGTTAGTGTGTGTGGTCATAGGTTAGTGTGTGTGGTCACAGGTTAGCGTGTGTGGTCATAGATTAGTGTGTGTGGTCAGAGGTTAGTGTGTGTGGTCACAGGTTAGTGTGTGTGGTCATAGGTTAGCGCAATCATTAAATATATAATTAATTCTTTGTTAATTAATTCTTTCACTGGGATTTGTTATAAAATCTAGTAAACTCCGACAAAATGAATGACTGTGAAATGTATTTCGCAGGAGGCGGGATCATTGGCGAGCTCTCGACCAATCAGGAGGCAGCAGGTGTTCCCCTGCCTGAGAGCGGAGCTCAGAGCTCACGAGCGTCTTTGGCCTCCGTGTGGAGGAGCCGAGTCCGAAGAATCACCAGAAAAGCATCTGAAGCGGCTTCAAACTTGGCCAAAGAGGCCCGGTGGAGCCCGGACCGGTGCGGGGTGAACGCAGCTTGAAGCCCGCGTGTCCCTCACGGGGAAATACAGAAACCGGTGGGCAAACATTTTGACACGCTAATTGCTAATTGCTAATGGCTAACGCTAACACGCGCGAGGTAACTGCTAGCATTTTAACTCGCACCGATGCAGGATTTATCTGAGCATTTATCTCAGATTTATCTGAGCATTTTAACACTTTTTGTTGTATTTTAATTGACTTGGTTGTTTGTTTCTTTTTTTTACCAGCATATTTTGACCACCTGAACCCAAATCCGATGATTTACCTAAACATGCTAAGACGTTACAAAACTTAACAATGTCTTCTTCCTGGGTAGAGTCACTTTCTGGTCATTTTACTGAAATGGATTTAAATGGTTCTTAAATTTTTTTATCATTGAAAGAGACATTTGTTCAGTTTGAAGCCATTATCTGCTCTTGCTAAGCTAGCCGCTTGGCTAGCTTAGCAACAGCTTACCTGAAGCTAGCTTAGCTTCAGGTTTGTGCCGTTTTCAG
>CAAE01014235.1:103611-125943 GCA_000180735.1 Tetraodon nigroviridis | reverse complement strand
CTCTAGGAGGAGATCCTGAGGAGTCCAACCATCTTGTTCACCAGTGAAGCATGAAAGATGGATTAGTGCAGCATCAACGCTGATGCTGACTTTGTGTCAGTCTGTCACGGTAAAGGCAAAGCTGAGCGAAAGGGCAAATCTGTCCCCTTTTTGGTGAGGTGTTCGGGTTATGTCCTATTGGAAGGGGCCCCAGGGAAGACCCAGAACAAGCTGCATGATCTATGTCTCTCAGCAGACCTGGAAAAGGCTTCTGGAGGACCTCGACATATTATCATTGCAAGCTAACCTTAAATAAGTGAAAAAGATGGATGGACGTTCTTGATAAAAAATGTATTTCTGCTTGTTTTCAATAACTTTACTAAATGATGGAAAGGTCCAGTTCTCCATTACGTCGACTTGTTAGCTCCTTTTCATTGCATTTGGTTATATTTCCATTTTCTTGTTTGTCCCCAGCGTTTAGGTTTAGGCAGCTCTTGATATCAGTAGGAAGGGAACAAATATTCTTACGCAGGTTATTCAAGTAGTCAGGTGAACACATCTCAGAAGCACCTCTGCACTTAAAATCTGCCCCTCAACACACTTCCATTTTCCAACAAAATTCCCAAACATTTTTGTGCAAATTCGGCAATGCGGCATGAAATCCAGGTTCCGACACCTTTGGAACAGTTCCTGATTTTCAGTACCTGAGTTTCTTCTGTCGGAGTTTGGCTACGTGTTGCTGGACAATGTTTGTCTTTACGTCATTTGGCAAACCGTGACACTGGTCATCATCCAGCGACCGCAGCCACTGCACCTCCTTTTCAGCTTCTTCTTTCTTTTTGACCTCTGAGAGACAAAAACGCAACATACAGTACAGTAACACTGGCAATAGAAAGAACTCCTCTACACAGCATCCTCTACACAACATAAAAAAAACGTGTGATGGATGGTTTTTTACCTTCAGCCTGTTTCTGTGCACTCTCGCGTTCTTTCATCGCGTCGTATGTGTCGTGTAGGTTGACTACAGAGATGTGTTTGTGAGTCTTCAGGGCCTCTAGAGCCGCTTGAAGCGTCGCTGTTGTTGAGCAAGTAAACGCAGATGCTAGGCCATCAATCACCAGGCCCCAGCAGCGATCGCTTTTCTGTTATCAGAATGCAGCACCAGGCGATAAAAGCAAGACAGCGATTGTTAATAACCGCAGGTGCACGGATCAAATCCTAACAAATAGTAATAATTTCATATGTCATAATTGTCTCATTAGGACCCAACAGGTACAAACCAGAACTAGAAAAACTGCCAACTTACCTGAAATCTTTCAATCAGAATATCAACCAGCAGGTCCTGAGGTAAAATATCACTGAGAGGGACTTTGGTCTCCTGAGGGTTAACCATAGAATGGGAAGAAACCAGTATAAACCAACAAAACAAGCACAATAACAATAATAACAATAATAATAAAAATACCAAACAAAGCTGGAGAATTGTGCTTCCATCATTCGGATGAGCAGCGGCCTCATCTTCATTATTTGTGGCTGGCAGAACTTCTAGAGGACCAAGTGAAGCAAAAGGAGACTTTGTTAACAAATCCGCATCAGGTTGTGGTTGTGTGGGTCCCTTAGGCGTCTGGACGGAAAGATTTTTTATTCTTGCAGATTTCATTTGAATATGTCATCTGCATGAGCATCATTTCTGACCACTGGTTATTTCCAACGCTCATTTCTAGAAAAGGGCTATAATAGCAACATGGATGATAGCGCAGGTCCAAATTACAGGCACATAGCCGTTGTAATTTTCAATTAGCCTTGAATAAAATTACTTGTTTGCAATACTATTAACACAAACTGAGGGGAGGGAAATATAGTGCACTTTCATATTTATGCCTATAGTGTATCTACAGCAGAGGTGGGCAAACTAAGGCCCGGGGGCCACATGTGGCCCGGGGAGCTGTTTAATCCGGCCCGCGGAGCCTTTACAACAGTTTTTCCAAAAGTCAAATCAAGAAGGTTGCCAGCTTGATTGGTTAGAATGAAGTTCAACTCCCCCTTCACCTAGCATGCTAACATTTTCTCTTAAGAATGTGGGGCCAAGCATCATCTGGAGCTTCATCGTCCATCTCTAGTTTTTACCAATTTACAGGCTCTTCAAACTATTTTCTCAGTTAATAGTCCATCAAGCATGATTTTAAGTTAACCTCCGACCCTCATTGGGGGGCCGGCCCCTTCATCAGGATCTAAAACCCAATGTGGTCCTTCAGGCAGAATAATTGCCCACCCCTGATCTACAGGTACTCATGTGTGTGTTTGTGCATGGGTCATGCTTACCAGCTTCCGTTGTCTTTTTCTCATCGTTCTTGGCAACAGCAGACTCATAGAGTTCCCTTGCCTTCAGGCTCACAGGCGAAGTACCATTTATTAGCGCGTCTGTAACCACACCATCAATAGTGAGCCAAACCGCCTCGTAGTGGTTGGCTATAGCAACAGCAACGCTGCTGGTGTCTGGTTCAAAGAGGAGAAAGAGGTACACTTATTTTACTCTTTGAAGATCAATATTTTGAAACACAGAGGTTAAAACACACATAGTGTTGCAATGGCAGTGTACCTGTTAGTGGGGCTCCGTATACAATAATAGCGCTACCTCTGTGTTCGTCTTCACGGTCAGCTGAGGGGCCAGGAGTCAGCAGCTCCAGCATCGTGCTGCTTCCCCCTGCAAGCAGACAGGATTTGAAGACAAGTGCTATGATGCACCTGTGCTCTTCAACCACAGCAGTGATACAGCCAAAGAAATGTCAAACTGCATGTGTGAAAATGACGCACCTTTTCTAAGCAGAGTAAAGCCTGACTCACTGACGCGACAGCTCAGATCAGCTGCTGTCTTTGTGTCTGCGCACGATCTGTTGTCAGCGCCGTCACGCAGGTCTGCAGGTGACAGGTACATGATGTTACAGTAAAACCAACACCCTGCTTGACGGATACAGAGGAATACTGTGCGTCAACCTACTTTCCCCACTGCGATGAGAGCAGTACTCCTTATAGTATTCCACCAGTTCTATAGGCAGACTTTGCCCAGGCTGAATAGGAGGAAGCAGCAGTTCACTTTTCTCATCATTGCCCAGAATCATCTGCAACATCTAGATGGGAAAAAGGCAGGAGGATTCGGCACGATGCTAACAGTAACATGGAAGTTCCCTTGTTGGCCAAGAAAAGCCAGACTGCTGAACAAATGAGCACGTCAGCCCCTTAAAGAGCCCATCTGAAGACCAGCATTAAACACTGAATACAAATGATTCAGGAAGCACACCTGGAGTTAACTGGACAGCATCTGTCAGACTACTGTAGAAAGTTTAACACCGCATGTTTTAAAAAGCAGCATTATTTTCTAGTGCTTGAATGGATCACCTAGTCTGCTGGTACTGAGCATCTACAGCCTCATTTACTTTACAAAGAACATCACTGAAAGCTCTGAGTAAAACTAAAGATTATTAGATTCCAAAATTTATGGAATTGATGCATTTTGCAACACAATTGCAGAATAATTATCGAGCAGCAAAAGCACAGAGTGGACAGTGACCTTAATATTTGCCTGTGTTATCAAGCAAATTACAAAGATTTGAGGATTTTACATTATTTTAACTACATACAGAAACCCCCAAAACTCACCATTCTATTTTGTTCTGGGTAAAACGTCATTAAATAAATTATCTCGGGTATTAACCCTAACCTTTTTATACTCTCATTTTAAAATCAGCTTCAGTAATCAAAAAAAATAAAAAATAAAAATTGTGATTTCGGTAAAGAGGTGAGTGACAAGTAAGAAAAGGACATTTTACCTTTAAATTCTTGAATATAAAACCTGATTTTTCAGTCCTCATTTGTTCTATCACCAATTTGAATTGAGAATTAACTTTACACCAAAGATGCTTCCGTACGCCCTCGAGGAGATAAAGGACCATCCGAACACCTCTTGTAGCCTGTCAGCTGTAGCCAGCACTCTACCTTTTCTTCCTCTAGATACGCTTTGTCCAGCTCCAGCGAGTAAAATTCAACAGGGAAAGATGAGAGGTTCTTGACTGTGACTTCAGCTTCAGCCTCGGTGCTGGAAGGCAGGCAGGCCCCAAACTCCAGCACAGATGGACAGAACTGAAGCTGGGGCTCCACCGCCTGTCCACACGCTGTCAGGAAGGTCTGCAGGGGGCTGTCGTCCACGCAGAGGATCAGCCGCCTGCTGTAGGCCACCTGCAACGATGTGCAGCATGCAGGAGGTCACCAGCCTCTCAAGAATGCTTCCATCATGACAGTAAACTCTGCAAGCCTGGTCACTCCCGGTTTATTAGAAACAAATAACAGCTTTACCCCCTCAGAAGGGCAGAATTTTATCTGGACGTCGACTTGTTCACCAGGACAAAGTGTTCCAGAACTGGGAATGATCTCAAACACCACCGGACGGGCTTGGGGTTTTTTACGCTTGTACAAAGGCAGAAATTTATCCACCTGTGAGACGCAGAAGCAGACACACCTATCAGTTAGTCACTGCACTTGTGTTTAAATTGTTCGCTGAAGGTTTTCCCAGGAAAGCTAAACGTTTTTTTTTTTTTTACCTTTTTGAGTGGTTTCACCTCTTCGGACATGTTCCAGTGACAGGTCACAAAGCCATCGTTATTCAACCAAATTGGCTTTATCTAAACCCAAAGCAAAAAGAAAACACGTGTTGAACAGTTTACATTTTCTAAACATTGCATTTTGAGGTGCGCTTAGGATTGT
Source organism: Tetraodon nigroviridis (assembly GCA_000180735.1). Lineage (NCBI taxonomy): Eukaryota > Metazoa > Chordata > Actinopteri > Tetraodontiformes > Tetraodontidae > Tetraodon > Tetraodon nigroviridis. The sequence continues at coordinate 121,206 of CAAE01014235.1, read as the reverse complement.
TATCCATTTCTATTGTTTATTTTTTTGGCCTTAATTTAACTAGGCTAATTCCAGCAAGAATCAGTTCATTCAAAACTGTAAACAAAACCTAAAATAAGAATATTAAAGGTTTAGTCATATAACACTTGCTCTGAGAAAGGTCAAGTCCAATGATTTTATCCAGAGCTTAACATTTAGATTGTAATTAATACGCAGAATGCTTCAGTAAATAAACAATTCTACCTGTGGTATCGCCACTGTGCCCGTGGAACTGCACCCCACCAGCAGGGGGCAGTAACACACAACGTAAAACACCATAAATATATTAGAGCCCCTGAAATAAGCCACTTTTGGTTGACTGGACACCACTTGCCACCTGCTAACAATGCTGTCCTGGGATCCGTCCCCAGAACACGACGCAATCCATCACACCCAACAACAAATTACCGCAGGGACGCCCGCTAGCATTTGATGACACAAATGAACTGCTAGTGGTGTATTGTGGTGCTAACATTTGTGAAGGAATGTGGTGTATGTTTCGTACACGAAGAAAAAAGGGTGCTAGGCGCTATCACCTGACACATGCCGCACTGTAGGGTGTCAAACTGCAGCGTGTCTGTGGAGACAGCGATGGTTGGCTGAGTTAGAACAGCACACAGCTGCACTTGCATCCTTCCGCCATGGGAGGCCTGCCACACCACAAGCAAAGTCTCTGTTAGCAACGAAGCTACAATAGCTCTGTTGAGAAAAAGGAAAAGGTGACCAAGGTGCAATTATTTGTACCTGGACTGGCATCAAGACACTGTTGGGTCCCATCTTCAGTTTGGATTCTTGAGGGTTAAATTTTACCGTGAAAGCGTGTGTCACCCCACAGGGAAGGTTTTTCACCCTCTCAAACTCTACACTGAACCCTTAAAAGAGCAAAAACAGTGACACACACACACACCTCACATTTCAGATAGGAAAGACACATGACATTGAACCAGCTCTGATTCTTTGGTCTTGGAACCAACCTCTTCACGGAAAAAATACTGACCAAAACTCAAAATGCTCTCATTACATTTATATGGCAGGAATGGATAAAAAAATAGCAACCTGAATGCTTAAACCATTACTTTTTTCCCCAATGCGGCTCCATATTTAATGTCAGACTATGAACACTTTCAAAAGTAAGATAAATGTAAAAATATTTCTAAAAGATATTGGATAACAACTCTGTCATTATCTCATATTATAATACCAAAATCAAAACATTTGAAGAATTTAAAAAAATTACACATTTGTTTAAAATTACATTTCAAGACAAACACTCAACCTCAAACACAACATGCTAAACACATAAAAAACCTTTTGTAAATATATTGATGTCATAGATTTTTAAAGGACGTTGACATCATTCTCTTGACCATTTTTTTTCCCCCTTTTTAAATATGAAACAGCTGTTTTGGTATATAAACTGTTAAAGCTGCGCTAAACTCAAGTATTATTCTAATCCAAATAATTACAATATATTATTATTTTACTCAAACACACACTGCACCTACAAGTGTGGTCTAAATGTGACACATTAGAAGTGTAGAAACCAAAAGTGCAGCGTTATCGTACCTGTGCCTGCGAGGCATTTGGTGTTGGCACTGAGGGACAACGGCACCGAACCAGAATTGGTGACATTTAAAACCCCAGTAAGGACTTGGCCTGGGATGACATAGCCAAGGTCCAACACATAGTCTGGAAGCGGGACTCTAGAGAGACAGAGGAAAAGAGAGAAAGAGACAGAGAGATGTATAAAATACTGTGTACAAATATATAGTATACTCTTTAAACAATGGTATCATCCTTTTGTTTCTTAGTGTTTGTAGTATCAGAAACTACCATTATATTCCATTCTAAAATTGTTAGTTTACAAAACAAAGAATTAAGACAAAAACTCTTATTGCGATATTATGAACGTAGTGAGATAAACAACATCGGCCTCCGTTGCTCGCTTACCTGCTCTGTTTGTGGCAGTTTGGGGCGGTATCCTGCAATTCCCTGCATGCCAGCAGGTTAACGGCCACAGAACTCCCTTCAACTACCACCGACTCGCCCTCCATGTGCAAAGGGTTCTTCATGGAAAAAGATAGAGGAAAAGAAAAAACAGAGCAATAAGAAGACATTTAAAAAAGACAAGACAGGTTTCGAAATGTATCCGTACATACATTTTCAAAAAGCTTTATCAGTCTGGGTCATGCAAAGTCCTTTTCATACCAAACAAGCAAGTTCTTATTTTTTAAAAATATCGTTTTCAAAAACACTGGCTAATATTTAGGGCGTGACCTCGCCAAGGCCTCCCCAGTAAGATAAGGGTTTTTTCATACCTTGTTTTTTGTATTTCTTTCCATATTTACCGACAGTGGTAGAAGGCAGTCGATAAAAGTTACATAAAGAGCAAATGACAGTTGCAATACGATGTAAAGCGTGACGCAACACAATATATTCCTTTGAATCAAAGCTCCTTTAACCTTTGATTTTTGAATTATTAAAGCTTCTTTGGTCCTTTTAGACTTTAGCCATGGATTTCCACTGTTGCATCAACTTGCAAGTCTTAGCAGTGAACGATCTACTTGGATTATGGCTTCCTCACAAAATGGAAGGAACCCAACTTTGAGTGACTTTGAGTTCGCTTTTATCTTCGCTGCGGATGAAAGCAGCAACAGATGAGGTGCTGGTTAAAAAAAACCAAGAGGCTTCCTTCATTTACATACCGATCTGTTGGTTTTGGAGGCTCCGGCAGGCTCAGACTCATTTCCCACCCGGCAGCGGGGAAGCGTTGTTGTTGTGGTTGCTATGGCTACCAGCGAAGCGGTGACGTCACCCGCTCCAGATCGCGCTCGGCCCCAGCACGTCCGCGTCCCCCGGCGCCCAGAAGCGTCAAAACAAGCTTCAAATGCAAGAAAGAGAACGGGTGAACATTATAATACCTGTCAGACGTCTCAAACTGGGAAAACGTTTTAGGTGAAACCAAAAATCCGATGGAAACTTAATATAAAACATAAAATCTAAGACGTCACGTTGCATCTTATAAAACTGGGTCTAAAAGCAGTTTTCAAAACTGGGAAAAAAGCAAAATAAAAACACTACCTAGAAATATTGAGGAACTTTTTACAAATGAAAAGATAGGAGCAGACAAAAGTTTACAGAAAGTAATGGCTTTCTCATTTTTAGACAAAGTGAGGGATAAAACAAATATATAGTTCCTTCTCATTTTAGACTCCTAAAGTGGAACATAATTGTGATGTGCTTTCAGTTAGTTTCCCTTGAAATTATTTATCAGTTTCTGTTTAGAATTTCTGTGGTTTATAAATGCATTATTTGGCTGTATCAATTGATCCATTAAGGAAAAACTTTACTGAACTTTGTTGAAATAAAACAAAACAAAACAAAAAAACAACCATCCGACATTTAAATCTTGTGAATGTGCCAGGTGGTGCGGGAAACCAACCTCAAATAATGAGGTTGATGGATGTGTATTCAAGGTGGATGGATGCTTGGATGGATGCTAACCTTGTAACAAACTCCACCTCAGCCATCATGTTTGAACGCCTTGAACCAACAAGGGCGATAACAGTAATGGCTGACGTTTTGTGGATGCAGAAGCAAAGAACTTCTTGCAAAAATGGTGATTCGTCCTTATCACATGGTAAAGGTAAAGCTAGAAGAGAACAGTCCGAAGAAACATCACGCAAAGACGTAAAACCGGGAGAGAAAACCTGCGTCACGGAAGAATTGGGTCAGTGTCCCCAGTGGATTCCCGGTTTTAAAGTAAAGATCACACGTATGAAGACAGGGGTGGCAGAAGCAGTTGGGTGATCGGTTGCACCCACAACGGTAACAGGAGCACCCGAGACGTTCACTCAGGAGGAAAACTACTCAAAAGATGCTGAAATCAAAGTGACTCCAAAGTCTGACTCCTCTCCTGAGGCTGCAAGCTTTCACAACCTGTGTGCGCAGAGCGGGTTGTTTGAAGGGTATCGAGTGTTCAATGGATTTAGAAACAGAACAAAACGTGCACCGCGGTGATGTATTAAAGGTTTCAGTACCTTTGAAGATGTGATGAAGTCAAGTGTGTAAGATGAGAGTTGTGTTGCCCAGAGACAAACATTTTTTAAGGGGCACAATGTGCTGTAGATTGACAATGTTGTGTTAGATGTAATGTTGCTACGATAGAACACATCCTGCATCAACCACACACACACAGACCCCCTTGGCCAATGTGGTGGAAGATGGCGCACAGGTTGTTTTATTCCTGCTAGGCTACTCTAACGCTCTAGTAAAGAGACCCCACCTTATTTTACCTTTTTGGTCCATCCATTCTTCCACCACATTACAAGAATATTACTCTGAAAATGTGCAAAGCTGCTGTGAGGCAACGTGGAACATCTTGGGTCAGCTATTATTGGCCCGGATGCTATATGATAGCCCTGACTTACCTTTCAGCAGAATAATCCACCTGCCACAAAGCAAATGACACTAGTTTTAAATATGTATACGTTCATACATCTGTAAAATGACACCATATTTGATCTACGGTGAGCATATTCAGGCCTTGTTGCTGTGCAGACAGTGATCTGACCCTGCAGTTGCAATCAGGTCCCATTACCTTTTCAAATATGTGTCATAGTTAACAATTCTTCCTCCTCCACTGTGATATTGCACCTGGACGACACACACACACACACACACACACAGATTTCTCAATAAAAGGTAAAGCTTTTTATTTCATACCTTAAACACGAAGCAACAAAGCAGCCGTTGGCAGTTTCTTTTTTACATGCTCCAAAGGAAAAGAAATACTTCCTCAAGTACATCACAGAATGACAGCTTTCCAAACACTCTAAGATCAATGTGCAACCTGGAAACAGAACCCCCCCCGCCTACCCAGGGGGTTTCTCCGGTGCCGAGCTGACATGGCCTCCCTCAGCGTTAACTCGCGCCACCAGGCCGGCCCGCGGTTGCTCTGACGGGGTCTCGAAGCAGGCGGGGGGGCAGCGGGGGGTCGTAGTAGGATGTTGAGGATGCTTGAGTGCTGTGCTCACCCTAGACTGTGAAAGGAGGCAGCACAATACAAATAAAGGGATGCTTCCCAACGGACTGGCTACAGCTGCGAAAGACACTCTTGTGTGTGTAGGTCTGATGATGGCGGGACTAGAAGCTCACTACCTTCACTGTCCGAACTGCTGTCCGAGTCGCTGCTGCTAGAATAAACGCAGAGACCCGGTAGAACGCCGACGCACACGGCTGCCGAGGGCAGGTGCAACGCTCCTGGGCTGGAGCGAAGGAGAGACGAGAAGGTCCTCGTTGTCTGGCTGGCCGCCGTCGGTGCATCATCTCCTCCTCCATCCTGCTGTTCTGAACAGCACAGTTCAGTCATATTCCAAGCGTGTTAACGCGCACATCCGTGTTATCCCAGTATGAGGATAGCAGAGAGAAGGTGGACCGAGACCAGGGGAGGTCTAATGTTCCTGTCACCTACCGTGGCATTCTCCTCCTGATGCGTCTGCGTTTGCTGTTGTGTCTTCGGAAGTCGTCACTTCCAGGATCTGTTTCTTACTGCTCTCCGATGTAACGGAAGAACTTTGGAAGAGAACAGATGTTGTTTTTTCGTCTAATAACGATGTTCACCCTGGATGAGAATGTAATACCATCACTTCCTCCCACTGTACAAGCGAGAAGGTTCTGTCTGCGCCATGGTGATTCGGTAAGTGGAACCAGGATTCAGTGGAATCAGAACTCAGCTGGTACTCACAGATTGTTCACAGCTTTCTAACACAACCCTGAAACTGAAAAGGTCAGAAAAGGAACCCCTGACCACGGCGCTGTGACAACCGATATTAGGAATATTTCAAATGATCTCCTTAGCTCGGCCTCCTGGGTTTTTTTTTTTTTTCTTTTTGGATGCTTTTTCCATTACCTATCGATCCTGCCATGTGTTTTTAAAAATACAAAATGGAACTGGTGAGACTGTACCTGCGCCTCTTCACAGCTCCAGCCAACAAATGGGCCTGAGAGCGGTGGCTCGTCTTTGGCTCGGCAGCTAAATGCTTTGCTGCTGCCTTCTTTTCAGGTTCTTTGTGGCTTCTGGCCGGTGCCTGTTTCACTAAAGCGCTGTGAGGCGCAGAGTTAGGGAAAGTCAGCTGTAATCGGGTTTGAGAAACAAACACCCGCTCCCCCACCCCCATCCGTCATGGCGGTGGCAGAACATCAGCCAATGGCTGCTAGATCGAAATCATGTCTGTTGAACAGGCAGGGCAATCAAAGAGAATATTTCCTCTCCCAGGACGTAGTCCAGACATATGGCATGGTGTGATGGCAATTTTTGTGCTCCTGGAAGTTTTTGGTAGCCTTCCGCAGAGAAGGAAAAATCCAGCCTCTCTGGTTTTCCTTCCGTCTGACAAGCATGGTAGGACCCCGTTTAAACTGAGACCTTATTTCAGTTAAAGTTATTGGTTTGATCTGCTTTGAAGTTAATTAAGTATTCCCCAGGCTAGAAGTCACACTTTTTTTTTCATAGTTTGGCTGGGAAAATATGTATTTTCACATGTTCTTCAATATTGAGTCACACTGATCGACATGACCAAGGAGTAAGTGTGACCTACAGCCGCGAGGGGGCGCTACAGGCCCGTGGCAACTACCGGTATGCGCTACTGGCGCGCCACTACAAATGTATTTAAACATTTTAACGTAAAAACAGCTGGAAAAGCCTGAACACAGATGCCACACAGGAAAATCCTCTTTCCTGAGAATGAAGAATTGATTAGTTTCAATGATGTGGAATAAAATTAAGACTTTGACTCAAGTGTTTGTTATCTCATTTCCCAAAAATAGTGCCATTGCAACTTATATGTTTTTTTTCCTCCTTAATGATGCTTTGACTGATGCGACTTGTATTCCGGATCGACTTGTAGTCCGAAAAATATTAGAATTTGTAAGGCAACACAAGATACTGACGTCCCTTTCTGCTTATTTAAACATACACGGAGATGAAAAAAGTATATATGCTAGACCAACATGGCGTAAAAGGATATTCTATACTCCAAGAGTTCCTGCATCTCTTCATCTCTGGTTTGCTTCTCCAACAGGTACTGTTGCCGGGAAACCTCGTCGAGGAAGTTGGTCTCATCCTGATCCAGGCCCCTCACCATGTTCTCTGGAACCATGACGATCAAGAGACAACATTTTACAGCAAACAATCCTGAGTGGTTAAGTGTAATCAAACATTCTATATCCAGACCTTTTTAGAAGCTGTACCTTCATAAAAAGTTTTAAGATCAATTTGACCTACAAAAGTTATTGGTGTAACGTTTTTCTGTGGGGAGAGGGAAGTCTGGGGTTTCCTGCTTTGGCTGCTGCCTCCGCGGCCCCACCCCAGATAAATGGAAAAAGATGGATGGATGGATGGATGAATGGATGAATGGATGGATGAATGAATGGATGGGCTTCCTTTGGCAGTGGTAGAAATCCAGGGTAAAGTCTAATTTTAGTTCCACAAAATCCGAGCTCCAAGATTATTACTTCTACTTCAACCACCATCTTGAGTTTAGAATTACAATTCCTAATTGACTTACACGTGTAAAAAAAGTATTATACATACTGTTAGACATATTAAAATCAGTACTATTAGTAGTAGTAGTAGTAGTAGTATCAGCCATATTTTTATAGGTATGTGATGGACACGGTTGTAATTAGATAATATTATAATTGGTAGATGTAATACGTGTTAAATTTAAGAGAAACTAACTAGGTCTAGGGTGATTTCCCAGAACAAAGTTATTTGTTATTTATTTTATTTTACAATATAGTCATCAAAAGATTTCTCAGCTTTGTAAATGAGTAACAACTGTCAACAGAATAGAGATCTATTTCCTATAAAGGCAGCATTTAACAAACCCTCTTCCTGGAAGCCAAGGCTGGTGTCCAGGAACGAGCTCTCCCACAAAGACAAAGCAGCTTACTGAATTTAAACTGCTCCTCAAACTCTTCTTGTTTCTTCTCTTTCTGCTCCTGTAGTCGCTCATAGAGAGAACGGGGGTCATACTCTTCCTCAGGAGCCTCTGACGATGACAAAAAGTTTTGTGTGTTCAATAAAATCATTGAATAGCAGGTATTCTTTATTTTGTTTTAATAACATTATACTGTATTTGTTAATACGGAGTTTAAACTTATACATGTCGATATGTACAGGCATATATATGTATAGTTATACCTATATACCTGTGTATTTACAGTATACAATGGAATAATCAACTCAGGAAAATGTGTACAGTTCTTACGCTCTGGGTCATCGGGTTTCCGGACTTTTTCCCATTCCTCTTGTCTTTTTTGCCTTCTTTTTTCAAGTTCAGCTTCGGAGACAAATTTCCTGCTCAGATCCACGCCTGCTTCCCCTCCCCCAGCCATCAGGTCACTGACCTACACAGAAATAAAACTTTACTCTCTATGTTACCACGTTCTGTATGCAAGTGGGATTTTATTATACAATTCTAAAAAACATGATATATATTTTTTTACAGCACTCAGACAGGTGTAGTGAAAAACCCTAATCATGTTTTCAACACACTTATCAGGGATGTGTATTCAAATGGACATTATTGTTATTACAGCTGCGTTAGAAATAAATGGCAATTGTAAGGATTTGAGAGAGTCTGGTGGAAAAGCAGATTGATAGCTATACTATCTGACTGGAGAGCCAGCTCTCAGGGATGTTCCCCTTTTTGAATCCGTCACAGAAGCCTGCTGTGGGGCAGTATTGTTGCCCAAAGAACCCAAGAAGTGTTGGAAACGTGTTGGAAGATCCCGGGCCCAGAACGCCTTCTGGAGGCCTCTCAGAGCACCGCCTCCCTCGCGTAACAGCGCAAGGCCTCGCCTTCTGATATGGGCCCTTTGCTTTCACCTAAGTCTAACATTTAGATTGTTTTCATTTTAATTTGCACAATGATCTAGGCTAAATATATCAGATAACTGTAGTGCAAAATGTTATACTTTCCCTGGGTCTAAATATTTAAAGTGAAAGCGGAAACAAGGCCGCTCCGACTAACTTATCCGGTAATTAGAGTGATTGTAAATTGATCGCTAATATTTCTTTTAAAGTCAGCTAACGTGGTTGTCCAAGGTAGTAGGGCCAACTGCCATTGAACGTTAACATCTACACCAGGAGAGTACCCTTGTTTAAACACACATTAAATCACAATTTGGCAATCACTCAACAGAAATATAACATTTCAGAAATAATAATGTTGTCTACTAAATGCTTAAGCAGCATTGTGGACACGAGGATGCGTTTAAATGTTAGCAGATTTAGCATCTACATAAGCTTACGGCACAAAAGGTAAAAACCAGCAAGTGACGTTTTTTTCCCCCAAATGCGCCGCTGTGGATCTCCAGTTAATCCTGCGCCTAATTAACATCATAATCAAGTTTCTGTTGACTCACCAACCACCGTTATTGTCGCTAATGCCTTAAATCGATGAAGGCGGTGTCACTGTAAAAACACTCCCCCGTTTGTTTACAGCGGACTTTGAGTTCCGACGCTTCTTTTTCTTCTTCTTCTTCTTCGTCTCCTTCCTATTCGTCTATTTAATTAGCGCCTAGTATTACGGCCACCTACCGGGCTGGAGTGTGAATCAGTGGTAAAAGAAAATATTAAATTCTCAATTTTGTCTATCGATTATATTCACCATCTACATTTTCTATATTAAAAATTAAATTTATTACTTTGTGTTGTAGCTTTTATTTCTTTCCTCTACTTGTTAATATCCCTTACCGTAATCACCAGATAAATGGCTTGCGGGTTAGGTTGGACAGTCAGGATGGAGAGACTGACCTATATGTGTTGACAAGGCAGAGAGACAGAGATGGGACGGATGTACAGCGAGTTATGGTGATTAAGGACAGGGATTGAAGTGTGTTGACAGGTAGTGTAATGGGAAGATGGAAAGAGTACTTTGAAGAGCTGATGGACAGATGTTCAGGAGATTGTGAAGGGAGCCAGAACAACTTCAGCTCCAGGCCCCAGCGGTGTTCCTTACACCGCGTACAAACATTGTCCACTACTACTCTGACACCTTTGGTAGGTCTTAAAGGTGGTGCAGAGGTGGTGTGCAGAGGGTGTGTGGATCCCTGAGATGGAGGAATATCAGTCTAAGAATATCAGTCAGTTTAGAACAATCTTGCTGCGAGGGCAAAATTTTCTTCAACATCGTGTCCCGAGGATCAGGGAATGTGCACCGGCTCGCTGGTGTCAGGTTGTTATGGAGAGTGACGGTGTGGTGCCACAGCCTAGCAGGTTTCAAAAAATTAAGTTAAAAGTTAAAATTCAGAAGTCCGTTGCAACAGTCTCTAGAATTTTAACAATTTTAATGCTGCATCTCCTGAATCTGCTGCACGTGAACAAAAGATGCTGCCACACATGTTCCAGTCATGCCATCAGTGCCATACTGTATGATTGTACCCTCTAGCTTTGTGTGTGTGTGTATGTGTGTGTGTGTGTACATTCACTAGAGTACACACCCTATATACTAGGACTTGTGTCAAGTCAAGTCAAGTCAAGTCAAGTGAGCTTTATTGTCATTTTCGAACATATATAGCTGGTGCGATACATATTGAAAACGAAACAACGTTTCTCCAGGACCTGGTGCTGGTAGGACAACACAAAAGGGCACAAAAAGACAGCAAGGCTACACAGGACAGCATGGGTCAACACGACATGTAACAACATGCAGCAGGGTACATGGACAGGCAGGAATGAAGGGTGGAGCAGGGTGGGATAAAGTAGAAGTAAAGTAGTAAAGTGCAGATATATTGGAGTAAAGTGCAGGCTACAGTGCAAATGTTGCGCAAATGTTGCGCAGCGTTCATGGGTAAACGCAGTAGAGTAAAGTGCCAGTGCATTTGTAAGGTTGTAAACATTATACCCAGTAGTAGTGTTAAGGCAGCATAGGGTGATTTGTGCAAACCTTTATCTCTAAAACCAGAAGATTAGCAGCAGAATTAAATAATAAATAATGTTAAATAGTGTTGTGTGGTGGCATGGAAAGTCTGTGCGTTCAGATCCTTCCATTGAGGAGCCTGATGGCCTGTGGAAAGAAGCTGTTAGTCAGTCTGGTTGTGTGGGCCCGAATGCTTCGGTACCTTTTCCCAGATGGCAGGAGGGTGAAGAAGGGTGTGTGAGGGGTGGGGGGGGGTCGGCCACAATGCTGGTGGCCTTACGGGTGCAGCGTGTGGTGTAGATGTCCACCATGTTTTGTCCGGAGTGGCCGCTGCGTGCTACCGCCGCGCCGCCATCTTGGAACACTGTAATCCTGTCCTGTAAAGATTTTTACTACCACTGTGTACCTCCATTGAACTCCAATAACATTAACAAAGTGGGAGTCTGAATCTGAAGGTTTAAGTACTGGTCTGTTAGCCCACCGGTTAGGTCCCAAAGTTGATCAAATTAGATGTAGATACAAAGGCTTTAGCAGACAGCTAAACTGTTCCCGCATTTGGTCCTCGCTCAATATTGACTTACATTTACCACCTTAGGGTGCATCTCCTCTGATACATTCCTACTCGGTTCGGATCAGTTTGACTCTCGTTTCCGTTGGCCCCAACGGGTACAAATGGTTACCATTTTAGTCCCTGCTCCGCATTGTCATTATGACTCCGTTACTGTCATCGGCTGCATTACAAAACATTCAAGAATAAACAGTGTAACAGTCCAACATTTAAACTTCTGTCTCCGACAGGGGCAGGTGTGACGATCAAGGTTCTTTTTGCACTAGTTGCCCTATCTGCATTCCGATCATAAGGCTTTTCATAGCCTCGTGCACAAGCATGGCTCAGGGTAAGTGTGATTCAGAGTTGATCAAACCAATTGTTAACACTCGTTCTAAAAGCCAAAACTTTAAATTGTACAGTTCTGAGTTTGGTAAGGCTGAAAGTTAGGTTTTAACTTTGTGTTTGATAAGCCAGCTTTCTGAAAGGGGCCCCAGCTTAGACCTGTGCTGTCAAAGATTTTTTTTCCCCCTGTGTTTAAGTGCAAACAAAAAGGCAGGGCTAAGCTCTGCTGGGCTTTTTAAGGAAGCGACGGCTGCCCTTCACTTTCAGTCCACCATGGTCACTCCACTTGTTCTGATATGCCTCGGCATTCTCATTCTTGTCCTTCTGCTCAAGTCTCCGAGGCCAAAAAACTTTCCACCAGGACCCCCAGTTCTGCCACTACTGGGGAATATTTTGGAACTTACTTTGGAGAACCCTTTGCAGGACTTTGAAAGGGTAAGATAAACGTTGAAATGAATGATTGCAGAGGATATCCAAACTTTTATAAATCATGTTGCAATGACTTTGATATTTACTAGTGAAATTGGTTTTGCAGAGATTCTGTTTTTGATACAGTTTAAAGTTTAATGTGTTTGTTTTAGTTAAAGTTACATAAGTTTTTTTTTTTTTTTTTGTGACAAAATGATTACATAATGTGCATATAGAGTTGGCCGTGTGTTAGACGGCATACCAAGCAGAGACTTGTTCAAAGTCTGGAATGCCTGGTCAAAACTTCTGTTAATGTAAACAGTTCAGCGAGTGAAGGACAACATGATCTCCAAAAGGTTTGATATAAAACAATTTCAGCAAGAACTGTGTTTAAAAATTTGCATTGTGAAATTTTAGTGTAAAATAGATATAATAGTTATTAGCACTTAGTAAGCTATCAATCAGTCATCATTAACAAAGATCAGGAAATGCAAAACAAACCCTTCTAAACAGAATCCTCTAATTTTGATCCAACAATCAGCCCCCCCACCCCTATTCATCTTTACAGTTTATCTGTAAATAACATCTTTATATAAAATGTATCTTTTTTTTCCAGCTGCGGAAGACGTATGGCAACATCTACAGCTTGTACCTGGGTAGAAAGCCAGCTGTAGTCATCTCTGGATTGAAGACCATCAAAGAAGCTTTGGTCACCAAAGGAAGTGACTTTTCTGGGCGACCTCAAGACATGTTTATTAATGATGCCCTCAAGAAAAATGGTAAAACACCCTGATACTGTCTGATATGGGAGGTTTTGCATAGTTTGACGTTTAGACTGACTTCATTTATATTGTGGGAAGTAACTGAATTACTCAAAAACGTTAAGGTTTTCCTCAACAAGTTTAGGACTTGTTTTCTGCTGGCGGCGTGGATTTTGGCTGCTGCAACCATTAACCTGATAAGTCTCAGGTCAACATCCAGATCATGAAAGTTGAGGTAGATCGTAAAACCTGAGGTGAAGAAACCTTTTAGGTTAGAGGTAAAACACGTGAATGAAAGGAACACATAAACAAGCAAATTAAATGTCAGTTATCTCTTTAGAACATTTCTGCTCTTAACATATTTCCATTTAATATGTCACCATAAAAATATGCAGCATTCATAATTAGTGTTAAATGATTAGTGTTAATCATTTCCTGAATGCCCTATCTGCTCCTGAATGACAGTGATTTTTAAAAATGTGTCAGGCCTTATGTGCCAATAATAGTTGCCATCAATACCAAAACATTTTGTCTAAAAAGGCACGTTTTCATTTTCATGGCAAGAAAACTGATAAAGTTGCTTAGCATGCTATTCATCTAGATGGCCTTCTTCACTATTCAAGCAGGCTACTGCTCTTTGTCCTCCTTCACTAATTATGAATCAAATAATAGCCTTTTAATAAACTCCATCCATCCATCCATCCATCCATCCATCCATCTATCTATTTTCTGGAGTCAGGTCATGGAGGCAGCAACCAAAGCAGGGAAACCCCAATTTCCTTCTCTCCAACTGCTTTGCTCTAGCCTCTGCAAGGAGGTGTCCAGAAGGCATCCTAATTAGATGCCCGAGCACCTCTTGTGGCTCTTCTCAATGCGGAGGAGCAGCAGCTTTTCTCTGAGCTCCACCCGGGTGTCAGAGCTTCTCACCCTATCTCAAAGGGAGAGCTGGAAACTGATTTCAGTCACTTGGACTTGCTATCTTGTCCTTATGGTCGATACCCAAAGCTCATGACCAGAAGTGAGGATCGAATCGACTTAGCTCTCTCTTTACGAACACAGACCAGCGCCGAGCCCGCATTTTTGCAGACACCACATCGATCCGTCAGTCGACCTCCGGCTTTCGTCTTCCCTCTCTTGTGAACCAGACATTGGAACAAACATCCAGCTCTCTGATTATGGGCCTGAGCACTGTGCCGGGGCACTTGGTGAAACTAACTTGGTGGCCTAATAGCTGTAGCCAGGCAGCCACGAGCGTAATATCTTAAGTAACCGATTACAGCTGCATCTACCCAGGTCTTGGTTCTGATGCACACAACCACAACTTGTGTTTCTTTGTTGTAATCAAATGAAAGGGGTGTTAATCACTACACGTATTCCCACACCAACTAATTGAATAGCAAAGATGTTTATTGCGACACATGGGTGTTTATCTTCACACCAAGATGTTATCCTTACTTCTAAAATGTATTAATCTGTCTGAACTATTCTAGTATTTAATAATGGATAAAAGAGTGTCCCATTCACTTCACAAATTATAATATGGAGAGTGAATAAAAGGCTTGTAAGCACAGACCTTGTTAAGGGTTTAGATTGTCTGGGAAGATCCTGTGTTTTATCTGCATATGTGTGTGTTGCAGGAGTTGTTCTGCAAGATTATGACAATGCTTGGAAGGATCATCGACGTTTTGCCCTAATGACATTGAGGAACTTTGGTATGGGGAAAACTTCTATGGAGGACAGGATTAACGGGGAGATTGAATATATCGTAAATACCTTGGAAAAAAGTAATGGTATGTATGAGGTCACTCACCTCTAAATTAACAACTTTAATGTCTTTTACTGGTTGCTGTCTTTCAAATTGACTGCTGTTTTTTCTACATAACGTAATGTAATTTGTGTTTTCTTGTTTAGTTTAGCACGATAATGAAGCCCATTGTGTGTTTTCCAGGCAAAACATTGAGTCCTCATCTCATGTTCCATAACGCAGCCTCCAACATCATATGCCAGGTCCTCTTTGGGACCCGCTATGAGTACGATGATCACTTTATCAGAGAAATGATTCGTTGTTTCACTGAGAATGCCAAGATATCCAATGGTCCATGGGTTATGGTGAGTCAGCAGTTGTTAAATTCAAACACTTTTCTTTGGTTATGGATTCGTGCTTTTCTGCTACTGGTTGCAAGGAAAATAATCATGTTGCTTTTAAGACTGGCCTAAAATGATTTGTTTTAGTTTGTGAAGAATGAAAAAGCTCCTTTGTTTACAGCTATATGACAGCATTCCCCTGGTCCGTTACCTGCCGCTGCCTTTTAGAAAAGCCTTTAAAAATGTTGAGGTATGCCACATTTCTTCTAAACTTTTCTTTTATTCTAAAATGTAATAGGAAAAAAATATCTGTCAAGTCATAGTTATCCAAGATTAGATCTTTGTGTGCAACGACTTGTTTTTGAAATTGTCCCCAGTTTTTCATGAAAAACTTTTAAAAGCCAGTTGAACACAAAGCTCTAATCTTGAAAAAAAATGTCAATACTGCAAATCCTGCATTCACCTGTTTCCCAGACGATTGAAAATCTGGTGGAAGGTGTGATCGCGGAACATAAAAAGACCAGAATATCTGGAGACCCCCGGGACTTTGTTGACTGCTATTTTGATGAACTGAACAAGGTTTGTGTGTGTGTGTGTGTGTGTGTGTGTGTGTGTGTGTGTGTGTGTGTGTGTGTGTGACATCCACTTTTAAAATAAACACATTATGTGATTTTTTTTTTGTGCAGATTTGCACTTCCACTACAAGTTTATTAAACAAAAAACATACATGAATGTCTTTCCTATCTTTTTAGAGAGGCATGGATAAGACCTCCTTCTCAGAAAATAGATTGCCCAGATATGCTCTCGATCTCCATTTTGCTGGGACTGACACTACTTCCAACACCCTCCTTACTGGTTTCCTCTACCTCATGAACCATCCGCACGTCCAGGGTATGCATTTATTGTATGTATGTATGCATTAAATGTTTGTGTGCTTCTTTTATTAGAATCAGTCAAGTCAAATAAAGTCATGCAGCTGGTATTATTGTCTAATATTTTCAGAACGTTGTCACCAGGAGATAGTCAAAGTGTGCACGACAACGAGTTGGTCACTTATGAGGCTAGAAGCCAGATGCCGTACATGCAGGTAGGTATGAAAAGAAAAAAAGGTATGCGTTATTATTCATAAAAACCCATTTAGATTAGTCTAACGTTTATAGCTGAACTACGACACAAGTAGATGTTAAAAACTCTTTGAGGTGGGGCTGTTCAAAATAAAGATAGTTTGAACAGACATTCAAAAGAATGGAACATTAAAAGCTGGATACCAGTGCTCGCAATAGCAATGATTTCACCCCAGTGTTAACAAGTTGAAGCATTCTTGTGTAAAACTTACATTGTTACGGTTCTGCTCGCCGGCGCCCCTGCAGTCTGGTTTTGGTGCTCCCTCCTCGTCCAGCAGGGGGCCCAGGGCCTGAGGATCCAGCAGCGGCAGCGACACAGCTGCTGGGGATCAGCTCATCAGCCTTCAATAAAGGGAGGCTACGAGCTGGTCCCTGCTGCTGGATCATTTTGGTTTCTTGCATGTCCTGTGTTCCTGGTTCCTGGGAATTAACCCTGGGCAGGTTAGTTTCTCGTGTTGGCGTTTTTGCTTGCTCGCTCGTTCCTGTTCGGTTTTGTTTGCCCCGCATTTTGGAGAACCCTGAACTCCCCGTTTTGTGTTCGAGCTCCGTTTTTCCGTTGAAGGTTTTCTGTTCACCTGTTTTTGCCCGTCTTACCCAATAAAGGGGTTTTTGTTTGGAGCACAACCGCCTCGTGTCTGCATTTGGGTCCTGAACCACAACCAAACCTAACATGCATAGCATTTTCCACAAGCACCATTTGTCATAATTTGTCGACAGTTAAAAAAACAGTTAAAAGCTGAATTTAGCATCACAACTAAAGCATCACAGAAGCATAGGTTGTATCTAGATGGTGAAATGTTAAATATAAAAATAAATCCCTCAAATCTCTTGGAGTTGGCTAAGGTACAAGGCCTGAAAATGACAAAGATGCACGTAGGTAAAACCCCGGCCCCTTGTCATGACCTTTGTTGGTGGAACTGCAGCACCTTTTTATGGCAAATTTGTATTTGTTTTTAGGTACATTTTGAGCATGTCTCAAAAAATGAATTTTTTGTAGGGAAAAGACTTTTTACAACTATGTAAAAACAATAGGGCCACGACCAATTGGTGGATTACAATTTAAAAAAGACCTTTGTTTAAAGAATGTAAAGTCAGTACCACTAAATGACAAAGAGAAAAGAGAGAACCCTTTATTTCTGTTCAACCTTTAAATGGTTTGGCAGTATAAATGAAATCAAACTCAGTACAGATTGAGGTCTCAGCGCCCCTGTCTCTATCACACAGATACAGGCTTTTCCAAAAAGGTGTTGGAAATATTATTCATGAAAAGAAACTTTTTCAACAATTTCTTCATATTTTGACCTCAGTTTCTTTGTTTCATTGGGCAGTATGACATCAGCTTTTTTCTCATCACAACTAAAGTGATGTTTGTTATTGCAGAC